>CM026291.1:10089789-10409881 GCA_014851415.1 Cnaphalocrocis medinalis | reverse complement strand
GGGGGATAACAACTCAGGAGGGATCGTAACTCAAGAGGGATTGTAACTTATGTGGGGACGGTACTGAAGTGGGATCGTATCTCAAGAGGGATTGTAACTAATGTAGGGACGGTACTCAGGAGGGATCGTAACTCAAGAGGGATCGTAATTCAGGGTGATGTTAACTCGGGGGGGAAAGTAAATCAGGGGGTATTGTAACTCAGGAGGGATTGTATCTCAGGAGTGATCGTAACTCAAGAGAGAACGCAACTCAGGAGGGATCGTAACTCAAGAAGGATTGTAACTTATGTGATCATAACCTGGCCTGGGATATCGAATTTGGTCATAATTGATATAGAGCAAACTGCGACGCTTTTCGTATGTAAATCGAGTGGGCGATACGGAAAAACGATATAAAACATTATATTAGCGAAGTTGAAATTTTGGCCTGTAGATATACCCTGGCCCGGGATATCGAATTTGGTCAAAATCGATATAGGGCAAACTGCGATGCTTTTCGTATGTTAATCGAGTGGGTGATACGGAAAAACGATATTTAACATCGTAAAAGCGAAGTTGAAATTTTGGCATGTGGCCATACACTGGCCTGGGATATTGAATTTGGTCATAATCGATATAAATCAAACTGCGATGCTTTTCGTGTGTAAATCGAGTGGGCAATACGGAAAAACGATATGAAACATTATATAAGCGAAGTTGAAATTTTGGCATGTAGCTATACCCTGGCCTGTGGTATCGAATTTGGTCAAAATCGATATAGGGCAAACTGCGATGCTTGTCGTATGTAAATCGAGGGGGCGATACGGAAATCTATACTAATATAATAAAGCTGAAGAGTTTGTTTGTTTGTTTGTTTGTTTGTTTGTTTCTTTGAACGCGCTAATCTCCGAAACTACTGGTGCGATTTGAATAATTCTTTTTTGTTGGATAGTCCATTTATTGAGGAAGGCTATAGGCTAAATAACATTACTTTTCCACGCGGACGAAGTCGCGGGCGGCCGCTAGTACGATATAAAACATCGTTAAAGCGAAGTTGAAATTTTGGCATGAGGCCATAGCCTGGCCTGGTATATCGAATTTGGTCATAATCAATAAAAAACAAACTGCGATGCTTTTCGTATGTAAATCGAGAGGGCGATACGGAAAAACGATATTAAACATCGTATGAGCGAAGTTGAAATTTTGCCATGTAGCTATACCCTGGCCTGGGATATCGAATTTGGTCAAAATCGATATAGGGCAAACTGCGATGCTTTTCGTATGTTAATCGAGTGGGCGATACGGCAAAACGAAATAAAACATCGTTAAAGCGAAGTTGAAATTTTGGCATGTGGCCATTTCCTGCTTTATTTCCTCGTTTTTATATGAAGTCATAACGTCGGCGTCGTAGAACAAAGACGGTTCTGAGTTTTTTCAAATTTTTTTTATTTCATAAATCGGCATGTAATCGAGTGTTTTAATCGGTTGATGTTACCATTTTTATAAAAAGTTACTCAATGCCTGAGATATTGTCTAGAATAACGACGGATTTGATTCTGTGAGCGTAGAACTACGCCCGATTAAAGAATCCGTCCAGGTCTGGCGGAGAGTGCTCCCCCCCCGCACCCCGCTCACTGCGGCGGATCACTAGTATCGTCCTTGTTTTATGGAACGTCACGGGTAAATAATTATTATAATATTTTGTTGATTTACTGGCTTTACTAAGATTACGTATGCTGTTAGGTTATAACTTAAGGTTTAATTTACTTAATCCAGCGAACGACGACGGTTTTGTCAAATCGTCCTTGTCCTAGGAATCAAAATAATATTTATTTGTTTTTTGATTATTGTATTATCACAGTGTAAATATAATTTATTATATTTAAACATGTCACAATACAAACTTGTTGGAACGAGTATAATTTTCTAGACGGAATTGAATGACCGTCATTGTCCTATGGACCTTCTGAGGGCGTATTGTCCGATCCGTTATTTTTCTACGGATAGCTGCAAGTCGAATATGCACATCCGACGTTATTCGTGGGAGCATTTTATAAATACGTCATTGTTCATTCGTAATTTACTTATTTTGATATTTTTCTTTATAATTTATTTTATTTACTAAGCCTGGGTTACACGTAGACAGATGCGTCTGCAGATATCATCCACCGATGCGCCTACCGACGTATAGAGGGTGTAATTTGTGCGTCTGTTGTAGGTATTTATACGCCTGCAGAGCATCGTCTTGAATGTGATTATTGCCGGTTTTTTGTAAAAGATCAAAGGGTTTCGGGGCGAACATCTGCCGTCCGTCCACACGTCTGGACGACGCATCAGTTTGACCTATGTAGCGATCGAGAATGCACGCGTGATTCTTGCTGCTCATTGTAAGTAAAAGCAAAGTAGGTAATGAAACAAGAATCATGCGATTACCCTATCGCTATCTCGTGTTTAAACTGAAAATGGCCATTGACTAATGGACATACAGACATGGGGACGACTCTTGATGATCCATCTACTAATGCATCTGTTGACGTGTACACTATCGACCCACACTTAATAATATCCCTTTTTTGTAGAACATGAAAGATTGTAAAATTGTAGCAAAACAGCTTGCGTTGCTAACGCACTCACTTTCCCATATGGGCACGATAAAACCGTTTGATAGTCGAATGGTGCACATAAGATTATCATCATCTTTCTACCATGTTCCCTGGTTATGTATACGTCTCTGACATTCATCGTCGAATCAGCCACCCCTTTTTCGATCATGTAAATTTTTCACACAATGCTTCCATCTCTTTTTTTGCCCTCTTCTGTTTCTCCACCCATTCATACCCATAATTATTAAATCAATAAATCAATCCCAGCCATCTTGTCGAGTTCAATGCCAAGAAAAAACACAGGTGTGTGTATTTTCTGCTAAGGTATCATCTTTCTTATCCCATCCCACTCTTCAGAGCACCCCTTTATCAATACAGGATAGTCTTGAATCAACGAGACTAAATCAAGAGCGTCATAAGAACCGCTTCCCATAAACTCGGGATTCTGAATAGAGTGAATAGAGTGAGCTTTGTCTCCTGTACACGGCACATGTTCGCCCGTGTATGGAATATTGCTCTTATCTCTGAGATGGTAAACCTCCAACAAGTATTACGCGGAGAAATACTTGCTGGAGGCTCTCGACAGGTTAAAGCGACTTGCTATCCGTATTATTGGAGATCATGAGGTGATTAAGTCCTTAGAACCTCTTCAGCTACGTAGAGACCTGTCAGTCTTAGTGTTCTCTACCGCCACTATAATACAGAATACTCTGATGAGTTATTCCAACTAATCCCATCCTCTCCTTTCCATTCCCAAACAACACGTGCTGGACAGCGTTGCCATCCAGACAATGCCGGCGCGCACTAAGAGATTTAGCTGCCCCAAGCCATCAAGTTATGGAATGTCCTACCAGTTCATGTGTTTCCTCCTTTTTGCAACCCTGGGTTTAGGCTGGGCGTGAAACAGAATCTCAGCAGGCCTTCAGGATGAGGATGACAGACTCAATCGGTACTTAGTTTGTTCTTTTGTGCCTGTCAACCTCTTATATTTGGATCTCTCGGCCCGCTTACCATCAGGCGGAGTGAGGTCATCTTGATTGTACTCAATATAAAAAAAAACACCTTGTATAATAATAGCATCGCATAAAGTACGTATTATTATTACTTTTATATGCGGGTATTCATTCCAAGGTTCTGATTCTATATATAGATCTCTCTTATTTTTCTCTTATTCTCTCGTGCCTGATGTGATAATAAAATGATTTAACTGTGGGAGTGCTTCGGCATGAATGAGCTGCTCGATCGGAGTGATACCACTGCATCACAGAAACCGGCGTGAAGCAGCTCCGGTGCTGTGTTTCACCAAGTAAGTGAGGGTACCGGAGGCCCCCCGGGGGGAAGGGGATAAAAGGTTAGCAGCGCACTTGTGACTCCATTGGTGTGCAGGTGTCCATGTCCAAGAGCGGCGGCAATGCTTACCATCAGGTGATCCGCCTGCTTGTCTGCTACCTATCAAACAATAAACAAAAAAGTAAAATTATAAATTGTTGGTTATTTCATTCCTTTTCTAGATCTACATAATCGTATTTCAAACCGTCCCTAAAATTTTTGTTACTATCCCTAAAACACTGACGGAAAGTATTATCCGTCATTATCCAAAAAAATCTGACTCCATAGAATAACGTCGGTTAATCACATGCGTCACAGTGAACTCCACCGAACAACGACTGATGTGACTTTTTACAAAAACTATACATATTAGGAATTTGTTTTGTTAATCACATCATAAAAGCCCTCATACAAAACAACTTCTCCAAATTTCATGTTAATTGAATAACTGGTTTAAAAAATATGAAGTAATATACCATACAAATCTTAAAACGCTCTCCTGTAAAATTGCTAAATTGCAGATCCGTCTTTGTTCTACGACTGCGACGATAAAATAAAAAAAAAAATTTGAGTCGATTTGTGAAGTCTTTAACTTTCTGATTGAACTGTAAATTTTATAAGTTTTATTTTTCGACCCTTAATTTCATGAATCATTTTTTTTTCCGGGCCTTTATTTTTGAGTTGTTTTTTTTTCCGAGTCTTTATTCTTGTGAGTCATATTTTCAAGTCTTTTTTTAAGTCTTATTTATTTTTGAGTCATTTCTTTTCGAGTCTTTTTAAAAGCAGATTTGTTTTGAGTCTTTATTTTTTGAGTAAATATCTTTCGAGCCTTCATTTTTGAGTTGTTTTCATTTTCGAGTCTTCATTTTTATGAGTGAGTTTTCGAGCTCGTTTTTAAGTCTTATTTATTTTTGAGTCATTTCTTTTCGAGTTTTTTTTTAAAGCCGCTTTGTTTCCAGTATTTTTTTTGAGACGATTTTTTCGAGTCTTAATTTTTTTATTATTTAAAAAATGATATAAAAACATCGTATTACCAAGTTGAAATTTTGGCATGTGGCCATAACCTAGCCTGGGATATCGAATTTGGTCATAATCAATATAGAGCAAACTGCGATGCTTTTCGTATGTAAATCGAGTAAGCGATACGGAAAAACGATATAAAACATTGTATGAGCGAAGTTGAAATTTTGGCATGTAGCTATACCCTGGCCTGGGATATCGAATTTGGTCATAATCGATATAGAGCAAACTGCGATGCTTTTCGTATGTTAATCGAGTGGGCGATACGGAAAAACGATATTAAACATCGTATACGCGAAGTTGAAAATTTGGCATGTGGCCATACCCTGGCCTGGGATATCGAATTTGGTCATAATCGATATAGAGCAAACTGCGATGCTTTTCGTATGTTAATCGAGTGGGCGATACGGAAAAACGATATAAAACATTGTAATGAGCGAAGTTGAAATTTTGGCATGTAGCTATACCCTGGCCTGGGATATCGAATTTGGTCATAATCAATATAGAGCAAACTGCGATGCTTTTCGTATGTAAATCGAGTAAGTGATACGGAAAAACGATATAAAACATTGTATGAGCGAAGTTGAATTTTGGCATGTAGCTATACCCTGGCCTGAGATATCGAATTTGGTCATAATCGATAAAGAGCAAACTGCGATGATTTTCGTATGTAAATCGAGTGGGCGATACGGAAAAACGATATAAAACATTGTATGAGCGAAGTTGAATTTTGGCATGTAGCTATACCCTGGCCTGAGATATCGAATTTGGTCATTATCGATATGGAGCAATCTGCGATGCTTTTCGTATGTAAATCGAGTGGGCGATACGGAAAAACGATATTGAACATCGTAAAAGCGAAGTTGAAATTTTGGCATGTGGCCTATAACCTAGCCTGGGATATCGAATTTGGTCATAATCGATATAGAGCAAACTGCGATGCTTTTCGTATGTAAATCGAGTGGGCGATACGGAAAAACGAAATAAAACATCGTTAAAGCGAAGTTAAAATTTCGGCATGAGGCCATAGCCTGGCCTGGGATATCGAATTTGGTCATAATCGATAAAAAACAAACTGCGATGCTTTTCGTATGTAAATCGAGTGGGCAATACGGAAAAACGATATAAAACATTGTATGAGCAAAGTTGAAATTTTGGCATGTAGCTATACCCTGGCCTGGGATATCGAATTTGGTCACAATCGATATGGAGCAACTCTGATGCTTTTCGTATGTTATTCGAGTGGGCGATACGGAAAAACGATATTAAACATCGTATAAGCGAAGTTGAAATTTTGGCATGTGGCCATACCCTGGCCTGGGATATCAAATTTGGTCATAATCGATATAGAGCAAACTGCGATGCTTTTTGTATGTTAATCGAGTGGGCGATACGGAAAAACGAAATAAAACATCGTTAAAGCGAAGTTAAAATTTTGGCATGAGGCCATAGCCTGGCCTGGTATATCGAATTTGGTCATAATCGCTAAAATACAAACTGCGATGCTTTTCGTATGTTAATCGAGTGGAAGATACGGAAAAACGATATTAAACATCGTATAAGCGAAGTTGAAATTTTGGCATGTGGCCATACCCTGGCCTGGGATATCAAATTTGGTCATTATCGATATGGAGCAATCTGCGATGCTTTTCGTATGTAAATCGAGTGGGCGATACGGAAAAACGATATAAAACATTTTATAAGCGAAGGTGAAATTTTAGCATGTGGCCATTTCCTGCTTCATTTCCTCGTTTTTACATGAAGTCATAAAATTTTAAAATTTTCATTTATGAGTCTGAAGTGAGTGAGTATCGTAAATCAAGGGGGATCGTAACTCTGGCGGGCTTGTAACTTAGGAGTGATTTTAACTCAGGGGTGATTGTAACTCAGGGGGCATCGTAACTCAGGAGGATTATAACTGAGGGGGGATTGAAATATATGGGGAACGTAACTCAGGAGAGATCTTATCTCAGGGGGATCGTAACTAAGGAAGGATCGTAAATCAAGAGGGATCGTTACTCAGGGGGAAATGTAACTTATGAAACCGTAACTCAGGAGGGATCGTATCTCAGGGGTATCCGTAACGCAGGAGGGATCGTAACTCAAGAGGGATAGTAACTTAGGGGGGATCGTAACGCAGGGGGGATCGTATCTTAGGGGGATTATATCTCAGGGGGGATTGTAACTTTAAGGGGAGATCATGACTCAGGGGAATCGTAACTTAGGAGGGATCGTTTCTCAGGAGGGATCGTAATTCAGGGGGGATTGTAACTCAGGAGGGATCGTAACTCAATAGGGATTGTAACTTATGTGGGGACGGTGCTCAAGTGGGATCGTATCTCAAGAGGGATTGTAACTTATGTGGGGATCGTAACTCTGGAGGGATTGTAACTTAAGGGGGATTGTAACTTAGGGGGGATCGTAACTCAAGTGGGATCGTATCTCAGGGGGATTATATCTCAGGGGATCCCCCCTGAGTAACTTAAGGGAAGATCATGACTCAGGGGGATCGTAACTCAGGAGGGATTGTTACTCAAGAGGGATCGTAATTCAGGGGCGATTGTGACTCAGGAGGGATCGTAACTCAAGAGGGATTGTAACTTATGTGGGGACGGTACTTTAGTAGGATCGTATCTCAAGAGGGATTGTAACTTATGTGGGGACGGTACTCAGGAGGGATCGTTACTCAAGCGGGATCGTAATTCAGGGTGATTTTTACTCAGGGGGGATCGTGACTCAGGAAGGAACGTAACTCAAGAGGGATCGTAACTCAGGGGGTATTGTTACTCAGGAGGGACGGTAACTCAAGTGGGATTGTAACTTATGTGGGGACGGTACTCAAGTGGGATCGTTACTCAGGGGGATTATATCTCAGGGGGGATTGTAACTTATGGAGAGATCGTAACTCAGGAGAGATCGTAACTCAGGAGGGATCGTAAATCAGGAGGGATCTTTACTCAGGGGGGATCGTAACTCAGGAGGGATCGTAACTCAGGAGGGATCGTAAATCAGGAGGGATTGTAAATTAGGGGGGAATGTAACTTATGGAAACGTAACTTAAGAGGGATCGTTTCTCAGGGGGATCGTAACTCAGGAGAGCTCGTAACTCAAGAGGGATTGTAACTAATGTAGGGACTGTACTCAGGAGGGATTGTAACACAAGAGGGATCGTAATTCAGAATGATTTTAACTCAGGGGGGAACGTAAATCAGGGGGCATCGTAACTCAGGAGGGATCGTAACTCAAAAGGAATCGTAACTCAGGGGGGAACGTAACTCAGGGGGATCGTTAATCAGTAGGGAATATTACTTAGAAGGGATTTTAACTCAGGGGGAATCGTAGCTCAAAGAAAGATCGTAACTCAGGAGGGATTGTATCTCAGGAGTGATCGTAACTCAAGAGGGATTGTAACTTAGGGGGGATCGTAACTCAGAAGGAATTGTATCTCAGGGGGATCGTGATTCAGGAGGGATCGTAATTCAGGAAGGATTGTTACTCAGGAGGGATCGTAACTCAAGGGGGATTGTAACTTATGTGGCCATAACCTGGCCTGGGATATCGAATTTGGTCATAATCGATATAGAGCAAACTGCGATGCTTTTCGTATGTTAATCGAGTGGGCGATACGGAAAAACGATATTAAACATCGTAAAAGCGAAGTTGAAATTTTGGCATGTGGCCATACCCTGGCCTGGGATATCGAATTTGGTCATAATCGATATAAATCAAACTGCGATGCTTTTCGTATGTAAATCGAGTGGGCAATACGGAAAAACGATATAAAACATTGTATAAGCGAAGTTGAAATTTTGGCATGTAGCTATACCCTGGCCTGGGATATCGAATTTGGTCAAAATCGATATAGGGCAAACTGCGATGCTTTTCGTATGTAAATCGAGTGGGCGATACGGAAATACGATATTAAACATCGTTAAAGCGAAGTTGAAATTTTGGCATGAGGCCATAGCCTGGCCTGGTATATCGAATTTGGTCATAATCAATAAAAAACAAACTGCGATGCTTTTCGTATGTAAATCGAGAGGGCGATACGGAAAAACGATATTAAACATCGTATGAGCGAAGTTGAAATTTTGCCATGTAGATATACCCTGGTCTGGGATATCGAATTTGGTCATAATCGATATAGAGCAAACTGCGATGCTTTTCATATGTAAATCGAGTGGGCAATACGGAAAAACGATATAAAACATTATATTAGCGAAGTTGAAATTTTGGCCTGTAGATATCAAAGATTTAAATCATAGATATGCCCTCGCCATACTTTGACCGCGCCGATTTGAGTCGCACCTCAAATAACCTAGTTTTGCTCAACTGAGATTAGCACGAATTAGTTTGCCGTTTGCACTCGGTGACAGTTGTACGACACGGCTGCCTGGAATTTTGACAGGAAAAAAGCACTCAAAATGCTTTCATGTGCCTTTTTATTGTGCAAGAAAAATACTACAAATTCAAATAAAGCGAATGGTGTAACATTTCACTCGTAAGTATTTATATTTCATCAATAATTTAATTTATTTTATTTTGTTGACAAAACATCAAAGTCTGATCGGCCAACGCGTGACAGAGAGAGTAGTATTGGCAATTACTGTGTGACAAAAAGAGACAACATCATTATCTCGCTGGCCAATATACTTAGACCCGCTGTAGTACTCAGAACTCAGTTGATAACAGCTCATTTGTTAATGGTTTACAATAACCGAGAAAAGTACGGTAGCGTCAGCAGTTTCGATAGGCATTGTTTTAATAGCGGTCAGATATAAAATAGCAATTTTATTTCGACTAGAAATCAATAAACATGCAAATAATATTTACGTATTATTTTAAGTGAACGTTAATTGTTTTAGATTTCCGCAAGATCCGCGTTTAAAAGAAAAATTGATCAAAGTTATCCAGCGGGATCGAAGGGATGAATACTGGTTACCTGGGCAATTTAGTCGAATTTGCTCTTCTCATTTCAAAGAAAATTATTTATATTTGACTCTTCTAGGTCGGCGTAAAGTTAAAAGTATTATATTTGTGTTTCTTCTGTTGTCTTATTCTATAACACAAGTGCTTAAGCTACTTAGTACGGAGTCAGGACATTAAATATGGGGTTGTGTTAATTTATTAATTAATTATTAAATTATAGTAAATATTACTCATTATTTGCTCTTAAGGAAAGGCCTTTATCATAGAAATCAAGTCATAGCTACTATGATGGTATTAGGCATAATCACCACCCTTTATGCGGTTTGGTGATCAAACCCGATATTCGCTCTGTGATTAAAGTAATTTATTTGAATAAATAGACTAATGTAATGTAACATTTAGAAATAAAATGTCCCATAAATAAAATTGCTTTTAAATTTAGGAATTGTTTTATTTTTATTTGCCAGTATGAAATTTTGCTGACCGTATTTTATCGTCATAGATAGTGACTTTCGATGACACGCACACGTCATGTCATCAAAATATTGCCTCGTTTTTAGGTGTCAGGGCATATCTATGATTTAAATCTTTGGTAGATATACCCTGGCCCGGGATATCGAATTTGGTCAAAATCGATATAGAGCAAACTGCGATGCTTTTCGTATGTAAATCGAGTGGGCGATACGGAAAAACGATATAAAACATTGTATTAGCGAAGTTGAAATTTTGGCATGTAGCTATACCCTGGCCTGGGATATCGAATTTGGTCATAATCGATATTGAGCAAACTGCGATGCTTTTCGTATGTATATCGAGTGGGCTATACGGAAAAACGAAATAAAACATCTTGTAAGCGAAGTTGAAATTTTGGCATGAGGCTATTTCCTGTCTTATTTCCTCGTTTTTATATGAAGTCATTAAATTTAAAAAAAAAATAATTTATGAGTCGATTTGTGATTCTCTGATTGAACTGTAAGTTTTTTGAGTTTTATTTTTCGAGTCTTAATTTTTTGAGTGAAATTTATTCGAGCCTTTATTTTCTGAGTCGTTTTCTTTTTCGAGTCTTTATTTTTATGAGTGAGATTTTCGAGTCTTTTTTGTAAGCTGATTTGTTTCGAGTCGTATGTATATCGAGTTGGCATTACGGAAAAACTAAATAAAACATCGTGTAAGCGAAGTTGAAATTTTGGCATGTGGCTATGGCCATAGTCGCATGTAATTCGAATGGGGGATATACCTTTAGTTTGGAGAAGAATTTAATGCTTACCGCCAAAACAAGTCAAGACGGTGACGTATGTCTTTAAAAGTCGTGACACACAGCCCGACAGACAGAAATCGTGATCTTAGTATAGGTTAACGTGTTTTGTACTCTTCGGGTACTGAAACAAACATATTTTCGAACCGGTACTGTATTAATCTTAGTAATGTTTTTTGAAAATTGTTAAAAAAAGAAATATTCAAGAGCGTTAAGACGGCAAACCATTAAACTCAAGTGGGCACCCAAAACAATGTTATCAGTACCCGAATTGATCCCCAAAGTGACCAAGTCATTTCTATTTGTCAAGACAACGTTGTTGCGCCAATAAAAGAGGCATTTACTTTCATGAGTGAGTCCGGCGAGCCCGTGGTTTATCGGCCGTTTTATTGTGCCGAGAAAAAGTTAATTCTGTATTCTCGTTTAATTAGGATCGGGGTGGGGAGCTGGGGAGATGGGGAAGTGGGGAGGTGGGTAGTCGTCCCTTATTCCGCGCTATAATGTATTGTTAGTGCGGACGGCTGAAATAATTAACACCTGGAGGTTTTATCGGAGGATATAGTGACCTACGCTAGCGACCTTCAGAATAAATGACTGGACTGCTTAGCGGTAATCATTTGATTTGTTATGTGGAAAAAATGTCTGTCTTTTGTATAAAAAGTGGTGAAGTAGGTAGTAGCTATCAGGAGATTTGGCAAAAAATTAAAATATTGCAGGGAGAATAATTAGGTTTCATTTAATTAATGACTCCGTAGCGCAAATAGTACTCAATCGTCAGTTCATTAAAAGTTATAGTTTTGCGAAATTTGACACAATTGCAGGTTTGGATGTCTGGCTTGGGCCAACATTTGTAGGTAAAAGTTAAAAAATATATTTTAATCTAGAAGCTGGCACTCTGCTGCCCTGTGCCCAAAGAATGCGTTAATTTATTCATTTCATTTCAGCCAATATCTACTGCTGATTTAAATAGGAAATCGTATCGTAAACTCATCCCTGACTACGCTGTCTCGGACATGTGAACAAAATGGGAGAGGATCGCGCGGCCAAAAGAGCTTACCTTTTTTTTGGTGACGAAGGGGAAAATGCCGCCGGCTCATAAGGAGTATGCACACCTGGCCGCTGGGAGGCGGCCTGGGATGACCAACGCCGTCCTGTGGGGCGACCGAAATATTGCTGGAGGAACGAAGCCGCCAAGAATCTTAAAGCACTAAACGAGCATGATTAAGCGAAATTGGTACAGAACCGAACAAAATGGCGAACTTTGACGTTGGAAGCCAAGACCAACCTAGAATCTCTGTGCCAGTGTAGTATCATAAGCAGTATTATTTCAAGGTCAGCCACTTCGTTATGACTTAGGTTCTGTATTTCTTCACCTTAGCGTGTGACCCCCGGTTGAGTCCAAAGCTGTCGCATTGGAGCCCTTGTTACGATTAGACCATGGTTCAGGATTTAGGGGGACTGATAATGACAATGAAGCGACTGCCGTCTGACTTTCGCAATTTTTAACAAGGGAACCAGACCAACTAAATCATATTTATTCGTTTCAGAAACAACATCAAACATTTGACTGGCCGGTTGGCGCAATGGTAGTGACCCTGCCTCATACGCCAAAGGTCGTGGGTTCGATCCCCACCCTGGACAAACATTCGTGTGATGAACACTTGTGTTTGTTCAGTGTCTGGGTGTTATATATGTATTTAAGTATTATATTTGTGATCCTCTGTTGTCTGACATCTGTAACACAAGTGCATAAGCTACTTAGTACGGAGTCAGGTCAATGTATGAGATGTTGTGTGAATTTATTTATTTATTTATCAAAGCTTTCCGTCACCGCCAAGCTAATGATCAAAATACGTACATAGATTTGAGCATTTCGAGATACACGCTCAGAATTGTTATATCCAATTTTAGTATTAACCAAGTGCTTAGGTCAACCATTCTATTCCTAATACAATTGTTTTCCGCCATGCGGTCAGCCAGTTGCTCTAACTTTGAGAAGTTCCTAGCTTCCGCGTCCCGCGTATTCCCGAACTTTAACTTCCATAACCAAAAAGAAAAGTGAGGTGGTATAATTACGAGTAAACTTAGTAATGTGTTACCTACTATGTTTGCATGCCAGATTCTGGTGAATTATGAGTTCCATGTCTATTATGTACGTACCAACAATGTAAATACCAATTTTCACGCAAATAAACATGTTCTTTTCTGTATATTTTAGTATCAACTTATAAAAACTCTGATAGGGAATATTGGTATTTTTTTAAGACATTCGCCGCACAGGTGGCCGCACACCAGAACAATGACTTCCCGTATGGAAAGCGCTTTCTTATCCTCAGCATCGACTCTCGCCTCGGGTTTTTTTAATGGGGGGTGATATAGTTGGCAGACGAGCCGACGGATCATCTGATGGTAAGCGATTACCGCCGCCAATTCCAGCGGTTTCACAAGTGCGCTGCTTGCCTTTTAACCTCTCCATTCCTCTGGATTTGGCCTCCGGTACCCTCACTCACGCAGCGAAATACAGCGCATGCACTGCTTCACGCCGGTTTTCTATGGCGCCGGGGTTCCGTAGTTCTCGTACATAAATCGGCGATGACAAATTGCCGGTAAAGCAGAGCAAGTGACGGCGAACTTGTTTACCCGCCACCTGCAGCCAGCTCCATTGTGAACACTTTCGATACGATTGGCTCGAGGCGGCGGCGACGCGTGTCGCGGCTGGGACTGACTTCTTAGTTCTTTGAGTGCTACGTTTGTTTCATTTGGTGAACTTGAGCCTTGTCTAAGTCTGTATTGATGGGCGAAAACACTTGACGGCAACGAGTTCCATTTTTTATGGTACCACGTACCTTTACCGTACCTTTTATTAATCATAATATTGCTAATGTTATTTAAAGTATAATTATAAATAAAATTGCTCCACGTTTATTGAAACAGAATGTGTTCCTAACATTTTCCTTAGTTTGGAGGTGTATGTGTTGTGCTGTGTGTGTGTGTGATGTGTGTGTTATTTTTGCTTGAGTAGAGGCTCTTATCAAAATCAATAATAATGGTACGTTTAAAAAAATACAATATTCGACTACAATTGAAACGTATAAGACTCTGTTTGCCAAAATGATTTCCTATACTGTACTCCTAGTATTGATGTTTGACTTTTCTTTTGTATCCCTGTAATGATAATAAATATAAAGTGTCTGTCATGAAAGTGGGAAGACTCATAAGCTTGTAAAAGTACAGTGTATTTATAAATTATTTCTCCGTAGAAACGCGTAGGCTTTGGGCAATGACCGGTTATTGTTCGAAGGTATTGTTATACTCGTATTTGTCATGGGAAAGAAGGAAAATCTTAACAAGGAGATAATAAGTCAATAGTTATAAATACCCTGATGAGACATTCATTGAACTTTGTACTAAATTAGATATCACATCTTTTGAAGATTCAGCTAACAAAGAATACTAAAAAAATATAAAACTTCGGCTCTCATTTTACATTTATGTTTTTGATGGGATAACTTATTTCGACAGTCGTTATGTACCTGATACCATAGTCTTAAAGAAACTTAAAATTAAAAAGTACCTACGTTAATAAATGGCATATTATGCAACAGTTTTTTTTATATGTGATAGGTGGCAGACTAGTAGACGGATCACCTGATGGTAAGCATAGACACCTGCAACACCAATAGAGTCACAAGTGCACTGCCAACTTATAACCCCCTTTCCCCCCAATTGGGCATCCGGTACCCTTACTCACTCGATGAAACACAGCGCAGGCGCTGCTTCACGCCGATCTTCTGTGATAAGCCAGTCTGTGTGAAATCTTGAGTTTTTCTAACATCTGTTGCAACAGTCACATAAACTACTATAATTTCTCCGCCGGGCGCTCCTCACACTTTATCTACTCGCCAAAAATAATCATTTTCACCCAGCTAATGTTCTACTAACATCATTACCAATAGCCTCAAATTGTCACTAACCCAGTCCATTGGTTCCCCAGCCTTGTCCCGTCGCGATAACGGGTCTAAGGGATTACAGACCGACATTAACTCCACAAAGAAACGCCGAAATATCCACTCTCTCGAAATATCACTCTTATCAGCTCGTAATAAAGTTGTCAGATTACAGAAAGGATGTAGTGTAACGCCGAAGACAACCCTGGGCCGAGGGTACTCCCCTGAGGTACCCCGCTTGGGCTATATTCTCAGTCCGATATACTGCGGTGGGATGAGAAATATTGGCGGTTTATGAGTGATCGTCTCACGAATGGTACTGTATATCATTGTTGGCAACTTACATCGTCAGCACCTTTTTGGCCACTGATTTTAAGTTTAAATTCTATATAAAATATCAACCCTTGTACTTATAAGAAATGTGTCCGATACCCTACTGGCAGTTGTTGTAGCCCTTCCGTGCGTTATATTCCGTGCGCTGTCTATGTTTTTTTTACCAATATAAATACTGTGTTACTATTGGTGAATTTGTGTTCATTCGAAATCCTCCTCATCATCATTACCATTTCATTATTATCCTGATCCTCATTTTCAATCATGCTTTGGTGACATTTGTCCTCATAAGGCGCCACAATCCAGCATTGGCTTTTCCAACAATGAAGATAATGAATCCCCCCCTCCCCTGAGCTACCATCGCTCTTATGTATATAATTCGCAAAAACAGACTATGAAACTTTAAATCTTGTTTGAAGAAATACCTTTGGAATAATGTGATGTATTTTCAGCATTATCAAGTTTCACACAAATCAAAAATTTGTTAATGTGGTAATTTCTACAACTAATATTAATTATTCAAGTCCAGACTAAATGTACTCGTATGTTAATTTTTACGATGAAATTCAAATTAAATTATATTTCATGCAAACGCTAGGTTACACGATTCAGTTGAAAGATTGTTTTAGTAATTATAGTGAGTATCACTTTTTTGCAATGTGCATAAAATTATGTGATAGGAAAAGATGGAAAGCGGCTTCCTGGACGGAGAAAAAAAATCGTGGTTAAGGAATATTATTGGAGTGGACCAGAATCACCAGCGGAATCACTCTTCAATCTCGCGAAAGAGAGATAGAAGTTCAAGAAACTGGCTGCCAACTTTCAAGATTGAACGAAGAAGAAGAGTCACTTTTTTATTTATTTCATAACTTACAATTCACAAAGTCTGAGTCGTATTTTATTGCTCTAAAATCATCTGCCCCATTTATAAAAAAATATGTATACGAATATGATCGTAGATCTGAAAATACAGTTTTAACTTGCAGTTCGATATTGCCCAGCTCCCCAAAATAAAGGTTTAAGGTAGGTACTTAAAATAAATAAACTAACTAGTAGTCGAATGAAATTTCGTTTTATACGTACATAAGTAACCTTAAAAATATCAGTAACTCAAATGACCTCCGTATTTCATTCCACACGATTAACACGCCGCCAAATGATAGTTATGGAGCAAGCTAAAATAAAATAAGGCAGAAAACATTTCGGCTTACTCTAAACTTATTCAGAAAAACATTAAAAAATACATTCAGCGCTTGGACGAAGCTAAGAGATAGCCACAGAGGGATTACTCCCAGTAGCATACAATGTTTTGAAGAGGGCAATTGCTACTGAACTTGGAACCTATTGACAAAAAACTTCCGAACCAGTGGTAAACATTTTGACATTCATAAGTGTTCTGTATGGACCTAAATTAAATAAACTATTTTCATTTCATTTTCCTTAAGGTTGCCAAAAGCCGACGAATATTTTTCACGGCTCCTTGCTACAAAGTACAATTTGTGTACACTTAAGATGTCGTGTTGTCATTTGAAAGAGGCATCATAATCATTGGTATATTTCCATTGGTTGTTAGTTTATATGCCAACTATCACATAAATAAAAATAAATAAAGTGTGAGATGGGATAGACATAGATTCGCCACTTTCATAATCTAGACAATCAGCAGACGTGTTCAGCCCACTGCCTCTTCAGTCTACAGATTCGTCGTTTTTTATGCGCCTACTCACTTTCGATCACCAGCATTTCCTCTGTATGAAACATTACCAGTAGTTCGAAGTATATTTAACCCATAATAAAATAAATTCACAAAACATCTAGTATAGTTGTTAAGGAAGAAGGACCGATGTTTTATTAGCTGCGACCTGACTCCTTACTAAGTAGCTTCAGCACTAAGTAGCTCAAGCATTTGTGATACGTACTGACCTACGAACTACTGGTAATATTTCACTGTAAAGCTGATACAACTTGAGCGTTTGCAATAAAAATGTCTGGCTATTTCCAAGGGCAGCAGACCGATTACAACCCTCGAAATATCTATCATTTAATCACACATTAGGTACTCGGCTTGTTCAAGCCTGAGTTATGGCTCTGAAGTCAATTCTAGAACATTTATAGCGCTTTAATGGCTCTATTTAGGTTGTTCTAACCACAAAACATAGTTTTTATCAAGTACTTAAGAGAATTACTAGACTAAGTCTCGTTTGGTACTAGTATAAAGGGCGTCCCAAGACTATGAGACAACAAGGGGGAGTACATTTTAATCTTTAAGATATTACATTTTTCTTAAAGGAAACGTTCCTTTATTTAGAAAAAATAAATTATTGCATGATCTTTTTAATCGTGCTTTTAATGCTCGGAAATCGAATCGGAAAAAAATTAGAACATAATTTTATTCTACCAATAATAAAATTGATACAGTGAAATAATAAAGACAAAAATTTTAGACAGCTTAGATCGACCGTCTGTCCAAAGATGTCCTTCCAGACTTCGAGGTGACATTGAGAATTTCCTAACAGAAAAACTTTTTTGGCCTGACCCGGCGATCGAGAGCATCGCTTCAAACAAAGGAGTTAGTTACAAAAAAGTAGGTATAACTTACAAGCCACTGAGCTAAGGCAGCTGTTAAACACGCACTGTTGAGTTATCTCCAGAGGCTACTGTTTATTTATTTATTGAACAGGCTCTTAAAAGCTAACAGATGATATCCAAAGCGCTTATAAAAACAATTTAAATAGATGCACAATCATAAACCAATTCAAATTAATAAGAATTACACAATTACACACATGATTCGGTAGTAGGTACAATAAATGTAATTAAAACTAAATGTACCAAAATTATGTCATCGTGAAAGATAATAAATATGAGTGCCAGCATAGCGTAGCAGACAACGCCGTACGTCTCCAGTTTGCTTGTGATCACGGCTATTGTAACGCTGTCGAAACGTCAAGCAGTAAGCGATAAATTGTACGGTACTTAGTTTATATTCACATATTCTCGCGTTTCGTCCCGTGTCAATTGTACCACCAAAGCAGTTAATGATAATTCTCAAAACAAAGAATAAAACTCTTCAACTCGTAAAAGCACTTGTTCTCAGCGGCGTATTAGCATTCACGGGCCGCATCGTTTTTGTCCGGCGGCGCATTTGTGCCGACTACCCTTCTAATTACGAGGATATATTCCCTAGGGATCTAGCGCAGTCCTGCGGGGGCCGGGGGTGTAGACATGCGGCCGGTTTGGAGAGCCAGCAAATTAGGTTTTGTTATATGGCTCTAACATCCTTTATGAGGATAGCTTTGCCAATGTCAATTATGTCATGTGAAATAATTGATTGTGGGCAGTCAATTGTGGAAGTCAGTCAAAGTCACGGTCACTCAATTAACCGGGTTGTTTAGCGTAACTACTTATAACAAATTGCAGGTTTTAAGACTATTTTGGGTACTCCTGGGTAAGCTCGCTCTTTGTAGGCTTCTTCTAAACTTAACGGTTCAGTATAACGCTAAGAGCAAATCAATTTTAAATAAAAATATATTATAATGATTTATTATTTTAAATTGCAAAAAAAAAACTAGAATGGAGGGAACACAGTGGTCTGTTATTTTTTTAGGTGAGATTTTTGGGCTTTACTCTAACAGAACGCCATCTAGCGGATTTTCCACATGCGATAGCTTCCATAAAAAAGTAAAATTTGCTCGTCAGTCTACAAAGCAGTGTGTATACAGGTGCGCGATTGATCGCTCGGCGACAACTCAATCTGAGCTCGGCTGATTAGAACAATCCGTCGTGACGTCACAAACATAGTGATATAGTGACGTTAGCTTGCTCGTCTGGGAGGCAATGTGTCCCGCTAGTGCTTTGACTTTGCTAGCTAATTAACAAGTGTTATTTTATGTAGGATACATTCATACAACATCTCGAACACTGACCGTCAGATCTATAGATTTATCTTATGCATTTGCGTTTCAGATTATAAAAAATATATTTTTTTTATATTGAGGACAACCAAGATGACCTAACTCCGCTTGATGGTAAGCAGCCGTGAGATCCAAATATAAGGATGATATGGACAAAAGAATAAACTAAGTACCTATTGATCTTGACAATAGGATTTATTGATTGATGACAGATCATCCTCACCTTGAAGGACTGCTGAGATGCCGTTTCACGCCCCGCCTAAAAAACGCAGGCCTGTTTCATCTTTATCATTAAAAAAATAAAGCAAGCTTTGATTGGTCAGCTCAACTTAACTAAACTCAGGATTAAGCCACGGCCTCACAGAAAACCAGTAAAAAGCGGCGCTAGCGCTGTGTTTTGCGAGTAGGATACCGGAGGCCCAGTCGTGGGGAAAACACGTCAAAAGGTTGGTAAGCAGCGTCTGTTTCGAGTGAGAGTACCGGAGGCCTAATTTGGGGGAAAATATGAAAAGGTTGGCAGCGCACTTCTGACTTTACTGGAGTTAGGTGTCCATGGGCGGTGGCAGTTGCTTAAAGTCTGCCACTTGTCATATAAAAAAAAAGTTTGCTACCACCTAAGGCAGTGTGTACACAGGTGCGATGGATCGCGCGGCGACATCCCAATTTACCCCGCGCTAGATTGGTATAAATAAGCTCAACCGTGTCGCGCCAATTGTACTCTTATGCCGCATCTACACGCTTTGCTACGAATAACAAACATGAGTACACGAATGGCAAACACTTTGGATGGTTTGCTCAGTGCTCGCTTGCTCGCTCGTGTTCGCTCGAGTGCCTAACCAGTAGGCAGATGCTCGGCTTGCAGCTCACTTGCTGGCTACGTGACATCAACACTGATTGCAAATAGTATACACAAGTAGGTACCTATCCCCACGCATGACAAACACTTGTCTTATATAGATGGTTTACATAGTGCGAGGTGCTGACTATCCAGTAGAATCGAAAACTCTAGGGAAACTTGTATCATCCTAGACCTCATCGCCACTTTCCATCAGGTGTGATTATGATCAAGCGCTAGCCTATTAGTGTAATAAAAAACCTTTGCTATCTACATGACACGTAAGAAAAAGAATAAGAAATATTTATTGTTTCTTTTACCCTTGTGACTTCGCAGATGTTCATAGGCAACGGTAATAATTTACTGTGAGTCTGTGACTCGCTTGCTTGTTTGTCGCCTCTAGTATAACAAAATTACAAACAGAAAACGGGCTTGCTGTTTGCCACGCGTTTTGCCACGAGCCACTATAGTAACACATCTGTTTGCGATGCGTGTGGACCGCCCTAAACTACCATGACATTATGACAACATGTCACTGCGCAGTTTATTTTGAAAAATGATCTAGGAAAATCGTCTTTGCAGATGGAGAAATATAAAGTATGTTGCTTACCAGTATCAGGCGAGATGTGCGCTCATGTAATGTTGTCGTCTGTAAAAAAAAATGCGTTTTACTGTAAAAGTAGGAAAGAGGGGTGTTTGTAGAAGTAGAACCACGGCTTTAGCATGAATGCGCTGGCTAAATCGGAATGATTCCACGGGTTCACAGAAGACTGGTTTCCACCGAATAACTGACCAGGCTCAATCTCCAGAAGGAGTAAGGGGGTTAAAAGGTTGGCAGGCGCGCCTGACTCCGCTGGTATTGCGGGTGTCTATGGGCGGCGGCAATCGCTTACCTACCACATACAAAACTTTTGTGATAAACACAAGTTTATAAATACTCCATGAAAATGTAAATGAGATCGATCAATGAGTTCATGTCGCTGCATTCAGGTCGGCCATTTGCAATCTTTAATTACACTCCGCGAGTATTTAAAATTCATACCGAAGAGTGCTTGACAATAACATAATCCGTACTGAATTCATTATCGAGAACTACTGTAGTCGCAGTCGTATGAAAATTTTAATGAAGCAAGCGGTCATTCCACCCTCATCATTTTGATGGTTGGCGATCCAGTACTGTGCGTTTCTTGCTGCGGCCTTCTACAAATCTCAGTTTGGTAGAACGATTTAGCTACAGCAATATTTCCTGACGGAAACGACTTAAGAACCTACAAGAGTAGAAGCGTACTCCTATCTAAGACGCTGACAACGCATCAGCGACCTCCTTGATCTCGTAGATGTTCATGTGTGGCGGTGATTATTGTAAAGCAACAGGTGATCCGCTTGCTCGTTTGTCTCCTCAAGTATAAACCAAATCAACAAACACCAGACTTTCATATAGAACCCGGGACCCTAATAAGGAACCCACTGCTGTCCCTTTAAAGTGGCAACAAGCTACTATGCCATCGTGAGAGTATTATATTATACCTATTATTGTATAATATAAAGTGTACATATTTTATAGGCGACTAATCAACATTCTAAGCCAAACAAAAGGTAGTTGGTACTCACAAATTGTTCTGTTAGCCACCAATAAACAAAATTTTGGAATCACACACTCACTAAACACACTATTCACCTTAAATTAACACTAGCAACTAATAAATCACTGCAAAACTAGTACATAATAAAATAGTTTTTTTTTATATTTCATAGTTTAGGCCGCCATGCTGCCTTCGCGACGCGGGATTCGAAATTTGAACACTGAAGAACAAATTGTGCGCGCGCCCTCTGCTCGGCGCCACCAAACTAAGCGTCTTTTTGCTCTCTCTTTTAAAGTCAATGTAAGAAAGGGAGACAGAATATCGGGAACAATCGGTTTGGAAAATGAATTTTGGAATTGGAAGACAATACGACATCTTATTAAAAAATGTATTTTTTTTATAATTTTAAGATAATATGGAACCAAATAAAATAAATTTCTTTGAAGATTTTGGCATCTTAGTAAAGATTTATCTTGTTTCTTAATAAAATTACAACTATCGTACATTTGAAAGTTATTATTGTGAAATATATTTACGATGTACCAGCAATGGCATCAAGTCAAGTGTGATACTTTAAATGTTTTACAAAATTAATTTGTAATTACTAAATGTGTATTTTACAACTAAAATAATTGCGTCGTAATTTGGGAATGCTACTTATTTATTCAAACGAACGAACAACCTGAGGGCTAAACAAACTGGACGTTAAAAGTTTTTTTTTTTATTTTAGGATTCCATCTAGTAATTGAATTTTCTAAACTTCTAGTTAATTTTCCGGGTAACATCGAAAACTTTGGTTTATAACTGAATAATATATATTTTTAAATTAAAGAACGTGTCTTTTAAGTAAAACGTACTTACCTAAGGATTTAACGTCGTAAGGCCCAGACTGCAGACACAATAGACTTTTAAAAGGCTTTTGGGTCTTACGAAGTTATGGCAGTTTCTTCATCCGTTTTTTTCCTGAATAAGTAGGTAGCTAAATCCTTATTTAATTTAGTAGATCAATGAATCCCGTCCAATTCTCCGTCTATAACTAGTTCAGTGTAGTGATTCATACACTTATTTGATTTGGAATCTAATTCCAAGTATTAGATTTCCAACCGCCTACAGAAGTATCGCTATCAAACCGCTGGTTTTCTATAATCAGAGCAATCCTGAGTGACAAAGCCTCGCCACGCATTGTCTGGCTTCGCCGCCATTGTTCAACGGTTTCTCATTATTTCAACAGCTTGGCAGAAATAATGTCGTCTCAATGACGTTCCCTTGACTTGGGAACGTGGTTTGAGATGATTCGTTTTTCGGGGTTCCGAAGTGCACCAAGAAATATGGACTTTGGAACCCGTTTACGTTTGCCATGTCCGTTCGACAAGTCTAAACTCAGACATTCTTAGTAGTCTTAATGCTGTTCCACTGCAGGGCAAAGGCATCCATCAATTAGAAATGAAGTCATCGCTACTATGATGGGATTAGGTTGGCAGCGCACTTGTGATTCTTCTGGCGTTGCACAGGTGTGTATGAGCAGCGGCGACTGCTTACCATCAGGTAATTAGCTCGTTTGCCACCTATCACATAAAAAATACCTACGCTTGCTTCATGCGGTTGGGAATTACAAACCCGATCTATGTTTGAAGAGTTTGAAACATACTTTTTGCTAGTCCAGAGAATCGAACCGAAGACCTCAAGATTACGGCTCGGTACTTAGATCAACGTGGTGTTACGCATCGGGAAGTCGATTCCACAATTCTCTGTTTCAAATGTTCAAGCTTAAAGGAAAAGGTTAATTTTTCAAAATGTTGAAACCTCTGTGATATTACTGTAGCTCAAATAAAACTATTATTTGCCATCTAGTGAAGTGAAAATGCATGTTACACCAAAACGTGAGCGCTTTCACTTCAGAAGCGAGATATTAATGAAACTGTCTCCGCAAACCCCCGCGCTTCTCAACGAATACCAAATTATTTGACCGAAAACATTTCATTTTCTTCTATTTCTACGTCTGAAACAATATGTCGACCAGAAGTGTGACCCAAGTGTTTTCAATATAGCTCGGGTTTATGATCACCAATTTATTTATGCAATCACCGCATTAGGCAAGCGTGGTGATTAAGCCTAATCACATCATAGTAGCGAAGACTTAATTTCTAACATGTAGGCTTTTTCCTTTACTTATAAAAACCAAAAAGCATATAAAATAGATCTCTCGCCAACATTGTAGGTACATATTAAGCAAGAATTATTCATATCAGAAATGAAAATATGTCCGACATGTTATACTCGTATGACAGTCCCACTACAACTGCAATAAATTCTTTTTTGTACAACAACAGTAATAAATCTATCTGCAGCGACCGTGGCCCACAAAGGGGGGGAGGGGCTGGGACCACTGCGCCACCGGAATTGAATTTAAACCATGTTACTCGTCTGGGAGCGCGGAAGAGGAATCCTTAAGAGCGCACATTGAAGAACTGTGGTCGCAAAATGTAGTCACAGATCACTGTGGTCGCATAGTGTTGTAGTAGTTGCCATCTTTTGTAGCCATCTGTGATAGCTACCAGTGGTTGCCACATCTAGTAGCTATCTAGTATGGTTGTTACCTGTAGTCGCCAGCTGTGGTCGCCACCTGTAGTCACAACCTTTGGTCCCCAGGTCGCTTTATGTTCTTTTTTATAGTGGCTCACCATATTGGCTAATGTAGTGTAAAGTAGGTAATGCGTCTGACAGTTGTTGTTATAACAACGTGAAGTCTTTTTTCTTACTTACCACCAAGCTGAGGTTTATTATAATCGAAATAGTAATATTATAGTAGTGCATTGTAGTTACTATTCTTCCAGGCATTTTAGAACCAGTACGATTAAAAAGAAGACATTAGCGAGGACGAATCAGTGGACGGCTTATTACATCAAAATTTATGTATCTAGAGCACCAACACAAAATGTTTCAGTTCCGTCCGCAGCTTGCGGTTGCGTGTAGCGGCCACCACGAGTATCTCAGTGTGTGACGACGTCTCTACCGAGTGTCAACTTCTCAACATTGTAACTTTTTCACTACTTAAATCCTCTTTATGGGGTGACCCGCCGCGTGCTGCGTAGTTTTATCGAGTAATGGGTGATGTGTGAGTTTTATATACGATTACGGACTTAAATCATGTACCTATTACTTACTATGCTCAGTTTTTTTGTTAAGGTTTTCAGTGTCAACCCGAAGTCTGGAACTTGGCGTTGTTGTATCCCTGTACCCCGGAAAACACGTTAGGGCGTTGATACTGTGGCTGATTTCTCTTCGGTCGTATCAGGTTTATAATAATTTGGTATATGAGGATAAGAGAATAGAGACTGCACACACAAGTGTGTTCTCCCATTTTTTGGATTTTAGGCTGAACTGGGATTTAAAAGTGAATAAAATGTACCAAGGCATTAGCTACAGCGCTATTTAGGCAGTAATAGTTCTGATAAATAGATTTTGTCGATTTTTACCGTGGGAGAGCAACGTTTCTGCATCAATTGGCCGGCTCAACTGGAGTGACCACGGCCTCACAGAAGACCGGCGGAAACCAGCGCCTGCGCAGTGTTTCGTCGAGTGAATGAGGGTACCGGAGGTCACATTGGGGGTATTGTTGGCAGTGCACACGTGACTCTACTGGTGTAGCTGGTGTTAGTGCGCCACGGCAATAGTCTAACATCAGGTGATCCGTATGCTCGTCTGCCACAATAATAAGCTATCACCGCCGCCTATAGACATATCCATATATTGATCCTAATATCAAATGTTACTAACACACTCCATTTACCCCGCAATCAAATCAGTTTTAACGACGACGCATTCGATCACAGACTATGAATAGAGACATTAATAACACGGCACAAAGTGTTAACAACCTAATAGGCTTAGCACTAAACAGCTCTTTAAGTGCTAGACTAATTACAATGGGATAGGTCATAAGGGCGGCACCTAAACCGATCCGATAATGGTTTATGGCGCTTAAGAGTCAAAAGGTCACGGTATAAATCGGGTGAATAATGTTCGTGGAGAACAGATGTTGTATGGTTCGAGTTCTGATCAATAACACACACCTGGCTTTAACCTTACACATAGATACTTCTTCACGAACAATTAAGAAAAAGGTATTATAGTTAGTTTAAAAAATTGAGTTTCTAAGATAATTTATAAACTTTTAAGGTTCGTTATTTTGTTCAAAATGTTATTTTCATAATATTTTCTGACTAAAATTTTACTAAATACCTAACACAATTAGATTAACATGTAAAAAAAGTACAATGGAATCAGTAAGCGAACAATGATCATCCTCTAGTTTATCTGCCTTTAGGGTTAGTTTTTTAAAATTATATTATTTTATCTACAACCATTTTAATTTGAATTTCATTGCTAATAAATAAAACAAATAAAGTAAGTATTAATGTGGACGACTTTAAATACGACTTAAACAGCTGTGCACAGGGCTCATTTTAAATTGTCAATGCTTCCTTGCGGATTAAATATGAGAAATAACAAGTGACGTCACGATCTCTGCAGAAATCTGTCCCCTGAGGTGCGGAGGGCATCAACAGCACGAGATTATTTGTGAGGGGTCGACCCTCACCCATACGTCAGAATTAAGACACCTGGTATGTTTTTGAAATCTTTTTAATCTTTGTTTGGGTCTACGTTCGCGAGATATGGAGAACAAAATGGCGGATTTGTATGCAAATTTATTATGTTGTGATTTATTCAGTTAGTTTTAATAGTTATTTCAGATTTAGAAATAACTTTACTAGACCGCCGAAATTGTAGGTACGTACAGCCACACATCAAAGTATACAAAACTGTCAAGTTTCTTCGTCAAACACATTAGATTGAATATCAATTGAGGAAATTTGACAGATTGTGGTAACCTGATGTGTGGTCAACTGTACATTCAATTTCGGTAATATCTTGTTCTTAAGGTGTGAACGTGGTGCAATAAAGTACTCATAAATATCTATCTAGGTATAAGACTTAAAGGTAAAACCCAACTAAAAACCAAACGAAATTACATGGGCAAAAAAACATTAAATTTATAAGCTCACGTCACATACTAAACAATGCAACGAAATATGAGTCTAGCAAAACTGTCTGGCCATTTATTATACCTCGCAACACCTACTACAAATAAGCTAATTTCCTCACTTCTTTCAAAGCCCTAAGGGGCATAAATATAAGGCAGATGTGGAATGACCTCATCGATTTATGTTGCATTATCTCGATGCGTCCACGGGGGATTGTTTCATTTGCCCGCTGATGGGGTGATCAATCGACACCATCACGCCATAAACAGACCTTAGGTTTGGCAGACGGGGTTTCGTAGCTCTTATTCCGAGGGGTATATGAGTCAATATGGTGATTATAACCCAACTTTTGCTGTTGTTTGTACTGGAAAGAGGCTACCATTAATTTACGGAAACAAATAGATAAATTCAATCAGCTCCCATCTCCATCGCTTCGTCTAATAGCACACACTGTAAACCTGACTTGTCCCACTGCTCCTGTCCTTCTCGTCGAAAGGGTCGACCGTATAAAATACTTAGGTGTCGTAATGGACCAAACGATGACCTTCGAACCGCATATTTCATCTCTTGTGCAAAGACCTACGGAAACTTATATTTGTCTTTAAGACGCTTAAGCACATTGCCAATCGTCAAGTGATCAAGATGGTACTATTACGCCTTATGCCAATCTCTTATTGAGTATTGTAATACATCTTGGGGAGGTGTAGCAAAGACTCATCTAATGAGATTGAAAGAGCTCAAAGAGCCATACTCAAGGGGGCTGCGGGATCACCTTTTCGATTCCCTACAGCTGAGCAAATACTGGGACGTCTGTACGGTGCGCCAAATATTTATTCTGCAAACTGTACTAAAAAAACATTCACAACTGCACTATGATCCTGCTTTAGTACAGGATAAGCGTAGGAAAGGCACCGTCTGCAGAGGTCGAACATTTAAAACTTCGAAATCCCATCGTTTTTATGGTTTCCTGGGAACCTATTTATATAATAAATTAAATTCCTTACTTGAAATCTACCCCCTTACCAAAACTTGCAGTAAATACACTGTCACTAAGTACCTCAAATCCTTGAACTACGATTCTACAGAGGCCCTGCTGGTCCAATTAATTTGATTATTGAAATCTCATTCTGCTGGTCACCGAGTATAACCTCCCTTCTTAATAAATTTCTACACTACATCACACTCATACCACCATTACATGCACACTAGTACTCGCACTCCATACTCCATATACACACTCACCTAACACACAACATTTTAAACATTTATTTTTTAATTAAGTAACTTATTCCTTTTTAAATTACTAGGTAATTTTAACTTTAGCTCATTTATGAAGTACGTGTTTGTATATACTATTGTACAACTGCTTAATAATACTTAAGTTTTCTCGCAATACTGTTCCCTATTAGGTTATTTATGTTATGTGCGGACCTTCATGAAGGGGCCTGGTGTCCTGTATTTACAGGTTCTTAATGAAACCTATATCAGGCGCCAGTCTCACAATAGGGAATGCATTTAAATAGCGAATAAGACCTAGCTTATAAGCCTATTTGTGAAGAGAAATAAATGCTTATTATTATTATTATGTTTGTCGTTAAAACCATAACCTCGGGCAATTATATCCCGGATTTTTGGAAGGCGTGCGTGGGGCCGAAGCCAACACGTAGAGGCCCTTTCTATTGACAATTTAATCTAAAAGTGATGTGACACCAGCCGGCGACTATCCCTGTATACGCTATGGAAGTGTAGCCAAGGATAGCCCCCGGGTGGTGTAGTATTGAAAGAACTAGAGCATGAAAATAAATTGGGCTATTGTGTTGGGGTGCTAATGGACTTATTATTATTTAATTAAATTAATTCACACAATTACCTCATATATTGACCTGACTCCATACTAGATATCTTAAGCACGTGTTACAGATATCAGACAACAGGAGAATCTGAAATAAATAGATAATTTCTTTATATTTTTCTTATTTTACCTTCAGTTACAACTTCCCTTTACTAACCATTTTGAACAACTTAACTTTCAAAATCATTAAATTAAAGCAATAAGATCGAAATTAGATAAAAAATATGAAAATGGAACTATCTATGACCAAAACATAAAAGGTTACAAAATTTAATGTTTAAAGAGAAATAAAGAGTCTTATATTTCTTGTATGTGTCACCAATTGCACAAGTTTTTGAGTTAAGAATAGTTAAATAGACATTAAAGCATCCAAACTCTGACCTTACTTCTATCAAATATAGCAAATTATTTAAAAAACTAAAACAGGATGCAATCATTGACATGCACAGGGCGAGGTGAGACCCCTGCACTCCCTTCGAGCCGAAATTAACTCTCGGTATTGATACGCGCTCCTCCAGGAGGGGCCTGATTAGTAGGGTGACTGTTCGATCAATGTGTTACCAGCCTCAAAATACGGGCTATAAGAATCGATAGATAAACAAAAGCAAAACACAAACAAAAAAATATCCCAACAGCGCTGTCAGTTTCACACTTTTCTATTTTTTGAATTTAGAACTTGTGGTCGAAGACAAAAACCTACATTATTTTGTTTTCGACCTCGACGAAATGTTCGAAATTCAAAATATAAATAGTTGTTAAACTACTTCTATTTTATTTTCGACCCTAATCCATAGTCAATTGGTTTTGAATTCCGAAAATTCTATACAGCGTTCTTTTGAAAATGGAGCTTCCTTTTTTAAAAAGCTACACTTAACGCATACAAGTACCTAGTATAATAAAGGATTTTTATGATTCAAGGCTTAGCTCATCAGCCTTGATAATATTTTGGAATTTAATAGAAACTTAACCACAGAAAGTATGTAAAAAGAGACAGATATAGCGAGACAGCGCCATGATGAAGGCTTCTAAAACCTGTGTGAAACAGCGCCTGAGCTCTGTTTTGACGGTGAGAGAAGGTACTGAAAGCCTAATTCGATAAGAAGGGGGGTTTAAATTTTGGCAGCGTACGGCAATCTCTAACCAACAGGAGAGCCTCTTCTCGGACTCCACCGATCTAAAAAAAAGAGATTATACGTGATATATTTTTTTATATTATAGGAAGGCAAACGAGCAAGCGGGTTACCTGATGGTAAGTGATCACCGCCGCCCATGGACATCAGCTACACCAGAAGGAGTGCGGATGCGTTGCCGGCCTTTTAGGAAGGTATAGGCTCGTTTCTTGAAGATTTGAATGTCGTACCGGTTCGGAAATACCGCTGCGGGAAGTTGATTCCACAATGAGGAGGTGCGTGGCAGAAAGTGTCGAGTAAAGCGCACGGTAGTGGACCGCCATCCATCCACTGATATACTGCAGATCTGGTCACCTTATCCCGAAGGGTCCCAAGGGAGGGATCCCGAGTCTAGCTCGCAGTGGCCCTAACACGAGGGCACGGGAAATTGGTCGTTATTCTATCACCATTAGAGAGGGTGAGGGATAGATGGGGCGATAACTTTATTAACATTAAAGCTTTGTCTGAGCATTGTTAACTGTAGTTTTGAGATTTTTGACACCTAAATGAAAATTTTGTGTGATTGTACACTAAATTGTATTTAACTAAATAGTAAAAATAATGTGTTCTAACAGTAACTGAACTGATTATATTTTTGTGTCTCCCACGCAAAGTATTCTGTTTAGAAATAAATGATTTAGAAACCTCAATATCATTTTTTAAGACACTTTCTATTCAAAAAAATGTAATTTGTTTTTTTTTTCTATTTTTGAGTAAAAATCTTAAAGCGGAAACAATTTCAAAAGTGCTCTTATAGTTTTTTTTATACTAGAGGCGGCAAACGAGCAAGCGGGTCACCTGCTGGTTAGTAATCACCGCTGCCCATGAACATGTGCGAGACCAGAGAGGTCGCTGATGCGTCGCCGGCCTTTTAAAAAGGAGTACTCCCTTTTCTTGAAGTTCCCTAAGTCATAGCCGTCAGAAAATACTGCCGCAGCTAAACTATTCCACAAAACTTAAAAGAAGTTAAGAAAAAAAAGGGCTGTGACATACATACTCACAAACAAACAAGATGAATCAATAAGGCTACCGTTTTTGCTATTTGGCTACGGAGCCATAAAAAGCAATTATTTTATATCTATCTTTCGCAAAGATAATAGTTGTATGTCTAGTTCTGGTGGGGTAAGCCATTGTTCCCAACAAGGCAAAGCTTCCATCAGACAAAACAGCCATTGTCGAGATATAATGGGATCCGACCTCGTGACATATCTGTTTTTGTGGCAGCTCGTGTGGAAATTGCGGAGGAATTCAATGCAACTGTGATGGAGAAAGTAAAAAAAACTTTGTAGAACATTTTTATGCTCAAGGTTATAATTAAGACGAATGGCGACGAGGTTATAGGTTACCAGCCTCAATAGCGAAAAGGCTAAGGTGTTTGGAAGCGCGAAAGGTCCCGGGTTTGAGTCCCGGTCAAGTCAATTTAGAAAACTATTTTTTTGAAGTTGTCTGTCGGTCTCGGTGTTCTAGGTTGAGACCCCCAGTTTTATCGTCATCTGGTACTCATTATACAGGGGTTGACTAATTTGAGTCCAGGTTCATCATCATCATCTTTTCAGCCAATAGAGGTCCACTGCTGGACATAGGCCTCCCCCGAAGTTCTCCACACAGATCGGTCCTGTGCCACCCGCACTTAAGGGACTCCCGCGACCTTCACCAGATCGTCGGTTCACCTGGTTGGTTCGTGTGATTGTCTGGCGCACACGTTTGCAGCGGACTAGTGACTCAACTGGTGTTGCAGGTGTCTATGGGCGGCGGCAATTGCGTACCATCAGGTGATCCGCCTGATGAAATAGGGATCTCTACCGTATAATAAGAGTCAAGGGCTTTCCCAATTTGGTTATTTGTCTCTTTTCCCCACATGTTAACTGGTTTTCCATTTCCATCTGAACAGTGTTCCTACCCACGGTCCAGTGCGTAAATCCTAGGACCCCAAAATTCCGAGCCGCGACAAGCGATCGCACCGCGACAAAATTCCAGTAGGAATGTCGGGTTCGTGCGCTCGCCCTCTCGCTCCAGTTGCGGAACAAAGGATGCCTGCGATGTTACGTCGTATTGGATTCAATGCGACATGCCAAGCAAATTGCATGGGGTTTTTGAACTGCAAAGGTTTGGCTGATTTAAAAATTTTAGCTTGAATATACAGGGCGGAACTCATGGGACCCCGAAGGGAGATGCTTAAGTAAGTAAAGCTTATTCTAATTATAAAAAAATCCTTTGAATAAAACTGCATTTAAACCGTTTTACGTACGTACGTTACGTAACCGTATTTTGTTGCCTAAAAATTAAAAAGAAAAATAAAAATAATAAATTGGTATAATTTATTCAGCTAATTGATACATAAATAATATCAAATCTTAAAATAACTTTTTAATAAGTATTAGTATTTTACTCGTCTGTCGCATTACGAGTGTTAATATTTATTTAACAATTTTGTGTGAAATTCCTTTTCTTTGGACATTTTATATTTCTTGAAAAACATGGCCAAACTTAATATTTGAATATTTCCGGTTCGAAGAGGCAAGACAAACGTAATTCAGAAAAAAATTTAATGTAGTTCAAAATTGAAGAAAAAAAGTATCTTTATATACAGAAAGAATAAGATTGGGTAGCTGTACAACCAATTCAATTTATTTGTTAAAAGTAAATCCTCTATTATAACCATGTTTACGTGGGCTATAAGTTTTAATTATAAACTTATATTTTAAGAAGTTTATTTATATAATGCACCTTCAGTGCAGCAGACAGATTCTACAAACAACTTTTCAAGTAGGAAGATAGTCCGTAACTTACATTCCATCGTCATTTAATCTAAACGAGCATATGAATGAGCTTGCTGAAGTTAAATGAACTGGCCCCATCTAGATCCAGCCGGAGCGATCCGGTTCAGTGATGCTCGAACCCGGTCTTGCAGCACAATGTAAAAAAGGAATGATAATATTGTACTTGCAGTCTTGTTATATTTTTACGCTAACAATGGCATGGCACACTGGCCATCTCCCCCGCAAGTTGGCGCATAATCGCTGGTTTTGTTTACCTATCAAACCCCATACTATTTTTTTTAATAAGAAAAGTCTTCCTGCCGAAGAGAAAAGAAGAAAATTATGGATCAACGCCTTGCACCTAAAAAATGGAACCGAAGTCATCTTCTAAGTTATGTGAATTGATATTGACAAGATCCTTTTGTACCAGTTAGGGGAGCATTCCTTTTCTTCAATTCAGCTTTTAAATTTGTTACAGTCTTTAAAGAATCATTTTTAATGTTTCTTTCACATTATTTTCATCAAACTAAATTTATAACTTCAAAGTCTGACAAGAGTAACAAGTAGTCCAGACAGCAGACAGAATGGAAAATTAAAATGTAAAGAAAATTGTTTTATGCCTTTGAAAAGGCTTTTGGGTCTCACGACGTTAAGACTAAACTGTAAGGTAGGTAAGTCTTGCAAAACTTCAAGACTAACTCGAACACCACTAGTCGCTTGAACTGGGTGAAACTAGGCGGGAGCCAACAACAACTGAGAAGCGACGAACTTGCCAAGTGGGTGTTGTGGACGCAATGGAATTACCGCTAAATAGTCTGGTGTTGATGACCTGCGACGTGGGGAGCGAATGCGTTCAGCCTTATATTAAGATAAACTGTTTTGTCACCATGTCCCTATTTCACTACGATGACAATTGTCAGTGGCATATTTAGAGGGAGTGATTACTCGCGCAGCGAATCATTTTGAACTAAGCTTGTGTGCAAAGAATTTTCACATTGTCACGCAAATATGGTATTGAGAAGCCACGGTTAGTTATTGATTCTTAAATGTGACAGCCTCTCTTTGGCATGAATGGGCCTGCTCGACCAGGAGTGAGACCGGAGTGAAAACTGGCGTGAAGCAGCGTCTGTGCTGTGTTACATCGAGTGAGTGAAAGTACCGGAGACCAATCCGAGCGAAACTGGGTATACAGGCTGGCATTAAGCTTGTGACTGGGGTTGAGGGTATTATTGGGCGGAACCCGTTTAACACTAGGTGATCCGTTTGCTGGTTTACCAACTTTTTATATTAATGGGCATATTGGCCAATGATTCACACTATGGATATATAGTTATAGTAGCTATAGTTTCACACTGTGTAACCTTAAATTGGTATTTTTATACAAATTAATTGACAATTGGTTTCCTAATTTAAATAAACCGATTCCAGTTAAACAAGTTAGTTCGCCAATCATGGTTAACCACTGTTTAATATTTCATGACCGATGTGACGGATGCAAGTCCATATATAATTTAAAATAGCATTGGTTTTCACATTGCAATTTGCAAAACATGTACCTATCTATTGTTGTGTTATTCAGTGGGTTATCAAGATCAGAAGGCAGTCGTTTTAATGTTATTACCAGACTCGCCAAATCGTGAACATGGTCTAAATATACCTCGGTCTGCGCAACCGGGTTTTTTAATTAGATGTATATACAACACAAGTATGACGTCAATCACACCTGATGTGAAATTGAGGCCTAAGATTACACTCTAAGATGAGAGACAAGTCCTGGCAGAAAGGGTGGGACCAAAATTGTCCTTTAAGATAAATATATAAATGCGCCAGACAATCACACCAATCAACCTGGTCTCAAACTAGGGCAACATCTGTACTATGAGTATCAGATTACGATAATTAATTAGATAAAATCCATATTGCGAATAAAAAGTGCAAAATAAAACGCAAAAAGGGTAAGCACTTAATTACCGGACAAGTATCGTTTAATAATTCCCGACAAATTGACCAATAAAACAAAAAGTTGGCAAGTCTTGATTTCCTCTGAGCTCGAACTTGTTCAAAGTTCCAATTGTAGTCGGATTGTTTTTTAAATCATTGCCGGTCGCGCCCCCCGGGGCGGGGCGGGCCCGTTTGGTCAACTTATCATTTGGTGAAGTACCTATCAAGATCGTTATCGAGTCAGCCCTGAACGGCAAATGTTTACTCGTATGCTTTTAGAGATATAAAATTGATCGCCGTCTGTATGAATAATGAATTTCAATTGATTTTCTGATTTCGTTGTGTACTTACCGCGTGACGCGTGATTTCTGTGTCTACATCAAATTTTGGGAATTGATTCTCAAACACTTTGTTTAAATCAGTATCATTTTAGAAGTCTTATAAGATCAACCAAGATATTTAATAATTGGCAGATGAACAGACGGATCACCTCATGGAAATTGATTACACCCTTACGCCTCGATTTGGACTCCAGTACCCTTGATCTACGAATTTATGCGTGGTCGTGGTACTGTTCTCATAGAGCCAAGCCATCTGTGCCAAAGCGTGGATCTCCTTAAAAATGGAAATAGGTGTGTGTAGAAAAAAAGGCTGCCTAGCCAGTTTCGTTATATATATTACGGCATCTATTTTGTTAATCAGCTGTCGCAGCAAAATTAAAATAAATTGCAATTAAACATAAGAAGTTACCGATACGGGTAAGCCCCGTTGCCTCCCCCCCCCCCCATCCGCCTGGGAAAATAGAGGACAATGCAACGAGACCCCGGTATTGGCGGGTCAAACGATTGGTACATTTTATTCTTTGACCCTTTTACCTCTAAATGTCTCGGATTTTATTTATGAACAGATAAGTGCGCGTTGGGTTACGATATGTCTATCCTTAGATACCTATAAATGGATATGTTTGACATTTAAGTGAGTGTTCAATGAAGAAACTCAAATTGTTAACCATCATCAGTCCGGTAGAACACACTGCTGAGTGTAGGCCTTCCCTTATGTCAAGGTACCCCGTCTTGAGCTACTCGGATCCATGTAGTCTCTCCGTAGTCTCTCTATAACGATGTCGTCAACCCGTGATACGTCTAACTTTGCTTACAAAGTTTTTATATTAATTCGGCAATTGCCAACAACAACAATAAACACTTATGTTCACTTCTGTCTCACACAGTTTACAATACATATTTTTTACAATACTAACAGTCTTCATAAAACATTACTTATAACAATTTAGACATACAGAAAGATAAAACAGTGCATTTTAAAAGTGTTTTTGCAGGTAAATTAATTTAAACTGTAATTTATTTATTTTATTTTATTACACAGGCTCTAAAACCTAATTGCGTAACTAAACACATTAACAAAAAAAGTATAAATACATTTTTTTAATTAAAATAATAACTAACAGTAAAATTCATTAACCATTCCCTGCGTCCACAGGTTGATCGGATACACACACAACCCTAAAAATCCCTAGCACGTCCCGATCGGGTAATCCGCGCGGATCTCCGGAGACGCGCTAATCCGGCGTGACGGACGCGGCCGTTTGTGCCTCGCCGCGTTCCAAATCCGTCCCTGTTCGAACGGCAAGTTTTAAATAGAATTTGGAAACTCGTTCGTATTACTGCCATTACTGAGGTTATGACAGATTGACAGTGGATGGATGGAACTTTTGGTAATTAATGTTACATAATTTGGATTAAATATTAGTTAGAACTGCCATGATTACTTAAGCAGTAGATAGATATTTTGCAGTGTTATTTTAAAGATAACTTTTATTGACGACAAATAAACAAAATAATTACATAGTTTTAGTGTATATTTTATAAATTCTAGTAATCTTTACTTTTTTATGTAGGTGGTAAAATACGACAGATAATTTATATGCCCGAAATACTAAAAGCTGAATGAGTTGTCCATAATTTCCACTGTAAGACCGCTCATAATAAGCAGCATCGTATTCAGTCCAACTTGTCTACGCCAATCTCAAATTCCATTAACAACGCATCTCCTATCGGGTAATCCGCGCGGATCTCCGGAGACGCGCTAATCCAACGTGACGGACGAGGCCGTTTGTGCCTCGCCGCGTTCCAAATCCGGCCCTGTGCAAACGCCAAGTTTTAAATATCATTTGGAAAGTTGAAATAGGATAGTGGAATAGAAAGTTAATCTAGCTTCATAATAAAGCATAATATAATTTGCATAATGTAACTTTCACTAGATGTATTATAAAGTATTTTACTTAATTCAATCCAAAGAACTATTTGGGCGTAACACCTAACTCACACGGTCAAGCTAGAAAGTAGCTCGCATGTCAAATCTCAAGCCGAGTAACTGGTAAGGTAGCAATTCTCAATGCGTCAGCCAGTCTTCAGACATGATGACAGGTAAACTTATCAGCCTACTTACTATCCCAAAGGGCAAAGCCTTCTATCATAGAAATGAAGTCATCGCTACTACGAGGATGATGGAATAAGGCTTAATCACCACGCTTGCCTAATGCGGTGATCACAAACCCAAGATCTGTTCGAAAAATTCTAGACTTGATTTTGCTCGACCCGGGAATCCCCGGGTTCGGTTCTTAAACCACACCAACATTGCGTTCATGCCATGACAGGTACTTAGTATAACCCCGTAACTACAATTGAGTCACCATGCCCATTTTCTCTTCACCATAAAAAGTGTTTATCGCTACCCCTGCGCCCAAAGTTACCCCAGGGCTGTTTCGGCTCGTCTCCCAAGACGTGCTAATCCACGGACAGACTGTTTATTTTATTCGGCAAAGCCATCGCTGCAAGTTCGGCCTCTAACTTTTAAATAGAATTTGGGAACTTTAAATAAGTTGGGAATTATTGTCGGGTTACTGATGGCTGGACGCGGTCGCAGGCGATGGAGCGGAATATGATAAATAAATGTAGCTCTATTATGAGGCTTGGTGTATAAGTTGTAACAATATTATTTAAGTTAAATTCGTGTTTTGAGTTTGCTTTTGATTTGAGAGGACTGGAGACAAAAAGATAAATGACAGCCAAGTTCAATAGTATGAAGGGCCATGTTTGTTTAGTTCACGGTGAAAGAAGAAAAACAGAAGAAGTGATGATCACACTCGTTGCTTGCTCACAAACACGCTTTTTGTATTTCGCTTTGATACGTTTTCGTAATAGACTATTTTTGCTTGTTCTGCTAAAAAACAGGAATAACGGAGGTAATATATGGATATTGTACTTTACTCACAGAAAACTGGCATGAAGCAGCCTGCGGTGTTTGCCGAGTGAATGAGGATACCCAATCCGGGTAGAGGCTAACCAGGGGGACAATACCCATGCTTTTAGGTAATCCGAAGAGACAAAATACTAGCGCGATGGAATCGACACTTAGCACCTATTGGTCAAGTATGGAAGTCATCGCAATCACGAAACGATGTGAGGGCGGGCTATGCTAGACAATTCAGGCTGATCAGGTAGGTGCAATATCCACGACGCCTCATTTAACAAATGCGTAAAGAATGCATGCCGATTGCAAGACGCGTTGCTATATATCTTTAGACAGATTACATTGTTTTTACACAAGATGCAAATTGGTCTTGTAATCGTAAATTGACAAAAGCATGCGTATGAGACGTGCGGTTATACAGAAATTGAGCCCTAGCCTAAAATAATTGGCCATCTCAAAACATCACCAAGTCACTAACTGATACTTAAATTTTATAGCAACCAAAACGTTCGATATTACTTCATTTCCCACAACACGCATTATGAGAAATCTCAAAGTAAATACGGAAGCATAAGGGAATTTAATAAGGCCGCAAATATCACTCGTATTTGCAGACCTGGATGTCGGATGAGCTAGATGACTGGCCACTGCACGTGGAATCACTTCCATTTGAGAGGGCCGACTAACCTACCCGATATGATATGATGTGTTTTGTCCAGTTTGTGACCACGGCTGTTGTAACGCAGTCGAAACGTCAAGCAGTAAGTGCTAGAATGTACTTATTTAATATCGTCGCGGTTAGTCCCGTTTATATGAAGTTAATACTCGTACCTACTTTGTTTGTTCTTTTGTGCCTGTCAACCTCATATTTGCATCTCACGGCCGCTAACCATCAGGCGGAGTGAGGTCATCTTGATTGTTCTCAATATAAAAAAAAAATATAGCTCGGTGTCGCAACAAGCTTAACTTCAATTGATTTTTGTCACATCCCATACCCTATAGGGAGTAATCGCCAGTAATTTGATGAGTTTTGCATATTCGCCGGCGAGTTAATGAGCCAGTTATTATTCATAGGTGATTGCCGCGTTTATCACGCCGACTGTACGCAGAATATTTTATAAAGCTAAGTCTTAAATGGCCAGGTAATAATTTTAAACACGTTTTATTGTATTGTTTATTTGAACAGCTTGTTTAATAAGCTACCTCCTACATAAAAGTCGTCTTAATGTTTTCGATAAAAATTCTGAAAATTAATGAATACATTTTTATTTTATCTCTTGGCTATTTATTAATCAGTATGTATTAAAATTGCGTCAACATTTGTGAGCATGTTTTTATATGATATTCGTGTCTTCAGACGTCTTGATAGATGTGGCTGACAACATATTGTGATTTTAATGCAAAGACTCGTGGCAAACAGGTCGTCAGGTTTCCTCACGATATCTTTCCTCAACGCCTAGCCAATGGTAAAAGTAAGCACTTAAATTTTAAAAAGCCGTAATACATGTTGAGAATCAGGGTTGGCTCTAGCAAAAGTATACTTCAAATTTTTCGAAAGCCGCTTTAGCATAATCCCATCATAGTAGCGTTGACTTGATTTCTATCATGGTGGCATTTGCCCTGCAGTGGGACAGTATATAGGCTGATACTGATACTTTTACGTTATGGTAAAAATAGTAGTTATACATGTTCAAAACGCAAAGGACTGCGCCTTCTGCGCTTCAGGCACCAGACGCAAAACGTGTATATCCCCGCATTATTCACGGGAATACGACGCAATCTCTCAGCCTATAGCAGAGGTTCTCAAAGTTTTGCAGTGTGTCTTCTTGGCTTTGTGAATTGTGACAGAGTGTGGGTTTATTGTTTGGATAGTTGAAGTTAAAGTCGACAGTTTTTCATCATCGTTTTCTTAGGACTATAATTTACCACCTACTGTACCTGTGTGAGAGTATTGAAGAGGTTCTAACTTAAAATGACATTGGTAAACTACACAAAGATTTTTATTATATTTATTGACAGTAGCTGAAAAGCAATGTGGCTTGAATAGTTGTTTTAAGTATCAGCCTATATACTGATCCACTGCAAGGAAAAGGCGTCCATTATGGAAATCAAGTCATTGTCACTATGTTGGGATTAATCACCATGATTACCTAATTTATTTATTTGGTACACAAAACAGATGAGGATAAGTGATCACAAATCTGAGCTATGTTCAACCCAAGAATACGGCCTATCCGGTCTTCAACCCGCCCGTGTTGGTTCTTAATCAACAATAACTGCCGAACAAAAATACTGGCTTGAAGCGCCTGTACTCATTGTGTTTCGCCGAGTAAGATACTGGGGCTCGGTCCGGGGGAAAGTGATTTATGGGCGGAGGTAACCGCTTACCATCAAGCAATCAGTATGTGCGTCTGTCACCTATTACATAAAAAAACTACTTTTAAATCGGCAAAAGACACTTTGGGAACAACCGGCTCACAGCAACAACTGCAGAAAAATATTACCCGGTCGTACGTCGCCGTATAAATGGAATCCGCAAATCCTTACAATATCCAATAGCGTAAAAGAAATGCGGAGAATTAAATTCCAAAGCGTAGCCATTTGTAAAGCGCGCGGGGGATTGCGCCGATCGCTGCTGATTGACAACTCCTTCGCTGTCTGCTTCAAGGACGGAGGTATCTCCGAGTCACCAGGGACCTTGCCTTGTGTTGTCGCCTTAGATTTTTAACATACTCTCGGCATCAATATCAGCAAATCTGCCTAGTTTACATACTAAAGTCCCTTAGCCCTTTGGCAAGCCTTAAGTTTGGACTTTTGTACTTCGGTTAGAAACTATGATCACCTAATGGTTAGCGATTGCCACCTTCCATGGACACCCACAACAACAGCGAAGTCACTAAGTACGCTACCAACCTTTTAACACCCTTTCCTCCCCATTGGGCCTAGGGAACCCTCACTCACTCGCCAAAAAAGAGCGTTTCTCATTAGTTTTCTGTATCCTGGTCAAGCCGCAAAATGGCGGTGACACTTTTAGTACACCTTGTATCTACAGTTTATATGGTCAAAGACCTAAATTAGACATTATAACATCGAAACACGAAACAAAGACAAGTTTTTCTTCCAAGAGTGTGTCAGCAGTACCAATTAAATGGCAAATTTGCCGTCAGACCAATTAGAAGTTTTTGGACTTGGGTTTAACAACTATAACGATCTATACATACCTAATAAGACCAATAAGCAGTTTGCTCCCGTATAACTTTACCCTAATTTTAACTTAGGTTACAACTATTTAATTACCTTCTTAAACGGCAAGGAGTTCAAGAAGGAAGTACTTACGTAAACTATAAAGGAACGCCAAAGAAATTTAGTACTCATAGTTGATTACAAAAATAGCTTGGGTTTAAAATAGAATTAGGAAAAAATCAAAAAATGTAGATTACTCTTTTTTTCGTAATGTGTGAAGATAACAAAAGGAAAAATTATACAAAAGTAACGATATACTTTTTAATGATTATAAAACAAAGCATAAATATGTATATCTAAATGTAATAATTAATCTTTCAAACTATGTATCCAATACTACGTAGCGGACTACCAATCAGCTACGCGATACTACCAAACTGTGCTACAAACGCTACGAGCTACGCGCTACGAGGCACGACTACGAACGCTACGGCGCGTAGTCGACACAACTCGCCGCTCTTTTCATTTTCCTTTTGCCGACACGTAGCCTTAAATCTACTCGCGTCCGTGGTATGAAACTTTTATGAAAGACCCATACAGCTCTCATTGAAATTTTTGGTCCAAATGAAACTTTTTGTACAAACTATTCTGTATTTCCCCTGATATTGGTGTTTCCATACTCCCGTGATTTATGGAATGGTTCCAGGAACAATTTTGCCCGATATTCTATTTAGATATTACGTCATCGCTCCCGAAACTTCTGTTACAGGTTCCGATAAGTTTCTCGCTCCTTTCATTTTCCTCCCGGCCGAGCAGGCTTAATTAATTTCTGTGATGAGCTGACGCAAAAATCGCGAGGAAGCAAATGCGAGATTCGAATACGTCGGACGTCCTCTCGGGGAGTTGCCGATCGAAAATTGAATTTCAATGTCACAACAGTGCAGATGTAAAAATGTTGGGAGGCTCGGCGATCGTTGGGGCGGCGCGCGCAGGCGCGGGGGGGAGGGGTGCGCGCGCTGGCGCGGGCGGCGCGGCGGCAGTGTCCCCGGGCCGCCGCGGCGACAGGACGTGCCGCGCTCGCGCCGTGACGGAGTGAATGCACGCCCGTGTGTGTCGCGCGCCGCGCGCCGGCAACGTGCGACTAGTCGCGTCGCGTCGCGTTGTCAACTGTTTGTTTGTTCAGTGTGTGTGACAGCCGACTGTGATTCTCAGTTTTGTGACGTTGTATTGATGACAGAAAGTTGCGGCGGAAGGGAAATTGAAGTGAGATACAGTGTTTTGTTGCGAGGTAAGGCTGTTTTTTAATGGAAAGTTTTTTCAGCGTTGGTTTACCGACTTTGCGTTTGAGATTTGTGCCAATCTACCCACTAAGCTATACATTTTTCCTAATGGGTTAACCTTTAAGGGTATTACATAAATGGGTCGCAAGAAAATCCCTGAATCGTCAAAAATGTTTAGGCAATCTAAACAGGCAAGCCCATTTTACTAACTTATCAAACTTATTCGCTGATTTAGCAAAATTTATTTGGCATAGCAACGTAGCCCAACAGGCTACCTATAATTTCATTAAGAATTTGGATAGGTTACAAGTAGGTTTTTTTTAAACAGAAAAAAGTTGGTAAGGTAAAATTACCTATCTGAGCACTGAAAATCGTTTTAAGTAGCCAAACGTGTGATAGGGCGGTATTATCGCCTTATATAGCAAAATGTGTAATTGAGGCGGTCTTAACGCCATAAACAGCCGAATGTGTGATTGCGGCGGTCTTATACCCACTCTATACATTGTTAAAATAATATTGTGAATCTAATTGACGCGATCTTAGCGCCATAAATAGCCAAATGTATGATTGAGATGGACTTATCGCTAATGTCTAATTGGAGCGGTTTTATCACCATAATCGGACACTTCTCTTATTCAGGCTTTCAACTTCAAATCTAATGTTTTTTAAAAGAAAAGATGTTTTAAAAGTTATCATTAAACAATGTTATTAGTAGCGCAGTTGAACAGTTATTTCAATGCGGACATGTAGTTTAAAGTTTGCGCATGAGTTGAAAAGAGTACAGTTTGCGGGTAGTTGTAATGGATGAGCGTTGCCCGCAACGCGTCTCGCGGCAAATACTGTATTGATGATAAGCCTATTTTCTCAATAACGTTTTCTTACACAAAAAAAATTGAGTAAGCAATACACTATGCAAGATTTCTTTTAATGTCCTCTCAACCGATACTTTAGCAATTACAGCTTTTTCAACAATCAGCCATCGATGTATGATATTTCTTCGAGCAAAAGTACACACTTTTGCTATTTGAGTGCACTAAATGCATTAGTGCAGACTATTACCAGACTGCAGTCTGTGAACATGCACAGAGTGCAATCAGTGCACTCTTTATTATCTTACTCTCATATTTGATAAGATACTAAACGTGTTACGTCAAGCGCAAGACCAACGGCGTAGGTATTTTCCGAGACACCGGAGTTCGCCATCTTTGCGATTTTGGCCTGACATGAGGTACACATTCTTGGCCCGATCCGGGCTTCGAACCTAAGACTACAAGCGTACCTAGTCGTCGTTTTAAAACGGTGTCCGAGACACTGCGCCGAATGAGCGATAGATAGATACTCTTTATTGCACAACACATTACAGAACTAAATGGTAATAGTAATTTACAAATACAATATCGGCGGCCTTATCGCTAATATTTAAATCTCTTCCAGACAACCTTTGGGTAGAGATATAATGCAGCGAATTAACAAGGATTATCTTGATCAGCGATTTATCTTGAGTGCATTTAAAAGATAAATGATTGATTTGGAAATTGATTCCCAGTTGTATCCAAAGTTCTCTGACTGGAGCCCGGGGTACACTTAGGCCATGATTCAGGATTATTAGTCTGCTGATAATAAAGAAGCGACTGCGGTCTGGCCTCCGCAATCCTTTTACTGGGGAACTGGATCAACTAAACCCGGTTTCCTTACGATGTTTTCCCTCAGCCGAGCAAATGGTAGAAATATGCAGAGATTTGAAAAATCCAGAGGTATGTCGCGATTCAAACCCCGACCCACCGTATGAAAGGTGCGTGCGATCCACTACGCTACCCTCGCTCGTAGCGATGAATACGGTTTAAGCGTAACCCAGGGTCCGAAGCTAAACAACTATGAACGCAACTGGGAAAGAGACAATTACTCGACTACAAGCGATGATCAATGACAAAACGAGATATTTAATCGTATTCATTAAATACTTAGTAATCAAAAAGCTGATACTTAGTAATCAAGAAAAATCGAAGTAAGTATATGTTACTAGCTTAAATTGTAATCTGTCTGCCATCAAATAATCTATGTAATGGCTAATTGAGATATGATGATAATATCATCATATAATCTATCAATATTATCAAGATGGGAAGTATATTAATCCAATCAATTTATCAAAGATAAGTAACTGTACTTAGTTAATATTGACCTACAAGTTATTCGTAGTAGTAAATTCATAACTCGTAGTATGATAGTCATTTGGCATTTTCGGATTTTAAAAATCAATCACTTTGGATTAGAGTCTAAAATAAAATACTACAATTCGACAGTTAACTACCTACTTAAAAAACCAGACATTAGCAAAGTTATCGTACTCATATTATATGAGGAGGAAGAGTTAGTATCTAAAAAAATCCCGTCAAAAACTACTGCGGCTGTCAACATCAAATGAACTTGGGCGAACAATGCATGTTTCAGCAACTACCAGAATACTCATGTTTTATAACCAATGAGGTTATCATACCAGGGTGGCAAGTCTCGTGCACTCGACATTGAAGTCGAATATCAGATTTGTATGGATGAATGTATGAAATCTTACTTAACGTCCTGACAGTCTTCAAAACCGATAGTCATGTTATTATTTCTGATGTCCATTTTGGAGGAATACATTTGAGGACTGTCACGAAAGTTAGTCTCAAAGAAATACCCACCTTATGACGAAAGCAGCAAAGTCCGCAATTTATTTTCACGACTTTATTGACAGAATATTGGCTAATGTATACCTAACCTTTCCAATCTTCGTGATTGACTATAATTGACAAAAAAGGTATCCCAAGACCCGGCGGCCATTATAACCAACCCATCTCCAGCACTCAGCGATAAAACTTAACGGTTGGTTTAAAGGCGCCGCAGCCATCTCTGAATAAAACATTCCCACTCTATCGGATTAGCCCCTAATTATATAAGTTCAAGCCACCGCGGATTGATTGAAGCTTAACTCTAAAAGCGACCTGAATAAATAATCAGGTGCGGGATTGTTTTAAAAGGAAATTGTAAATAACAAAAAAACATTAAGAAATCTATTTATTGGATAAAATAATATGGAAACACAAGAAAATAATAACTAGAATCTAAAGCTAAAAAAAATACCAAAAGGAAAAAATAAAACAGAGTAGGCCCCTGTAGCAATGTCCCCAAAATGCTGGCAGCATTACTTCGTTGGATAGCGATGGAAATTCGCTAGGGCGAAGTAACTGCTAGCCTTTGGGTCTCCCGTGACTTCAACTAAGCGCTTTGCTAAGTCCCGAAAGAAAGAGAGAGCATCGGGACCCCACGGGCCCAGTGTTTCGACACCGCAAGCTACGAAGTGGTAGGTACTGGATAGATGCCTATACTTCGCAGCTTTCAGTTTCTCTGCAGCAAAAAATACATTACAGTTCATCATTTTTGGGAAAAGCATCATCAAAATTCCAAACAAACACAATTTTATATCACAACTATACCTCTAAACACAATCCAAGCGAAGTTATGAAGGTTAGAAAATAATAATACTACGAACATTGGTATGTAACTTAGCACGACCTTAGGACCTTAGGACTGAGATAAGAGATAGTTGTTGAACCAAACTCTTTTATTTCACTACATTAAACTTAAAAAAAAACAATACTTGGTGGGTGTGATAGCAAATAAATATAAATATGCGCCACTGTTCCACACAAAATGGCATTGAAATTTTCGCTACTCTGATTTATCTTCCTTCGACTACAATTGCAATGTGGCTTATGAAACGAAGCTTGAAGAAGGATCTCTCTAGTATAGTGATGTCAATGGAAGTAATGCCTTGTAATGACAACGCTTAAACTAACATAAATTGCCAGTGCCCTTTATTGAAGATTAAATGTTTTATTACTCGTAATCTAGCTAGATCTTAGGTAAAATATGTTATTACCGTTGAGAGTGGCCGAAACAATGCTAATGCGTATGCGAAAACGCAAATGCATAAATAACTTAGCAAGTCACATTTGAAGGTAGTTGGTCAGTAAAGCACATCTCAAGACGCTATTAAAATAAACTTTGAACAGGACCTCCTAAAGAAAATTTCATTTATTAAAAACTTAAACCGGACGGCGGAGGCAAATCCAATTCAGCGCGAACTTGCGCTTAGACTAGCACAGAAAATAGATAAAAAGGTTCGCGACAAGCTGGCGCTAGCGGCTGCGACCGCGGACTAAGAGGATTTTCTTTTAAATCTGATGGGAGGTGAACAGCGTAGAGGAAATAAAGTTGGAACTGGTTTGCATAGATAACACTTTTTAATTTATCTAAGGGAACAGATGTAGAGCTTTTTTCCATTAACGAAATGGGAAAGGAAAGTACGTATAAGCAATACGTATAAACAGAACATTCCAAGAATGTACATGTACAACTTTGCTTTAAAATTCAAATTAGGAATTCAAAGACACAACAAGAAGTCCATAGACCAAAGACGTTGTTACGTCTTTCGACCTGGTTTTGGATGGAAAGTCCATAGTCCAAAGACACAAGAAACATCATTTTACCTTGGGAGACCCACGCTTCGGCTTAAATGGGCCGGCTCGGTAAGTAGTACCTAGATTTTCGTGTTATTTCATAACTTAGCCTTAATAAATAAGAAGTAGGTACTAATATAAGTACGACTTTTTTATGCAAGACCCGAGCATAATCTTGGGTCTGAGTTGAATTTTCTGGTCGAGCAAAAGTAAGTACGAGTATGTATGTTTTTTTGAACATAGCTCGGGTTTGTGATCACCAACCCGTATTAAGCAAGCGTAGTAATTAAGCCTAATCATAGTAGCGATGACTTGATTTCTATGATGAAGGTCTTCTTTGCTTTGTAGGAGGGTGTAGAGGTCGATTCTTTACTTTTTATTCATTATACATACTATAAAAAAGAGAGACAGGTTATAGAAGCAAAAATGAAAAGTGTTTACAATGATAATACGGATTTTATCTTAACACTAGTGGCCCGCCCTCACTTTCGCTTCGGGACCGTAATTCAGAAATGAACCAATAGATGGCGTTGTGTTCGATTACATCACGCAAGCGTTTCGTGTTTTCGGTTTACCTATAAGCTTTGTCATTGTCTATAGAAATTATCTCTTTATAAATAGTATAGATGGTTAAAGTTCATACTAACCGCAACACGAAATTTCTTTCGATGGAAACCAACCAAATTGTACCTTACTCATAAAACCGGGTTAAATTACCTCCGTACACACATCTTCATTAAAACCCGCCACAAAAAACCTCCACGGGCTTACGTGTAGCCCCTTTTTAATCCCACTGAATACCGCGGGCTGAATAGTCGCGGATAGTTGTACCTTATTGCCAACCGAGGGCTGAGGTAGGGTTCCCAACTAAGGGATTCGCCAAATAACACAGTGTTTGTGAGAACTGGTGTTGCAGGTGTCTATGGGCTGCGGCAATCGCTTACATCAGGTGCATCCATCTACTCGTCTGCTGTCTATCACATAAAAAATCTTCTATCTATACTATTTATAAAAAGGTTACTCTCACATTCCACGTCAGAGCTTATGGGTAAACCAAATACACGAAACAGTTGCGCGATGTTATTTGCTACAGCGCCATCTATTGGTAGATAGTGGAACTACTTTCCCGAAACGAAGTGAGGGCGGGCCACTAGTATTTAATAAAGGGGTAAAATAAGTAGGATGGGGGTTTCAGGAGCCTTATGCCTGTATGTGCAGGGGTAATTTTATATCTAACAAACGCATTTTTTACCTAATGGTATGGTAAATCATTAGTGAAATTGTCTTCATAAAAATCACATTTTAATGGACTTTTACAACAAGGTTTAATTTGGGGTTTTAACGTATGCATGCCTGTACTTTGGTTTTTGAGTTAAATAAGGATTATATTGTGGTTAACGCCACTGAGCTGGGTCTCGATTGTATTGGTGCTTTGTAACCCAAAACTACTGAATGAATTTTAATGAAACTTTAAATACTAACAAATGAGAAAATCATATTTTCTACAATTTAATGAAAATACATTTAACATTAAGAGACGATGATTCTATCACCTCCGGGTGAATTTCAATACTCAATACATTACATATTCTTTATATATTATACATTATTAGTGTTATCCTGTAAACTTAACTTTTTCTATTTTATTGAATTTATTTATCACAAAGCCGAACTTTCGATCGCAGTAGCGCCAATCAAGCTTGTATCACAAACCCTCAACTAATATTTTGATAGGATTTACAGATTTTTTGTAGGTATATCATAGTGGTTTTTCATTTAGTCCGGGAGGTAAATATTTTGAAGTTGGTAACCCTTGAGCCACGATGGAATCGCTTTACGGGGCGAATGGGATTAGGCCCTTTGAAGGGCCGCGATAAACTAATATACGGACGAGAATTGGCTTCGAATAACCCCATTAAGGCGAACTTGGGCCTGCAGTTTGCTTTTGAATTAGAGAAACGAAAACTCGGCAGATTTGGCGAACGTGTCTCGTTTGGAGGAATGTAAAATGTGCGAGTTTTGTGGATGAAAAGAGCTAAATAATAAATAACGCTGGCCTCTGCAGAGGAAGATTAGCACATTATTATTTTATGTGGACTCATATTATAATCTTCAAATTAGGAATTCAACCGTAAACACGTTTAAACAGATTTTATACAAATCAAACAAACAAAAGTTATAGTGACCATTTAAATGTCGGTTACGTCTTAATTTGATTATAAAATATGGTGGTGATAAAGTATTGTATGAGACTGTAAAACCAAGTATTAAAACACTCTTAGATGCTATTAAAATAATAGCCAAGGCAATTGCTTTTTATGTTTAAAAATTGCTCTACCCACTTATATAACTTCGTTAATATCAAGTTATATTTTGAGTAAGTCGAAGTCGTTTCAAGTCAAAGACACTCGATAAAATGGTGGTGTTAAGCGACTTATCAATCCATGGAGTCTATCAAGACTGTTTGAAGACTTCGCGTGACAACCTATTAGACACAGAATAACATTATTAAAAACAATACAATTCAACGATTCTTATATTTACATTAATTAACGGCACTTTGACACTAATAACCACTAATGTACTAGAGTAAAACCTTTGAAATGCATCAGCCGATAGGATTCGTTCCACATCAGGCTCTTGTTTTGAAATCTCGCTCGTGTTTTAATAATCTTATGACATTGTGATAATTATTTAAACTACTGTTATATTATTACTCTTAACATAAAAACATCCTATCAGTTAAGAATACAACGACAAATAAAGAGATAATCGTAATGAACTAAGTTGTATAACATCAACCGGGTATTTTATGTATGAAAAGCAAATGTGACGTCATTAAAATGTCAACGTCATTCCGTTGAGGAAGCGTATGATAATTCATAATGGCAGAGACGAGTGTGGGGTTGTGATACACTGGGGTGAAATGAAGAATAACCTCGGGCAATAGGGTAAATATTTGTGTATCTTATTATCCAAATAAACTTCTACAGACAACGACAAGACTTTAATTAAACCGAAAATATGAAACACTAGCGCGATGCAATCGACACCCAGTGCCATCTATTGGTTCAGCTTGGAACTACTGTTTCGTAGCAAAGTGAGGGCGGGCTACTATAACTCATAGAGTTTTTTTTTAATCTTTTGGATAAAAATCAAAAATATCAATACTGTTTCTGTTGTCTGTAATGTGTTGTAGTCGTGTTTTTGGTGAAAAATATGTCTGTCTATTTACATTTTAAGACAGTGTTGTTGTGTATGTAAAATCTGTTATAAATCTCTGTTTTCTTTGTTATTTTGTTTTTAAAATATTATTTACCATGCCATGATTGTTTTTAGCGCAGTAGGTAGGTCGTGTCTGTTTGTTACAGATACATAGATAGATAGAATATTATTATATAGCATAAAGTGAAACAACAGCAATAAAAAGTACAATAAGGCAGTAATTTTCCTTCAGTGTTCTCAAAATCTTAACTTCAGCGCATATACTTACGTACGTATGTAGTCCGGGCGGCGATCGGATCGCTCCCGCGGGGACTGATAAGCCCCTCCCGCGAGCGGTACAAACCCGCACTATTTTACGACCAACACAGTGTTTTTCAGGACATAAGAACCGGATAGAAAATAGTAAACTATCAAAACAAACCACAAATCCAATCTTAATGGGTTTCAAGAACATAGCTGCTGTTACAATTTACAATCTAAGTTTTAAAATTTACAGTAAGCTTTTTTAAAATATATAAATAATACGTATTGGTAAAACACTGTATTTGCTGCTAAAAATACCTTTACCGAAATATTGAATGTGTTTTTCTTTAAAAAAATATGAATAAATAAACTAAATCAAAATCAAAGTTATTATATTTATAAAAAAACTCGTAAACAATAATCAAATTTGAATTTTTTATTGATGTTTTATAAGAAAACGATGTTTTGGACCCATTTTATTACTATTTTTGAATATATTTTTTATTTGGACATCTGTATAAATACTCAAATTCTGAATGTCTGGTCCTAAGGTCTCATAGACCACTGTGCAGCGATCTTCTTCGAGGATAAACTTGTCACTATTCCCATACTGCGACACCGTTCGGATCGCGATAACATTTTACGACGGCAGTACAAGTGTATCGCTGATATTGGATATCTGCGAAAAGTAGGTTGGAAATATTACATTACAAATCGTTAGAATCAGGTCTCATAGGTTTATTTTCATGTTCTATTTATTTGCGCACACAGAAATTTGTGCCCTATTTCGAAATGTTAAAAATATTTTTGCCCTGTAAAAGTTACTTATATATTAATATTTTTTCCGTCAAAACCAAATAACGTCCTGCCCACGTTCGGAATTTTTGTTTTCAATTTAAAAAAGAAATTTACGATGAAATCTATATCAGATATTTTTAGTTTTAAGCTTTGGATAGTTTAAATATTTAGATCAGATACAAGATAAAAATAGGCTAAGTAAGGCAACATTTTAACCGTGGTTTCTCAATACAACCTTCATTGCCTTATACGTAAGAATCTCCATCTATTCGCGGAAAAGTCTGATTGTCAGAGCTTTAACACCAGAAAAAAAGCACAGGCATGCCGTTTCGCCTATCAGACTCTATAATGTCAGTAATTTATTTGTAGGATTTTGAATACATTTTTTTCTTATGTAATATACCCCAGAACTATGATGTTTTTTTAAACAACAATTAAAACACGTTAATTTGCTACGGCAATCAAAATGGATCAATCATTAGGTACAATTTTGCGAGATTTTCATTTAAAATCTCTGCAATTTTAAAGTCAATTACAGAAAGCCTAACGTATTTGTAGAATTATTATGCAAATGATTTAGTTTTTTTTGGTTTAAGGGTGAAGCCCTAATATTTTTATCACTGGAATTAAATTCTACTGACAATTCTGCACAAACTTATTCTAGGTTTTGCGTTCTTTTATTAACACGTTAACAACACGTACAAAGGCAAATTTAATATGGAATCGGCTTTTACTGAGAGCTTTCTGGGCATGTTAAAATTAATTTCATGCAACTACATTCTTCCTACGACAAGAGAAAAAATCATTTGTCATCTTTTTGTGGCCGAAGATCTACAAAGACACAGGACTTAGCCGCTCCAAAGTTTAAGCAGACAAAGATTTATGTTCATCACTGTTCTCAGAAACGTCCGAAGCCTCTTAAAAAGCCCTTATCGACGTACCTAGCTTCGTTGGAATAATTCCGCCGTCTCGACGGGCAAATCTCTTGATTAATTAATGATTGAATCGAGACCCAACAGTGGGCTTTGGAGTGGTCGCATAACGCAATCAATTTAAGTAATTAAATAATTTGTCGTATGTCGTTTATTCTGTAACAACTCTGCTATAGTGTAAAAATGCTAGTGGTTCGAGTTATCTAACCAATTATAAAGAGACAACCCCTATAGACAACCACAACAAGGCTTATAAGCTTGCGTGATGTAATCGACACCTACTACATAAACGAAGTTAGGGCGCACCACTAGTGAATACACTGTATGAGTACATACAGGCCAACGATACTTGTATATTATACATTTTGGAAGTGGATACTCCAATCGGAAAGTATTCTTCGTTCGTGCCGTCGTGTCCGTTGTAACTTTGTGGGAGAGCCATGCTTCGGCATGTGATACCACTGCCTCACAGAAAACCGGCGTGAAGCAGCTCCTGTGCTGTGTTTCGCCGAGTGAGTGAGGGTACCGGAGGCCCATCGGGGGGGGAAGGGGATAAAAGGTTAGCAGCGCACTTGTTGCATATGTTCATGGGCGGCGGCAATTGCTTACCATCAGGTGATCCGCCTGCTTGTCTGCTACCTAACACATAAAAAAAAACTGCAACGTGGGCTCTCTTTTTGCTTCGCCTGATGGCTGAGATGAGCCAATATACTAAGCCATAATAAAAAAAACACACAAACTCAAAACGCTGTTAGGTTGCCACTGTGTTACCTAGCAGCAGCTGCGGTCCCTTAAGTTTTCGCTTACAAGGTCGTTAAGTCCACTATGAATCTTCATTCTGTGACTCCGTCCTTTTCTCTTGAATAATTCATCGTTACAAATTACTCCTCTATTGCCATCAGCTCCAATTGGACAGTTAAATAGTTTTCACTAACTGCTCGGACCGACCGAAGTGGGTCAGTCGATTTGATTAAACGAAATAAGATTTGGGGGTGTTTGTGGGTGTGTGATGAAGCTAGAGAACAAACAACAATGATATTTAATTGAATTTTTATTGTTGCTAGAACAATGGCGAATGTTTGCGAAGTAATCTAACGAATTAAATGAGACTTTTTTGTGCCTTTGTTCTTATTTTAGACTAACTTAAATAAAGTGATTATGCAAGTATGATTGTGAAGTTGAAACTAGAATTTCATTTTGGTAATTGAAGTTCTTAGTGTTTCAGATAGGTTATTATTTTCTGCAACAAATAATATCTCATATTTAATGACGTATTAATAAAAAAGGACTTCACTCACTTTATTCCTTACTAAGTTAGTGGCCCGCCCTCACTTCGCTTCGGGACAGTAGTTGTAAACCAAACCAATAGATGGCTTTGGACGTCGACTATATCGCGCTTGTGTTTCGTGTTTTCGGTTGACCTATAAGCCTGGTCGTTGTTTCTAGAAGTTACCCTATTATAAATAGTATAGAAGAAGAAGATAGATGTTAAGCCTAGAGATAGATTTATTGATAAAACTTTTTCAACCGAAAAATTGTTCTGATTTTGTATGTTGTCCCGGTTTATTTTCTAAAGACCATGTGTCTAAAACCTTGTTAATGATGTAAAATTGTTGTTTCTAATTCATAATGCATGTTGTAATCGGCTTAAAGTGACATTTCGCACAATTAAAGCAAACGCTAGAAAAACGTTTACATAATTAAGTTGTTATAATTACTGTTTTGATTAAAACCGCTATTATTAAAACAAAAGTTGTTAAAGTTTGACTAAATTGTTCATCGTGTCTTCTTCAACAAAGATAACGAAGTAATGGCTAACTTTTAATATAAAATAACTTCTACAAACACTTGAGTTTCTTTCATACCTACTTAGAACGCAGTACGCACAACTTCAGTTTATTATGAAACAATCAAATCATAACATAGTGACCCTGTCTCATATGCCAAAGGTCGTGGGTTCGATATTCAGCGTACACAAACATGCGTGTAACGAACACTAAACTTGTTTTTGTTCAGTGTCTGAGTGTAATATTATGTCTTTAAGTATATTTGTGATTGCTCTATTGTTTGTAATCTGTGACAAAACTACTTAAGGTAACTTCACACGAAATCAGGTCAATTTATTGTTGATGTTGTTGTTGGTTGATGTGTTGTATGAATTTAGATATTATTATTAATTAATATAGTATTCTGTGAAAGGTAGAAGAACGGTAGGAACGTATCGGCTAATGCAATTTAAAGGTTTTTTGTAAAAATATTTTTTGTGATGCTAATACCGAACTGATAATAATGAAATCGTTAAATTGTATCGTTTTGAACACTGCTATTGTGTGTCGAGTGAGTTGTCACGTGAACAACTAGTTACGATATAGAATCAAAATCAGCCATGTACCTACAGAACTATTTTGTTTCGCGCTTAGCTGTTTTTGGTTTTAGAGGCCGGCGTTTTGTTGAGGGACTGTGACTTTGAGAGTTAGACTTCATAAAATATTATTCCATTAGCCATTATAAAAAAAAAGCTGATATGGTAAACTTATTGGTGATTAATAGTTCTTTGCTTGATTGATCATAAAAAACTTTTGAAAGACTTTCAAAGTTTATACCATAGCAGTCACCTTTGCTTGTATATGGAGATATTGGGATTAGACGATACGACGATAGAACGGTCAAAAAAATAATGTGCATTAGAACAATTTGTTGTACTAAGTAAAACATTTTAGTAATGTGATTTTTTCTAATGCTCAATTTTCATTTGAACAAATCCATTATGAACTTTTATTTAGGTGTTATGCCACCTAACGTAGCAGACGTATTATTACTATAGTCAGCGGTTGTCGCCGCCCATAGACACTCAGAGCTCCAGTAGAGTCACAAGTAGGTACAATGCCAACCCTTTAACCCCCTTTTCTCTTTTAAGCCTTGGATTGGGCTTCTGGTACCATTTCTATAGGTTTTCTGTAAGGCCGCCGTATTACTCGAGCTTACTTCGAGCCGGCATATTAATGCCGAATCATGACTCTCCCTGGATTCTCATAAAAAAAAGGTTGAATTTTTTTCCTACTCGTCACACGTAATAAGACACATAATACACGTTAATGTTCAACATTTATTTCGATAACGGAAAATATTTTAATCATGTACCTTATGTGATCCTCCAATGTTGAATATAAAATTTATAGAGTTTGGAAAACCTTAATGATGAAATAAATAATGGAAACTCTTTTAATGAGATTTTACTCGTAACTTTTCCGGCTGTTTTCATTACTTTTAGAATCGTTGCAATAATTTAACTCTGTAATACTCAAATAATGTACTCATATTTTTGGGTTGGAATAATTGGAGTTTTGTTTAATCATCAGATTAATATTCGAAAACGAGGTTTACCCTCGGCATTTCATATAGCAGAGATACTCAGCATTTTAACCCCGATAAGTGTTTTTAAATACAGTTCTTTATAAGGTTTTTGTTAAACATTTATTTGGAAAATTACTAGAGTATTTTGTGCTGAAATTTGAATGTTTTATTCAGGAGACGGTGAGCATTATAATGGATTTCTGGGAGTAAATTGAATTATTCGATTCTTTGTGCGTCTGTAATTGAACCAAACTGGAACCAATTATTTTTGCTACCAATACTAAATCAAAGAACTAAACTAAGAATGAAAATTATTAAAGGTGATTTGACTGAAAAAACATCGATATATTCTCCAGACTTACAATCCCATACTGAAAGCATTTGCAAAAGTGATCCCAATAACACTATGATTAGTTGTTTCACAGTTAAAGATATTTTGAATTTCGAATGTCCCGTCGAGGTAGAAAAAAAAATGTAGCTTTTCTTTTTGTCCCTAATTCGTGATAGAAATTCAGTTTAAATTTAAAAAATGCCAAATAGTGCTCTTTTGACGAATAGATCCTTTATTGCCTGGCGACACTTTTAACACGTTCTCTTTGTATTTGGTTATTACGATCAAATATAAGAACATTAAACAGAAACAAACACTTACGAGTACACGCTAAATTAAACCTTATAAGAATATACCTCCTTTTTCAAGCAATCGTGTAAAAATATTATTAATTGATATAACGCATGAAACTTATATCAATCTTGATTCCATCAATCAAAAAAGTACCGTTTTTCCCCAAGCGTTTCTTGCTTACCTTTATTGATAAATAATACATGAACGCAGTTGTGATAGACGAGTGATCATTAGTGCCGAGAGATGGCGCTATCCATCATCAACGTGGCAATCACACGGCGTGCTTATTAATAGCTAGCCATTTTATCGCTCAGAAATTTACCCGTCCTAGAAGAGCGACAATATGCGACCAGTAGCGATGCTACAGTTCAAAGGGTACTTTTCGGTGACTTACCCCGACTTACCCTGGTCTAAGACGATGCTACTGAGAATAATTACGCTAAGATGATGACAATTGGTGGCGGACTAGCAGATGGATTTTGCGAATGGGGCCTTCATTAGCAGCGTCACTTTTAGCGCGCTCACGCCGGGTTTATGTTTGAAGGTTACAGATGTCCTTCAGCGGTCTTAATCGTTTACCATCTGCTGATCTGACTGCTCACAGTCCAATATCTAATAAAAAGAGATATATAGAGCCACCGGCTGTACCCCCTCTGTGGCTCGACCCTCCGCCCCCATAAGATGCATGATTTAATGAGAGTCATACACTTCGGGAGCACGCACCCTGATTAAACTTATGGCCACGTTAACTTCGGGTCAATGGGTGACCTTAATTGTTTTACTGATTAATTTTTTACTGTCGGTAATAACGTGAAAAATTTGACCATTAAGTGGGTTTTATTAATTACGAGCTCTTTTGTTGACGTAATGTTGATAACGTTAATTTTTTTTATACTTTCTAAAGGATACGTGTTTTTTTAATCGCCATAGAAACTTCTGCTGGGTGTTGTACAGATGAAAGTAAACATTTGTTTATACGGTCTCACAAAGACCGTTGTGAAGCAGCGTCAGAGCGAGTGAGGGTACCGGAGGCCCAATAGGGATAAGGGGATACAAGGCTGGCAGCGCATTAGTGACTCCGCTGGTGATGTGGGTGTCTATGGACAGGGAGAAACGCTTAGTTTATTATCAGGCGATCTTCCTGCTCGTCTGCCACCGTTTACAAAAAAAATCCATAGGCTGCGACCATATATGATGAATTTTGTAATTTTCCGATTAATATTCGTCCTTTTGTATGAATAGCCACTAAATAATTCAGCGTTAGAACTATTTAATTAACAAACACTGCGCGCAGTGAAAACACAAAATAATGCATAGTTAATTAAACTTCAAATATGAACCGACCTGTTATTGAAATTGATGGGTTTGGGAATCATTGTTTTCGTTGGGGGCTTTGTTTTATTCAGCGCGTCGAGCACGAGCGAGCGACAGCAATGCGATCGGGACATGTGACTGGGTGTATAGCCATGTAGCCAGAATTAAATTGTATGTACGTCATAATTGTTGATATAAATGTACAGTGTTACATTTTAGTCGTTTTAATCCAGAAGCCCCTATTATGAGGGCTTCTGGCAACACGAACAAAGCTTCTTCAGCTTGATATATCATCAAAATACGCAAACACATCACTACAGATAATAATATTCACCTGTCAATAATGTATTTTTATTGTCTTCTTTGTCTTATTTGTCTTAATTGTTTTCTTTATCTATTATTTCTCTTCTTTATCTATTATTGTCTTCTTTGTCTATCATTGTTGTTTTTGTCTATCGTTGTGACCATTATCTCAACGATTATTGTATTTTTGTTTTTCACAAATGAAACTCTGTCATTTATTACCACTCAAAAAGAGAACTTAGTTTTCACTAGTACTTAAAAAGAGACTGGTGCCTTTTCAGTAGGATTCGACGGTATATTTGAATTCATAAGTGTTCTTGGAACCTATCTTGAATATGATGTTTTTATTTATATTTCTTGAGATACAGCCTGGTTACAGACAGACGGACAGTTAAACTAGTTGGTACCAATAATAGAGTCCCATTTTAACCCTTTGAGTACGAAACTTTTTTTGAGTTTACATTTATTTTGATTTGCGTATATAAGGTTCAGATTACACGATCACGCTCTTAAATGTATCACAACAAAGCCCATTTTTAATTTATCCCAAGTCGTGGCAAACGGTTCATGTTCGTTTTAAGTGAGTTTAAGTAGGTACCCATGGATTTAAACTCAAACAAAGTGGACAAAATTAAACGGGAATTCCGTTTGAAACGTTCAACACAAACTGAATTACGAATACGGAGCACTGCGCAGGGTTGCCACGTATTTTTAATTCCACATCGGTGGCAAATAAAAGTGACGCTCGCCTGATGATAAGCAACTTCCGCAAGACTTTGGACGGTTGAAATTCTAGAGGTCGTGCATGCATGTTGTTGACCCTAAAAGAACCTTAATACTGGTTTTTGGGGAACCTCATACTGTAGTCCTTTGGGAAAACCTTTGGAGGAAGTTTATTACACAGCCGAAGCGTTTGCGGGAGGAGAATTATCTTGGACTGCATTGTGTGTGTTTTACATATTTTTTACTACTAAACTAAACTAGTGCCCCGCACTTACAACTTACTTATTATATTACTACTGACTTACGCACGGAGGGTGTTGGTATATTATTAATTCTAAACTTAACTTAATGGGTGTCGATGACTGTTGATTAATTCACGCAACCGTTTTGCCTTTTCGAATTACTATGCAAACATGTATATTAGGCCTTTGCATATTAGCAGATGATTTAAGTAGCATCTTAAGTAGGGCTGTGCTAACGTGTAGATACGAGTACAAATAAACAAATCTGAATTTTTATGTAATAGGTGAGCAGACAAATCGCCTAGTTATGTTGACAGGAGCTCTAATAACATTGTGCAATGAACACCTAACTTTATAACGAAACTTTTTTTATCAGAGTTTAGTAGGTTAATGCTATGCCAACAAAAATATGAATATCAAGAAGAAAGGAACCAAAACGACACTTTTTGGGTCCGGACTAGCTTTGAACCGCTGCTCTAACACGGGCCTCTTGTTTGCTAGCGCAGCGGTTTAAAGCTGGTACTGACGCCAAAGCATCAGAAACAGAAGCGAAGAAGAAAACAGTGGCAAACTTGAAGAATGCAATTTGTTTTATACTCTGATTTTTAATCATGTGGAGTAAGCTGACAGATGTCAAAGTGTCATCCCCATACATTATCACTAAATTTGAAAAACGTTTATAATAGCCTTATCTATAGGAATTCGGGATAAAAAGCAGATGTCACTAAATCGAGGTTTTTAAAACACCGTGCGCTCGAACAAAACAAGGCAACTATTTGAGTAGTAATTTATAACGTCGTAAGGCCCAGACAGCAGAGACAATAGAAAATCAATGGTTTTATGCCTTTTAAAAGGCTTTTGGATCCTACGACGTTAAGAAAATATTTGTAAAAAAATCATTTATTTGTGTAACTATACTTTGATGTTTAATCACAACTCCACGCAAGAACAACAAGATAAGCAAGAAAGCAACACAAGGGTCACCTTTTGGGTCTGGACTAGCTTTGAACCGCTGCACTAACATGGGTCTTTTGTTTGCTAGCGCAGCGGTTTAAAGCTAGTACTGATGCCCAAGTACCAGAAGAAGAAGCGTAGACTGAAACAGTGGCGGCGGTGGACAACGAAATATTTGTATAGTCCATTATATTGAAAAGGTATTTTTTTATATTTAATGCAGTAATATGGAATGCAAAATAAGATCAATAGATATGTTAAAATAAAATTAAGAAACTTTTTGGCTTTAAGACGATTTGATAACAGATGCTCAGCAGGAGGTATATAACAGTTATTCTACGATAAACTTGGTTCAATATCTGACTTATTGTAAGTTAAAGTAATAAGCAATATAAAATACTGGGCTAAACCATAATGATACCAAGGCCAAAAGAGACCTGCGCTGTAATTTGTAATTTATTGTGGTAAAGATTCCCCGTGATTTGGCCTACCCAATTAGGGAGATGAGGGTGAAAAGGTTGGCAGCGCCTGAATTTCAATTACGCCGTAAATTTCTATAATAGTGTTGTGGGTGATGGCAATCGAATTATCATCAGAAAATAGTGAAAATATTTACCATATATCCTTTAAATTTTTTACAAAAAGCTGTTAAAAAGGCTTTCTTTGAATTCTTCCACTGCTCTCTGTTTCAATAAATGATATTCGTGTATTAAAAATCAGTCAGTCTGTTCAATATAAGAGGTGTAAAAAAAAATCTTTGTTCTGCCAACCCTGGCGTTAGCACAGTGGACTAAGCTCGCCGAATATTAGCTGGACAAAGGCTCCCGGCGCGGAGCAGAAAAACCGCGACCCTGTGCTCCAGACCACGCCTTTTGTACTAGTGTATGTATATACAGCGGTTATGTAAGCTTAGTGCTTGCGCGATTAGCAACTAGGTACTAACTGTTACCTCTGGCACAGAATATAAACGTTTCAAACTGACATTGATGTCGAAGAGCGAATTGACCTACGTCCTAGCAGTATACACCTTAAATTTAAGTCGTTTTAATCCTGAAGAATCCTACTTTAATGGGTAATAGGAATAAAGCCCCTTTAGCATGTTAGATCATCAGAACAAGAAAAATAAAAATCACCTGTCCATACAAAAAATAATATTCACCAGACGATAATGTATGGAACAGCTGATTTTTATTTTGCTTGCTTTGATTAAACATGCTAAAGGGGTTTATTCCTGTAACCTATTATAGTATGTATCTATAATAGTATATAGTATCATATCCACATGCTTCTGACAGTATTAAGACTTCGCCTTGGAACTAGTTTAGTAGATGTATTCTGCTAACCCATTTTCTGTAAAGAAAAATATTATTGAAATCCAAATCTTATCTCCATTTACCTATTCGTAAATAAGCTCTGCATATAGCGTCCACCGCCATTACTATAAAATGGAATAAAAATGAGCTAAAAGATTCCCCCTCCACCTCGTACTCCAAAGCCAATCATCGTTAAGATTGCCTGACTATTTTTCCCACTTTTCTTTACAGAGATCCACTAAGAGTTATTGGTAATTCGCTGAAAGCTTTTAAAAGGCGATAACAGATGCTATTATCGGAAAATTATATAAAACTAAAAGAATATTTTTAGTTTTAGAGTTAAAACATAATATATTGTTAATAGTAAAGCATAGTAAGAGGCCTTTTGGGGGATTTTGTATCTTAAATCCAAGATGAAGGGTTAACAAGAAACTTAAATTTGAATCAAAATGATACCTGGTATAATTTCATTGATATTTTTAGCGCAAGTGCTATAAAACTAAATAGGGAATCTGAGTAATAATGTATGAAATATTATTGTACAAATTTATTTCATTAATTGAAATAGAATTCACCTTCCCAGACAAAAGTGACCAGATAATTAAATGTAATTTGTATGTGGTAGCAAAGAGTGTGGTTTTTTTTGTGTTTAACCTATGTGTCTTGGGGAATATTGTTTTTTTTTTCCCTCTAGAAATGAGTAAGGCGGTTAAAAAAACACAATGTACGCACATTACATTTGAAAAATATAGGACATTGCTCGCTTACTCGTTTAGGACATTGCTCGTTAGCTCACGTTATTACCCACTGTGCGCCAAACACTCCAATCATGAAATTGTATGAAAATTTCCTACGATATTTATCTAGAACATATTTTTTTACTTAGACCACAAAACCTCAATTCATAATGATGATTATAGGTTATGCCACAGTATAAATCCATTAACACAATATTAAGCAAATTTTCAGACTAGTGTTTTAACGCACGTAGAAGCTCGTTTTTTTTATTGCTATGGAAACGTCGTAGCAATTAGCTACTCGCGTAATATTGGTTCACGTGAACACGCAAAAATAAGATCTTAACGCAAAAAAAAGAAGCGCAGATTCACGGCGCTTCTAATCGAGCATATACGAGCATGAAATCTTTTCATGCGCGTATATGCTCGACGCTCGTATGCTGAAACATTGGTTTACGTGCGGAAAAATTGAGAAAAGTTAATTAAACCTTAATTTTCACAAATAAGTAAAAATATTGACCATTATTTTAAAAGAACATAAAGACTATCCTAACTAGTGACTAGTGATATAATAACTAGTGACTTCTTTGAGTGCGGCAGGTAGCACTTTTGGGGTTAATTTCAAGTCACTGACTAATTTAACATTGTGGTTGTACATTAAATTTATATACCTATTTTTAAGTAAACAAACGGCAGTGTCCTAGTTTAACGATCGTCCACAAACAGACCTACAAAGATAATTAAAACCAGAGCACTGTGAACACACATGACTGGCCCGCTTGCGCATTTGGTAGTGACCCTAAACTACTTAGTACGGAACTACGGAGTCAGGTCAATATAGGTATGAGTTAAAAAAAAACACCTTAATGGCCATGACTACTCTACTATTATAACATACACACATACGATACAATAACAGCCTCGACTATATATGTACAATAACAACGTTGACTGAGGCCCGCTTATCTTCTAAAAATTATAGGAATGTTATTTCTAAAGTAAAGAGGTCTCTCTCTAGGGCATGTTTTTTTTCCTTTAGAATCTAGACTTGTTTTGACTTAGCAAACAAACGCACGGCCTACATAATGGAATGCGGTCACCTAAAATGATAATTACTTTTGCTACGGACTCGAGTCCGCAATGTAACGGGCAACCACTCAATGACGTCAAAGATAGACGTACTATATAGTCAAGTAATTTGTCTGTATCTATAAAGAGATCATTTTTATAGACACCGCATAATCTTATTAAGAAACCGAAAAGACATAACACTAGCGCGATCTATTGGTACAGAGTAGATCTAATGTCCAGAAACGTAGTGAAGGTGCGCCATCAGTTAAATTTTAAAGTGACTAATAGGCAAAGCGCATTTGGTCTCTTATGCCAAAGTCGTGACTTCGATTCCCGCTCTGGACACATACATTCATGTGACATATTAGGTACACTTATGCTTATTTAGTGACTGGATGTAATAATTATTTATATATATTACATACTGCGCCGGCTCCAGTTAATCTGAGAACAGCGTAAGGGAAGATGAATAATTATATTAATAACTAATGGACGCTTACAGCTTCTCTCTATTAATGCTGCTACATAACATAAGTTAATTATGAACCCAAAAACCAAGATGTTACCTTACTAAAACTGAATCATGAAACGGTATCAACACACATACAACATATAACTCGGACAAAGAGGCTGGAAAAGCCGACACATCGGGCGAGCGAAACAAAACCGCGCTTTTGTGTGGACGCTAGGAAATGGGACATTACACGACATAGTGTTGTTACCATTGCAAATCAATCGCCATATCGATAACTCTATCAAACATAGTTTTTGTACATGAAAGACGCTTCGGCATAAATGGCCCCGTTCGACTGGACTGATACGATCTAATAGAAAACCGGCGTGGAACGGCGCATCGGCTGTTTTTCGTACTGGAGGTTAAAAACTATATTAATTAGTTGGTTTTACTAACTGAAAGTGTGTAGTCAAGAGTCGGTAAATAAGGTAGATAGTACAAATATATATTTTGAACTGGACGCGACCGTACCCTGTCGCATTCGAACGACTGACAAAACATCACATTGGTAGTGTGCCATAGAGATAATGCTATACGAAACCAAAATTAGTTCATGTCCCTTTAAAAAGGTCGATGTGCAATTTTACTGACGTGTATGTTTCGCGGCCGTGAAATCAATTGTACATACTTTACTTACCAACGATTTAAATTATTTATCGACCCTTGATGATACTTATTTTCGAGACCGCAAGATTATCACAATATTTTCGATAGATTTTATCTATTGTTACAACACTACACGACTCTAGGGGGCTCCACTTGTTAATCTAAGTAATGTGTGTCTTTGGAGAGGGACAGGACTATTCAACGGTTGTTATGGGAAAGTGATCTTGGTACTTCGAAAGTCCTACTGTGATTTGTTAGGGTGAAGCTGTATAGCTATTTCAATGAAGAAAGTTTTGTTTATAAGAATGTGCAAAGGAGCCATCCATCCAACAGCTCACGGGCCTTCCTACCCTCTCGGCATACGAATTGAATCTTGGGAAACGCTCACCAGGTACTTGATAAGTGCTCTTTCCCCGGTGCGATTCTTTACCCCCTACAAAGTTTTTCCTGCCCATGTCATTGTCAGTTTTTCTATTTCCTATTACTTTCTAAAAATGAAAGGTTGCTGGAAAACGTAAAATTGGAAGTTGAAAAATGTTATGGCTCAGGAACATACGACATACCACTGGCATCAAATCCGCCAAACAACTGTTTAGGCTTGCCATGGATGAGACACGACTTAAAGAGCTGATGGCCAATCCACAATATTGAAGCGGTAATTCAAGAAGAAGATTTCTTTTTAGATTGGCTGAGGTCAATACTGTTGACTTTCTTTAGAAAATTGTAGCAGTGGTTCTTGCCTTCTGCAACAGCTTTTTTGGGTGATTTTACCCCAAGGTCACTGACCTCTCTTCCAGCCATCAGCAGTAGATATCGTCAGTAAGTAGTTCATGCATTTGCTTCTCTGCTATGTAATAATAAAAAAGATTCAAGCAAAAAGAACTATACCTCCGTTCTTATTTAGTACGTATTCAATGTGAAAAATGTTTATAAACAAGGTTAGTAGACCATTTGGTTTAAACCGCTGAGCCGAGCGTGCGTTTGTATTCAACACACGACTCAGACAAAGAATAGTTCTCGTGGGACAAAGCGGCTTCTGCAGTAGTGTTGTCATGTCACCGTGAAAATATAGTCCGAACCGTAAGTTTATCTACTTCTGGAAAATAACAAACGGTGCTAAATTGTACAAATACTTTTTATAAACGGGACTAAATGCGAGGATATTTAAATATAAGTACATTATAGCACTTAATGCTAGATGTTTCGAATGCGTTACAACAGCCGTGGTCACAAGCGGACTGAAGGCGCACGGCCTAAATGGTGCTGAATTATATTTTCGAAAAGGTTTGGTTAGGTTAGAACTGGGACCCCAAAGCGCACCAGATGATTGGAAGACACCTAATCTAAGCTAACCTACACTATTTTTAAAAGGTAAACGCTCAAATAATTCACATTAACTGCTTTTTTTTTTCTGAAAATGTATTGACTTACGATACTGAGACGAGATTGGTACAGTCTTGGTCTAGGTCTTGATGTGACCACAAGACTCTCGCAAGTGAATATCACTTTAACTGCAGTAGCTCATAGGTTTTAACTCACAGAGTCAATGTTTTTACCGATATCGTAGGTACCAAAAGGAAACACAAGGAAGTTAAGTTGAGCGCAAAAGCAAGCCTGAGCGGTAACTCAGGCGCATCACTATACATATATCCAGAAACAGCCTTAAGCGTGTAATACACGGTTCTTACTGCGTAATCCGATAGGAGGTGAGTAACGCCAGTTTACGAGGCGGTGGCGCGGTGGCGCGAAGCCCCGGGTTCGAACGGAATTTATGTTAAGTGGGGATTCGTTTGAGAGTTGCCTTTAAAAGTAATCTTTGAGTTACGACTGATAGTGGTGATCGGATTAGCTAATGCAATTTTGGGTCGACGACCTCAAACTTTATATGGACAGTGCCCGCGGGATTTTGAAATTTAAGAAGTAGGTATTCTATACGAGTATGTACTGATAGGTCTTTTCAAATGTTATACAATATCTTAGCCAGTTATGAGACATGTACTTTTTGCCATTTTTTTGTTTTTTTACTGGTCAAAGATTCTCGAATGGAGACCACGTAGTCCACGTACCGATAAATTAAGCGTAAGGAAGCCTCCCGCCCTCTCCTGATGTCTCTTATGACATTGTGAAAGTCGCGGGTGCCCGTTAGATGCAGTCTGCCTACAATCAATCAGAGTGGAGGTCGATGGAGGAAGGCATATGTTCAGCGGTGGACGTCCTATGGCTGAAATGATGATGATGAAAACGGCACGTCAAAAACAAATTGGGCGTTAAAATCGTCATAAATCAATACACGTGGACCGAAACCAGCTCGTAAGCATTTATAAAACAGTCTCGAGTAACAAACCACTCCTTGCCGCAAGTGGAGGCGACGCGCCTCGAGTGGTGGGGAGTGGTGGTCGCTAATCCGATATTACTTCCCTTTGAGGGCTGGAGACCGAGATGTAAGGACACGGAAATAATGCTCCATTTAGACGCAACGGAATCAAATCAAATGTTTGTTTGAAAAATATACTTTTTGCGGGTCTTGAAATAAATGTTGTTATTCAGGATACTCTCCTGCAATACCTACGAAAATAGCGTTTTTGCCTCTACCGTAAGGCCTAAAGTCTGAAAATGGTAATTTTACGTGACTATTGTACAGACAGACATATGTATTTTAATCCTTAATAAGGCAATGGGAAAATAGTTGCCACTTGATTTGAATTTTTGATCCGACCCGGAGATTGAACCCCCAAGCGTAGCTGTCACTTTAAAGTGCAATTTACCCACTACGCCATCGAGGCAAGTCAAAACTATAAGAGTTACTCGTGAACTCAGAACCTATACGAGATGCTACAGTTAGTAAAAAAACCAACGCTTCTAATGTAGACTTTTCCGTCGCTTTCCACCACATGAGTTGAAAATGAAAGTCAGGTGCGCCCGCATTCCGGAATGAAAGAACTTATTTACTCTCGAAAGTATGAAAATATACTTATCCGAATAATATCTCACGTTTAGTTATTACATTCCTGTTCCTTATTCAATGAACTCGACATTATGAGCATTTCGGCGTGTTATGTCAATCAACCCTGTGTTTCCTTTATCCTCGCGGTATTGTTCGGGAAATATGTTGTCTAGAAAATAACGCAGTTATCATTAATCTGCGCTGACGGCGTGCGCAATATATTTTTTATTGAAGATTGCTTCACACTGAACGTGGAGTTGAGAAAGAGTATCGAGTGAGGTATCCCAGAAGCAGTTTCTATTCACACTAGCTTAATTTTTTTTGAGGTTGTAGTAATTGAGGAAAATAGAAGGTTAAAGAACGCTCTTTACTTCTTAACAGTACAGAAGATATTAAGTATAACTCTGGTTTAACAGTGCGCACCACGGAAGTGGAGGAAAATAGCTTTATACGCAATCGAATTACCAAGAAACAATGATAACCTGCTATAATAAATAATAATAATTAAACATCGCGCAAAATCTCATACATTGAGCTGACGCTGTACTAAGTAGCTTAAGCACTTGTGTTTGATATCTGTAGATATCAGACAAACAAAGGAAACACAAATGTAATATTTAAATATACACCCAGACACTAAACAAACACAATTTGTCTGCTTTCTCGTTGTTAAAAGGGGATGGCGAAATGAGCTCATGCAGGCTAAGAAGTCCGTTTTCTTAAGTACAGCTTATGAAATGTCGTCAGGCAAGCCACTTTGCGTCGATGGGCTAGACTGTGAAGCTTGGTTTTCATTAGCTCCTAGTAATCGGTTAGTTTCATGACCCTGCGCTCAACTGAGTCAAGTGCAGCTAGTTGCAGTCCACTGCTGGAAATAGGCCTTTGGAAATATTCACCACTATTTTTAACAAACACAATTATTATGGACTGCCTCTTTATAGCAACGACTGTGCTTGGGGCCCACGTTCAATCCCCGGGTCGGCCCAAAAATTTGGACCTACATAAGTTTATCTGTTCAGAAATTCTCAGTGTCAGCCCGAAGTCTAGAAATTACCGGTCTTGCACTCCCGTCCCGTTAAGATGTTTGTTTGCGCCCAATCTCTCTTTGATCGTGCCACACAGGTATCCCATCGAATTAATAGAGAATGCACCTGTGTTCTCACACACTTGCGCACTATAATATATCCTGCGTAGTTGACTAATCTTTAAGATTGGCTGTCATAGCCGAATCTATAAGGTTCTTCGTGTACTACGGAACCCTAAAAACAGCACTGATGCTACATCAGTGGGGCGTAACCTTTTTATCGTGAGTGATAAAGTTGAAATTACGTGTTTGCTTATTTATGGGTTGTCATAACGGTAAAAGGGGTTTAAGATGCCTACAAACTCCCTACAAAGTTTTCCATTTGAATTTGTTAAAGCGTTTCGATGTTCAGTCGGAAAACAAACAATCAGGATAGACATTGGATCAGGCATTCCCATGGATCCAGCATTCCTTCCTAAATAAGTTGAAGAACAGGGGAAAGTGAAATTGTTTGGGGGAACAGGCAAAGAAATAATTAATTAAAGAAAATTCAAGAAAATTAAGGAAAAGTCAACCGGCAAAATTTCTTTAAAGAAACGTGCGTATCGCTTGAATTACTTAACATTGGCAAAATTACCAGTATCCCGCACACATTACAAACTATGTTATGTAAAAAAAAATGTTATAAGTATGATAAAATTTCACCATACTGATAAATTGTTGGTCCTTCATCTTGAATTTAATGCGAGTTTATTTTCGTACTGATACCTTGAAAAAGAATAATTTAATCGTGGGAGGGCCACGTTTCAGTATCAATTGGCCAGCTCAACTGCAGTGATACCACAGCCTCACAGAAAACCGGCGTGAAGCAGCGCCTGCGCTGTGTTTCGTCGAGTGAGTGTGAGTACACGAGGCCTAATCGGAGGAAAAGGGGGTGAAACTTGTGATTCTATTGGTGTTGCGGGTGTCTATGGGCGGCAGCAATCGTTTACCATCAGGTGATCCGACTGCTCGTCTGCTACCTGCTACAAAAACAAGTAATTCAAGAATATTTTCATACGGCATCTTTATCTTCATCGCGCGGGTGAAGACAAAGTAGTTTTGAGATTAGTACAAAACGACCTTTAAATGTCCTTTTTATAGACAGTCTAGACTAAGTGCGAGATTAACGACACCACGACACCGTGTGTCGTCAAAAAACTAATATCTCCTTAATTCTGTTGACCTTTGCAACTCCCACGCAGCTATTAACTTTTGAAACACAAAGGTAAGAGATTTGCTTCTTTAATATCTTAAAGTTTTTTAGATGAGTCATTTTTAAATTCATTAATGCTCTTGCCCTCTATGAAGATAACGTTGGCTATTTTAATTAAAATAATTGCAAATATATAATAGCTATCGAAGTCAGTCAAAGTTACAGAATACTTTTGTCTTTTCTGCTTTAGCCAAAGGTTGACTGGCAGATTACGCCTCTTGGCATTCACAAGTTCGCCTATTGAATGAAGTTTTGTGCAATAAAGTTTTTAAATAAATAAATAAAACCCTGGTGTTTAGCGCCCCTAAACGTATACACGTATATTTGTATGTGACATTTAATTGTTCAAAGAAAAAAGCAAAACTAATAGCAGATAATCCCCGGACCTTGCGCCCCATTTTTCTCCCTCCCGTTCAAAAGAAAAACAAAATGGCGACTTAGCAGGAAATCCAACACCGATTTAACAGGGATGCTTTCATTGCTAAGTTCTCGAATCTCAGCAGTCTAATTAATAATCGCGAGACAGGGTGCACCTGGCGGGTCGCTGTCAAAGTGCTGAGGGCCCCTTGCGGCCCGACGCCCTCCGACGCCCTACGCCCTTTGTAGGGTTACCACCTGGAGGAATTATGAGCGCTAAGGATTGCTTTTATACAATAGGTGGCAGACGATAAACGGATCACGGATGGTAAGCGATTGCTGACCCCCATACACACACGACAACATCTAGACGCAGAGTTCCACCCGATGGACCTCCGATGCTCGCACTTACTCGCCAAAAAAGCTCAGGCACTGCTTCACACTGGTCTTCTGTGAGGCTTTGGTCACTCCGGTCGATCAACCCATTTATGCCATTCTTTAAATGAATTGGTCCGCCTTGTCGGTGAATAACCTCGCAACTAGGGTTCATGATTTTTTGAGCTTATTAATTTCTCGGGTCTCGAGACGCAGTGCAACGTAACCCAACTCAACGCAAAACATGCACTTCAACCTTCGGTGTTCTCAACCCCGTTTTTCCAGATCTCTGCGAAATACGGAAATATGCGTCGATGACACATCGTCATATCGTTTACCAACGCAGTTCTCAATTGAGGCAATTGCTCAGCACAAACGCGTAATAGACACGTAAACTTACTTTTCTAATTGAGTCGTACCTGGCAGTTTTTACAGCCCTAGCCCCCTCTCGTCGCTACGTGACTTCGGCGGCGGAATGTTCGAGAGCCTCCGCACACAGTTGGAGCGTGTTCGCGGATGTTTCGGAAGGAAATTGTGCGTACGAGTGGCCGGGAAAATGCGAGGAGTGGAGTTTTTATTGTTTTACTAGCTGCGACCCGCGGTGACGCCGTGGTGATTGAATTATCGTCATATCTTGCATAATGTACAAGATATCTTTAGTATTATTATTCTGATATGTAAGCTATATTATTGTGAAGTTTTATCGAAATCCGTTCAGTAGTTTTTGCACTTGAAAGAGTGTAAAAATACTACCTACTTACATTACCTTGCTTGAACAAATGGCGCGAATCTGACTGTTTCATACAAAAACAAATGTACAAGTATTTCTCTCGCGTATGTCTGCCTTTTTCATACACGCTAAAATACGCGGGAAATCACTGTACACCCGCATGCACTTATGCGTGACCTGTTTACAGTTTTAACAAAGTATTATTATTTTCATCTTTTACAAAAAAGTTAAAAATAATAATTATAATTATTTTAGAAATTGGAACATAAATTACAAAGAAGTTAATTGAAACGGGCATAATCACAGTCCTTCACATCGGACTTAATCTCGAGATGAATTGGCCAAAACTGGGGGAGACATAATTGCGACATTGTAAGGGAGTTATTACCAGGAGCCTGGATCGCTCGCTAACTTGAAATTAGGTCGTGATTACGCTGACGTATTAGAGGCTATTCATTATTTTCTTAAGATTATAATAACCTACTAAACCAATCAATCGAATGAGGTCAACGTTGACAGTTTCACTGACCTGGTAGCTTCGTCTTATTGTTATTATGGACAGGAATGAACGCGACTTTAATTGTAAAGCACATAATTATGTACTTGCTGCTAGACGTTTCGGCTGCGTTACAGCAGCCGTGGTCACAAGCGGACTGGCGATGCACGGCGACGTCTGCTAGGGCCCGGCCGTGAATCTTCCGATACCCTTACAGTTTCAGTTATGGAATGTCATCACTGAATATAATGTCAGTAAAGCCACTCCGACACACTACACTCACAGTATGGGTGTTTGTTCGCGTTTTCAACGGGGCTTGCATTTGTTAAACACTGGATTACATGCTACCTGCTGTTGGTATTTTTATTGTAGATTGTGTTGTAGTCACCAATCCGCATTTAGGCATTCGTGGTGATTAAGTCTAATTCCATCATAGTAGCGATGATTTGATTTCTTTTATGGAGGCCTTTGGCTGATACTTTACTTTCTTATAATATGCCGCCATCTACCGAATATTTTCTCAAACATCCCCTAATACCGTAATCCTCACCCCCGTGGCGTATTCAATGAGCCCTGCAAATGGACATGTAGCTCACCGCATTAATCATCTCTCTCACTCTTCACCCTGGGCGCTCGTGAGACGCCATTAGTTCCATGTACTCGAGCTTCTTTGTCTCCCAATATGGCCGCGACAGGTGTGTTTGGGTCAGATTAACTAACAAATAAGACACCGTTAATTAATATGTGTTAGTTACTTTTGGCACAGTATAGGGACCTTAAGGAAATCTTGTTATAAGTGGTGAAGGGGATATTGGTGAAATGTTTGAGATTGAGTATAGCACAATTACATTTGCGAGCACATTCATAAGTCAACGCTGGGGGGGTGGCTTTGAGTGTGAGATTAAAATTCACTTATAGTGTCTCTGTAACCGGAATGATACCACGGCCTCACAGAAAACCGGCATGAAGCAGCACCTGCGCTGTGTTTTGTCGAGTGAGTGAGGGTGCTAGATACCTAATTAAGGGGTTAAAGGGTGGCATTGCACTGGTCGGCGGCAATTGCTTACCATCAGTTGATCCGTCTGCTCTTCTCACCACGCTTAATGCGGATTGGTGATCACAAATCCGAGCTATGTTCGAAAATTCGAAATATTATACTTTATGCTCGACCCAAAAATCGAACGCCCCAAGATCACGGCACATAAACCACTTGACTAACGGGGTGTCTTTTCACGTAACTTCACTTAAATCTACGCCTGAAAAATCCATTAAATATTAAAATTGTATAATCAAAACACCTTTTCAGCTTTTCTTCGTGCCCTTGTTTGACACTTAGTGCATTTGTTTGACACCGACTTCAGAAGTTTACAAAGTGTACACTTTCATAATTTTGTGTCTTTGTGAAAACTTCCAAGTTTTGCAAATTGTGTCCAATGGATAAGCCGAGTACTGCTGAAGGTCTCTCAAGTTATTTAAATACTGAGGATAAAGCTTAAGTAAGAAAAGTTGCATTCAGCAGTTTCACAACTATTCTGTTATTTAATATTTCACGTAATGAACACTAGTATTATATTTTATCTTTTATTTCTATCTATCTATAACTACAAATTATAATGAAGTTAGTTCTGAAGAAAAAAACTAGGCTTGTAAGTAACCCGAAAAGACAAACTATATTTCGGGACATAGTTCTGCTATTTTTGTAGTATTTTAAATATTTGCCAGTAGACAGCGCTGGGTTTCGATTACATCGCGCAAGGGTTTCGTTTTATTGGGTTACATATTAATATTTTGGCTATCTATAGATGTTATGACTTTATTTTTATGAATAGTATAAGAACATGGATTGCATGTATAACACTTAGAAACTGTAGTGCTGATTTCCCGCTCAAGGGAAAGCAAAACTCTTGTAATATTGCGTGTTGAAAGTGAAGTTGTTCAGTTGTACAAACCTATAATTTCCTTGTCAAAACTTTTAAGGGCAAAATAACAAAAATAATTGACTTTTCAGTAGAATACTTATAAGTACTTACCTAATTTGTATATTTACCTATGAAAACGGATACAAGGAGCCCATGGTATATAACATTCACGGACACAAAATGGTAGTGTAGGTAAGTACGTCAAGAGTGTAATAAAATTCGTATCACTTTGGTGTCCTATCAAAATATAAGGGTAAGGGACTAAAAAGTGCTATTGTGTTTGCGTTCACTCTCGATCACTATGATAAGTACTTTTAAAGCATATTGTGTACCTAGATAATCGTCCGATCGTCCGAAGGCAGATATTTTTTTTAATAATGTTTTAATGGCATTAAATGGGCACGAAATGAAGTCAGCTAAATATGACACCATAACCAGGAGCTGAGTATCACTTACCTCGCACAATCGCCATAAACACGAGTTATACTAATTATTGTGTTGACCCTCTCAAATAGACGTGGACAAAACAGTTCACTAAACTGAAACAAGTTAGTTCTTTTGTATATAAAGAACTCTTTATTAACCAATGGCCCGCCCTCACTTCGTTTCGGGACAATAGTTTCACTGACTACCAATAGATGGCGTTGGGTGTCTATTGAACGCGCTAGTGTTCCAATTTTTCTCTTTGTCTCTTTCATTGTGATCCATTTGAAAGAGACAGAGCAATAGTTTACGTTATGTCAGTTTTCGATGTCAACTTGTAGCCTAACTCGTAGCGCTACGGAAAACGTTACTCGCTAGCGAATACATTTCGATAGGTTTCTATTTGACAGGTCATACTATATTTTTGTTTCTCAAGTGACCGCTAGAGGCTCTGTACACTTTTTCATAGCTTTTTTTACGCAGACGCTAGCGAGTTCTGTCACTGTAAACTCATGGTAGCGCTATTGAGCTATGTTCGACAAATTAGAAACATATTCCTAGGTACTTTTTGCTTGATCAGGAAATGGAAACCCCGAGATCACGTTCCGGTACTTACACCACTAGACCAACGGGGTGTTCAAAAGAGTGATGTCGATAAATTGTCTTGTGGAGTGAACTAGCACCTACTCAGGAGCTACACAGTCAACTCTCAAACCTCCCCCCCTTCTCCCCTCTCCCCTCAGTACGGCTAATGAATGCACGATCACGCCCCGAAAACATTTACATAAAAATAGAAAGCATCTTTATTGAATTGAAGTTTATTTAAAGTTTTTTGATGATAGAAAACGACTGACAATTTGGCGGCGAAGCTTGTTTCGTACGGTATTATCTACTTTTGAAATGTACTTTTTGTAGCATTTATGTTTACAGCATTTTAATGTATCTAATTATATCTTATAGGTGTACCTACTTTGTAAAATCTAACAGAATGACTGTAACTTAAAATAAGTAAAGGTAAAAGAACTAATTGCACAAATATTTAAACACCCAACCGCAAGAAGAATACAAACATTGAATTTCAAAGTAGAAGATAAATTACCCCACATTTCACTGTAATAGTGAGCGAACTTTCAAATTGATTCACTCGTTTCTTTGTGTCTCAAACAGCAAGTTCAAAACTAAATAAGTACGTAATTTTCTTACTCATTTTGTACGGGTCAAAGTTTGCAGCTTTAGGGTTCTGAGTGCCATAGAAAAACGGAACCCTTAACTTAACCCTGACTTCATCACGGAATAAATGGGCTTGCACACAATACTTACAAATCGTCGAATATTAAGAATTATTTTAATCGATTTGTTTTACTCCAGCTCTCCACATACGCTCCAAACAATAGTAGCTACTAATCCAAAAGCTATAAACTGTAGAACGTCCATTTAACATGTAATAAAAAACTACTAACAAGATCTAGTCCGTCTATTTAACCTTTTTAGGTTTTGGTATAAGAAAAAGTTAACATAGAAACATGCTATATACAACTTAGACATCGCCCTTACCGATATAAGAAACCCGAAACAAGCTTAATACAAATACATCATCATTAGTTAATGGAAGAGCACATCGTTGAGATAATGTTTTCACAGATTACTCGTATTGCTGCGAAAATGCGTATTTACTTAGCTCCTTAGCATAAAATAATTTACTCAGAATCTCGAATATTCAATTCTGTTCAGTTTTATCTACGCATTTCATTCCAGCTAACTTCTAAAATTGTATTACTTAAGTTATTTTTCCACGATCCTCAGTTGCTCGCCTCGACCTTGAAATTCGAGTTACTCAACAAAATTAGCGAAAAATCCTTTCTCCGACGCTCGGCTCTTGAAAGACTTAGCCATCGAAACGGGACTTATCTCAAAGCGAACTCTGTGTTAAAAGCAAAATAATAATAATAATACTCTCCAACCGATTCGGCTACGGCGGCCAATCTTAACGATAAGCCACGTACGCAGGATATATTATTTAGTGCTCATGTGTGCGCGCAAACACAGCAAAATAATTGTATATTATTTAGAGTACTTATCTATCATTATTTTCTTATTTTGCTCTATTATGTTCCATTTTATATAGCTGTTTTTATTTAACCAAACCTCTTTAAAAAACTCAGTAATCACGTCTTGTATTATGTTTTATTGTATTTTACCTAGAGTTAGAATTGGTATGGAAGTTCCGAATGCAATTAAACTAACAAATTAATAGTAAAAATCTCATTCAATCTCCCCTGAGAAAAATAAACAAAATATTCATGATAATTTGGTTACTTGCTCGCCAAAACTTTCACAGTCATACAGTTTTCTTACATCTTACCGATCTATATTCTTGGAGTTTTATGTGTAAACCTATTCTTTACTATTACAGAAGAGTGATACTCCCAGTAAGAGTGAGAATTACTCACAGTGCTATACCTAAGATACATATTGCAAATAGAACGCTAAAGTTGGGAAGCCAAAGTCAGCTCAAGTTTATGTTGTTAGATCGCAAGTTATGTTATAGTCCGTATGCTTCCCGCTATATCACACTATAGATTTGTTGCTAAATGTTACACAACACGTTGTAAATTTTATGCCACGTACTGTTCTGGTGACTTCGACAGTAGAAACAAGGTTGTCAAAGCAACGCTTTAACCATTTGGTTCGACAGTATACTTCAGAGCTTCTGGACAAAGGCCCCTCCAAATGTTCGTCGATTTTATCGATTCTCGGCTACCGCTATGAACTGCCGGCTATTTGCGCAAACATCATCCTACCTGGCCTGAGGGCGTTCTACACTACGTCAGTACTGATAACGCTTACCCGAACAGGGCTGTCAGTTTTACGGCTGATACAGAACTGTTACTTCGCTAATCCAGTGAGCTATGTCAATGAATCTTAATCTTCTCTACAAAACCATCACATTCCGGATATGTTTTTTATGTGATCTATATCTGCTACCTGCAGACGAGCTGGCGGATCACCTGATGGTAAGCAATTGCTGGACACATGGACCCATGGACACCTGCAATACCAGTGGAGTCACAAGTGTGCGCTGCCAACATTCGTGTGATGAGCACTTGTTTTTGTTCTGGGTGTAACATATGAGTCAGAGTCATTATTTTTATAGGAAATTATGTACAAAAAAGGATGTTGCTGCCTTTGCTTCTAGATGACTCATATGTATTTAAGTATTATATTTGTGTTTCCTGTGTTGTCTGATATATGCAATACAAGTGCTTAAGCTACTTATTACGGAGTCAGGTCAATTTATGAGATGTTGTGTGAATTTATAACTCTTTTTTCCCGAAGCCCTCATAATAAGTAACACGAATAGGTAAGTCCCCTTTATCATCATAGATCATCAAAATAAGCAAACTAATCAGCTCAGAACTTAATGTTATTTTGATAGCGTTGACCTACCCTTGCTGCCTCTATGTTCACTGTGGTTGTTGCGTTAGAATTATGTTTTTATTCCAGAAGTTGAGCTGAGTTCGTTGTTGCGGCGAATAATGCTATTCTGGTATAAGTTGAACATTGTTCGGCCGAAGTTACGTTATTTATATTGCTCCGTAGTGTTCGATGTTTTCCTTTTAACCCACGCTGTAAATATATGGGGTAATTTATAAGGTATTTACGTGTTTTGTTTTGTACGAAGGTAGGTGTAATAAAAAAAGCAGTCGAGGGAAGTACAAAGCTATCAGATATTCCACATCCTTTATAGCATAATAGGCAGGTATAATCAATAAAAAGGTTTTTTTTATACTTTTTTATACCTGTGGAAAGTTTGTTTGTACTGTAGTTAAGCCATAAAATTTAATTTAATGGTCTATCAAAAACTAAAATCTATCCAAAGCGCTTTCAGTTAAAACGATACTCCACATTGCTAATGGTCGTAAGTTACCAAAAAGCCATATCTCCAAACCAGTCAAAAGATAAATGAAAAATGCATCGATATAGATTCGTCTGAGTTGGAGTTTCAGCTGACGGGGATGAGTTGCATCTTCAGAGCTAACGACCCGAGGGCATCGCAGCCTCGACGCTGAGACAAGGAAAGAGGTAGTCATGCCTCTCTTGTGCTGTGATGGAATATGAATAATGACCTAACTGGAAATCAATAGTTATTGACGTTTAGCGAAGGCTGTTGTTTGTTGGGTTCCAGTTTCGAGAGTTTGCAAACGATCGGAAAGATAAAGATGTTAATTTACAAAGCTTAAGTTTGAGGCTCGGTTTGAATACTGGATAACTTTTTCTTTCATTAACTCTACTCCTCGGGTTTGAGAGTAGTTTGCCAACGTCAAATAAATATTTTGTAAATGTGGGTGGTCGATTATTCAATAATATTTTTTTGTGTTTTATCAATGTATGGATTCTGTAGAAATCATTTTACACGCAATTGCAGATTTTGCGACTTAGGTCCAAGTACATAAGTTGATCACGCGTCAACTTAATCAATACATAATAGCAGTGTTCATAAAAACAACTTAGCTCTAAGTAATTAAGTTTTATTTTACATTCCTTTTTAAAAAATAGTAGGTACAATGTTTGAAAAAAAAATGGATAGGCATAAAAATATATTTTTAAACCATGACTAACTTTAAACCACGTTTATATTACGGGGGAAAGGGTCCTTAGTGTACCACAGAATCCTGAAAATAATAAGTGGCAGATCCGATAATAATTTTATGCATATTCGTTTTAAATTTATTTGTATGTAAAACATTTTATCATTACCAGCAAAACAATAATTTTAAACCAAAATTATGCACTGTGATAATTTAAATGTATTTCCATGCGCAAAACTTTCGACACACGTGGCGGTGGCGATGGCAGCATTAAAACAATGGCGGACGACTTATTACGCCATATTTTAATACCAATACCGCCACAGGACATAAATAAAAGTTGCGCATATTAATTGTAAAATATTTGACGGCCAAGTCCCGCAGAACACAAATTAGGGTAACGCATACACAATAATTTTATTTCGATGGAGCCGCAGTGCATACATTTAACGACGTGATGTAGGGTTAATATTTAAAGCGCCTATCGCTAGCGTGTAGTGGGCTTGCTGCGTATGCGCTGTCTATCAGAATTAGTTCTACACATGAGTGGATTTTGACATCTATTATGTATGAGCACATAATATTAACATTTATGAATTAATTACGCAAAGGTTAATCTAAGATTATGTATGTATTTTATTCTTTCACTTGTTCATTTTGTCGTACCTATCTTCTTTTATTAAGACTGGTACCTATATCTTGGTGCTGACATCATCATCACCACCAATAGAGTTTAAACCTACCTGTTGAAGTTGGATAACGCTAATTTTTTTTCTGACAGCTACTCGTATCTATCGATGGAGACACAATAAAATCTTCCAATGTCGAGTGACTAAAGAGACACGTTAATTGTTACGAGTATACACGGGTTTAACAGTTTGACTGTGTGCGATTTATGTAAGAAATTCCTTTCTTTCGAAAAAATAGTTGATTGATAACTGCAGTGTCAATTGGTATGTACTCCGTGAGAATATGCTGGATTCTGTCTGTCTCATGTCTACTATCCAACATTTTTGGTTGCCAGACTCTTATGTCAGAAAATGAAATGCTGAATGCGATTGAAATAAGGCCAAGTTCTTCACAGCATCCAAAACCGCGCTGACTAAACCCGTGACAACCCTCGCCATTGAATTTATGAATACACAAACTTACTCTTTCGCAGCTCGTTACATTCCATCAAAGTGTCAGCCCTGGTAATTGCAAAAACTGTAGCCTCCTGATTTACGACGTCGGCGATTCAATTCCCGCGTTAGTGGCATCGAATATGCATTGATCACGAACTTGGAGCGGTGCGCTTCCGAGACAATTGACTTTCTTTGACGGCGACTATGGCTTGTATTATATTAATTTTATTCGATAGTACGAAGTTTAATTGTTGATTTTCGTTTGCGATAAAAAGATGATGAAACGCCCCGTTGTGGTATATTGAGTTAAGTGCCGGCCTGTGATCTCGGGGTCCCGGGTTTGATTCCTGGGTCAAGCATAAAGTATGACTCGAACTTTTCGAACAAAGCTCGGGTTTGTGATCACCAATCCGCATCACACAAGCGTGGTGTTTGAGCCTAATCCCATCATAGTACCGATGACTTAATTTCTATGATGGAGGCCTTTGCTCTACAGTGGGACAGTATAGGTATAGATTGATACTTTACTTTGCTACTAAAGATGTTTCAATACTAGTACATTGGTCCCGGACTTGCTTACTGGACGGATAATGGTAAGACAGAAAAACTGGTAAAATGTATAAAACCATCAGGTGATCAGTCTGTTTGTCTGTCACCTATCACGATACGACACAGTAAGAGCTGATAGCATAATTCATCATCAGATTACACAATCAGTCCTGATAAATAGCAGGCGGTTATCATTCCATCCCATCACCTTGATTGATGGCGGTCCGGTACTCTGCGTTTTTCACAGACATTTCTACCATACTATAATACGTATCTTAGTTTTGTGAAACGGTATGACTGTAGTTGAGTTTCCCGACTTAAGGGCCTTTAAGAGAAGGGTGTAGGAATTCCTATCTAAAAGGCCGGCAATGCATCAGCGACCGCTCTGATCTCGCAGATGTTTATACTTTTTTTTATGTGATAGGTAGCAGACGAGCAGACGGATCACCTGATGGTAAGCGATTGCCGCCACCTATAAACACCTGCAACACCAGTGACTGCCAATCTTTAACACCCTTTTCCCCAAATTGGGCCTCCGATAACCTCACTCACTTGACGAAACACAGTGCAAGCGCTGTTTTACGCCCGTCTTTTGTGAGACCGTGGTATCACTTCGATGGAGCCTGCCTATTCATGCCAAAGTCTGACCCTCCCACGGATAAAAAAATGTTATGTTTTATCTGCCCAATATATTGGCTTACCTCAGCCTAATGATAATCAAGAGACAATGGCACGGCATCACATCCGTAGGCACTGCCACACTAGCCCACGAGATGCTTCTTCACGCTTCGTGTGAAGGAGCGTATTGGGCCTCTGGTACTCTGACTTCGGCGAAACACAGCGGAACTGCTTTACTGCAAGGCAGCAGGTGACCCACTTGCCAGCTGTCGCCTCTGGTATAAAAAAGCTAGCAAAAGAACTAAGTGTTTACTTAAATGTAAATGCATAACCCAGCTGTACATTCCCAACAATGACGAATCACCAAAAAACATTAACAAAGGTTCATTACCAGCGCCATTTCCGGAACTGCAAAAAATATTTCACTAAGCATTTCCCCGGCGATCCACTACTCCATCCATTACGTCGTTATGCCGGTAGTTTGTTGTTCGTATTAGACCCGTTTCCCTGCACGGCAGAGCTATTTATTTGGTCGCTGAATCGGGGTAGAGTGCCGAAACCCATTAAGTGCAAAATAAAAATATTTTGAATTTATTATACATTTTTATTTTCTTCTCAATATGGTAAGATTTAAGTGCACACCGAACCAGTACAACATTTTGACTTAATAATAGTATAAGGATTGTGATATTATAGCTTTTTTCTATAATATAATTGCTACCTTCAAACACTTAAGTGTGTAAAGTTAGTTTAACACTTAGGGTTCCAAAAGTTATGTTTACTCCTATTGTGTCCAGTAGCTTATAACTGGACGTTGCTTTTGGGTTTATGCGTTTTCCTTGAAAAATCTTAAGATTGTTCAAAGAAAAACGCAATTAAGTGTTTTATAACTTCGTTAAAGCTGTAATTAAGTCTTGTGAATGTTTTTCCTTTAAGTCCGTTGAGTCTGTGCCTTTAAGGACTCGCTTTACATCAATTAAAACATTGTTGAAAATGCCTTAACAAAAGCTTTTTGCGCATGAAAATATATTTATCTCATACGTTGACCTTAATTAACACTAAGTAGAACGTGATTAAAATTTGTGATAAGAATATAAAACAACTTATTACGAGAAATTACAAATAAGTAGGTATAACTTCTTAATACTTAACCCAGCTACTAAACAAACACAAGTTAGTTGTAACTTAACGGCTTAGTGTAGTAATTTCAGTCAAAATTGTGATCAGTTTTTACAAGTGTTAGAAAAGCTGAAAAATACAAATTTCTTACTTAGAGGGTCGATCTCCTTCCTCATTCTTTTATGGGCCGTTGCGAATGATTGCTCGCGACATAATGACCATAGCATGATACCCACCAGCGTGTACACACGGACTGCTCCGCGACCTGGTTGGACTACTCAGTACGGAAATTGCTTGTTAAGGGCACTTGCACTTGATAAATGCGTCAAAAGATAATAATAAAAACAACTATAATAGATAACTAGATGTACTTATTAAGGGAAGTTTTGATGTGTGAGGAGGAAGACATTACAATATTAAAGTACCTCTAATAACAGACAAAAGGTAGAGACATTGAAGCAACTTTATAACTTGTAATAAATACTGTTTTCAATGTTTTTCTTAATAGCAACACATTGGAAAAACATCGTTATTTTGAGATAAATTCAACTTAATTTTCAAGTTTACTTATAATCTCGTGGAAGAATACTTTTTAAGCAACCATTACTATTTTATTCTATTTTATTAGATTAAAATTTTTAAATCGTTCTCCTTTGCAATAACATTCCATACTGTCTTTATAGTGATTTTAACCGCAATTCTTATCTTTCCTACTTCATGAATAGGTAAGTGAGAAAAATAGTAAGAAATTTCTTAGGAAGGGCGTTAGAAAATAAACTAGGAATTAATGTAAGAAAAGAAAAGTGAATTACATGTCGTTTTTTATCGGGCATTATAGGTACCTCCTTAAGAATGTCACACGTTAGTTCGTCGGCCATAAATTTCCCGCGGTCACACGCGATCGCCGCTTGGTCTTTAATGTTGGGAAGTTCTCGAGAACTTCGGTAATCACTCGTGTGTGTGCAAGTATTAAGTGCAGCTTATACTTGGTTGTTACAATGCAGAATGTTATTACATACGTGTAGTTAATGTGTTGAGAGCGATGAGAGCTGAGTGGATAAGAACGCGAAAATCATATGAGAGGCCGGAGTTCAAATCCGCACATGCATCTCTGGATTTTTTAAATGTACGTCCGCATTTCTACCATAAGCTCGGCATTGAGAGAAAATAGCGTGAAGAACCTGTACATTTTGGATAATTCTGAAATGTATTACCATTCAGTTGGTCTGTTTTCTCTTGTCTAAGGGTTGCGAAGGTCAGGCGGCTGTCGCTGTATTGTAATTATCAGACTCCTTTAATCCTGAATCATGGTCTAAGCAAGCAGCAGCTTTTGAACGCAAACAACAACAAATACACGCTAAGATAAGTAGTAGTATGTTAAAGGAGGCGGTAACTCAGGGGCCTACTCTCTTTTAATTTTTCTTTTTGGTAGTTATTTAGCTTTAGTTTTCACTTATTGTTTTAAATGCGTCTTATGTTGTCCAATAAAGCACATAATTTTCTAAATAATTATTCCTTAATTCTTTTGTGTTCATTAATTTCAGTAGTAATAAAAAAATGACTCGGTGCTACTCGACAAACAAACCGCTGATATCCAGCCTTACGTGGCTACAGCCTTAGTATAAACGCGTTCGTGCTAAGCGCCAATGTTAGTATTTTCAAATTAACGCTTGGCATAATGGAGAATTGTGTTTACTTTGAACTTATTATAAAGTGGAGCGATGCACGAAATAAGGCTTCCAGGCTTCTCTCGAGCTGAGAGGCTACAGAGATTGAGCTTTATGTTTTTCTTTATAAGCCAATTTTAGAGCGCTTTTGCTCCTCCACGTAGGATCCATTCAGAGTTTCGGAAAAACAAACACTAAGTTGTACTTATTTAGTAAAGATGCCTTTAACAATATGTTATACTACTATCTTTGCTTGACAGGTTTTATGACTCCACTGGTGTTTTCATAATATTTTGTTTAAAGATTCCACTTCATTTATTTTATTGAAAACATTAGTGCTGGGTGATGATGCATTGTGCTGATTTTGCGTTGTGTGAAAAATTACCTTATATGTACATAGTATAGATTTTAAAGTTAAAATCAAAGATTAATTAAAGACCCATCTAAGTATTACAAAATACGTCACAGATAAAAGTTCACCGTATGACACAAAAACTAAACACTTTTTAGAACGTGACAAGGCACAAGTTTGGATATCCGCTTCTCGTACCAAAATAAATGTTCTCCACAAATAGCGGAAGGAAGTGAGTCCAGAATATCCCTAATTATTTTCGGAACAAAGTTTGAAGAAACCCCAGGATCTTATATCTCCGTCATCAACGTGGTTATAGCGGAAACGCACCCTCAGTAACACGGGCAGTTGAAGCTACTGAAATAGCCGCCTGCGCAAGAGTGTCGGAGCGTGTCGCAACTACACTCGCGAGCAAACAAATCGACTCAACACCATTTCTTCATACAACATGCTCAGTTCAGAGACCTACAAATATTTAGATATAAATGCACCAGACATTAATAAAATAAAATAAAAAACAAATAAAGAAAAAAACAATAAAAATAAAAATCATACAACATATCATAGCTACTTTAGTAATATGAATTTAAATCGATGGCAGACGCGTTCGTTTTACAGTGATTCATTGCAGCAAACTACGTTTAATTTGCCAATATTTAAAAAAAGGAAATTTGAATTGATTTTTGTATCTTTTACAAAGCAACAAACTCCAATTCATTGTAATTTATGGCGTATCAAGAAAAACTACTTACTATATTTCGTTCAAACCAATTTTTGTTGGTAGTTTTATAGTATTATTTTTAGCTCTATCTTCTGTTATTTAAAAATTGGAGGGGGGCAAAACATTTTTCCACCTTGGAAATGTTTGGAAGGTTCCATTTGGGAACCGAAAAAATGGCCGTGAGTCGATTTGGTTGCTCGCGTGTGTAGTTGCGCTCTCAACGAGCGTGATTTATGACGCCGTGTGTTAAGTGACGAGCCAATCCACCGGACGACTGATTAGTTGTCACCTCTTGCTGTCTTCTTATTCCATGTGTTGTCAGTAAACATTTCTATCACCTTTATTCTACGATGTCCTTCTAACGTCGGCTAGTAGCTTAAATAAACAAACTTGCTTGAGTTCAATAAAAAAATATTCTTATTAATTTTAAAGTACAAACGAGCTAGTAGCTTAGTGGAGAAGAACGCGCCTTCTAAAAGGGAGGTCATGTTCTAAAACCACGGGAACGTATCCCAAGCATTCACCACGGGATTTTTTACATTTGTGTGCGTATTTTTAGTATTAGCTCGGCGGTGAAAAAAATATCAAGAGGTAGCCTGCACGTTTCGAATAGGTAGTTAATGAAACGTTTAACCATGATACAGTCTAGATTATCTTATAAAGGGTGGCGAAAGTCAGTAGCAAGTAGCTTCATTGTGATTGCCAGACTCCTCAAATCCTGAATCAAGGTACCTATAAGCTAACAGTGGGAGAGCCACGCTTCGGCATGAATGGGCCGGCTCGACCGGAGTGATACCACTGCCTCACAGAAAACCGGCGTGAAGCAGCCCCTGTGCTGTGTTTCGCCGAGTGAGCTAGGGTACCGGAGGCCCACCCGGGGGGAAGGGGATAAAAGGTGGCAGCGCACTTGTAACTCCAATGGTGTTGCAAGTGTCCATGAGCGGCGGCAATTGCTTACCCACCGTGGGTACCCAAAGTGTCAATTTTGGATACCACCACAAATTACACGCCAAGATAAGTCTCATTCATTTCAGAATAGCTTGGACCGAAGCCAACATTTTTCAAAACCTTGTAAACACTTATTAAATGCTCCACAATTATGCAAATCTTGAACTTGCCTGCATTTGTGAAGGAATTAAAGAAGTTTCGTCAAGTTCGAGGCTGGGAGGTAAAGTTAGGCCCGCATTCCGAAACTTCCTTTCTTGTTTTGAGATAAACCACTGAATTCAATTACGTTGAATCTGATGTCAAGCGAAAATTTAAACTCATTATGTCTATGTACAAGTATTTCATACGGGTGTTAAGTGGTAATGTGTGGGATCGCAAATCCTACATAGATCCGTAAGAGAATGTATAAAAATAAACTTTTGAGACATGGAGGAAAAATATTAAAATAGAGATTGCCATTCAGTACATATTGCACCAACCAGTTGAACAATCCCCAAAGAGTAATGGAAGCCCAGTGAATAAGAACGCGCCTTCCATATGGTTCGAATCCGAGTATGCACCTATAGATTTTTCAAATCTAAGTGCATATTTTACCATTTACTCGGCAGTGAGGGAAAACATGTTGACGGAATCTTTACGTTTCGGTTAGTTTCTAAAACGTTGGTTTGATTCTCCTGTTAAAAGAGCTGCGAAGGTCTTTATTGGAATTATCAGACTCCTTAAATCATCATCGTTAAAGCATACCAGCGTAACGTTTGTGTTGGTGTGGGAAACGAACCTGCGCCCCTTGCATGTCAACCCGCGCTCAACTCAATGTGCTAAACGGGTCGTCATATATCTGCCTAGCCTCTTCTTCAAAAAAAGGGAAGGGATTCGCAATTATAATTAAAGCTATCTGTATGTAGTATAATTTCTTTTTCACTCTATGAAGAGTGAGTAGGACAACGAGATAGAGATTTTGAGACCCCTTTTATCAGGCACTTTACGAGCTTCTAAAAGTCCCATCCTACGCAAAACTTGACCTTGTCTTAGCAGCCATAAAGTACCGTGATAAAAATAATAACGGACTATTAATGTTCCTTGCGAGTTGATGTAGTGATACGAATCTGCAATAACTTTGGAAAATAAATGTGGAGCCCTGGTGCTTTGGGTCTGCATTCTCGTTGTCTAGCTTGTATGTTTTGTTATTCAATACTTATCTTCTATACTATTGATAAAGAAATCTAAACAACGGCGAGCTTTATATATTAAGTAAACCGAAAAAACCAAACTCTTGCGCGATATATCCTCAAAATATACAACGAATCTTCCTAAAGTATAATGTTTTACCTACATTAGTATAATAATTATTAATAGTATGTTTTCTATTTTTCCAGGTAAGCTGCGACTAGACTTTGGCGGTAGAACCAGATTTTCGTAAGATTTACCTCACATCACATTTGGTAGAGACCCAGTTTTTTGACGTTGGGGAAAAGTAAATATTATAACTGTAAAAAGTGTTTTAACAGTAAAAGTAATTACTTTACATATTTTAGAAGAAAATAAACTATTTTGATAGATTTTCTCATGGGGATTACAATTGTATATTTAGTCGTGAAGAAGTAACCAACGTTCACACTCAGACACTCGCACTTTAACCTTTATAATATAAGTGTGATCATACATATGTCGCATAAAAAGTAGCTGCTCTATAGCTCCGTGAAAATGATCCTTATTTCAAAAGATAAACAGTACATTATTACACACGTTTCGCATTAATAAGAGCGGTACGTGCGCCGCACTTCGGTTGTTTAATCAGCTCGGATGCGGCCAAATCCGCAACACCGTATGTGTTGAGCCTGCTGAGCACCCTGCTGGCTAGGGATGTTAGGAAAACATCGATATCAGCTGATTTAAACATTTATTTTTATTTAAAATGTTGTCATTTAGGTTATAGTTGAGCTAGGTATATATCTGTCCGCATGCCCTGTGGCTAGGGAAACTAAGAATAGATACTATCCCATTGCAGGGCAAAGACATCATCATAGTAATCTAGTCATCGCTATTATGATGGTATTAGCCTTTTGCCAAGCTTGCCAAATACGAGTTGGTGATCACAAACCCGAGCTATGTCCGAAAAATTTGCAACATCTTCTGTTGTAGCTGATGTCCATGATGATGTTCATTTACCATCAGGTGACTCGCTTGCTCGTTTGCCTTCCTATATTATAAAAAAAAAACCTTAGTTCGACCCGGGGATCGAACCAGAGATCACAGGCTGGTACTTAAACCACTAGACCAACGGAGCGTTAAGAATACAACCAAGGATTCACTGACATTTGGAGTACGTGAGAGTTCCCACTTCTGGGTTCTACTTACTATGCTGGCTCAGCAATCCAAGGTGGGTCTTGGCCTCCAACGTCAAAGTTCACTATTTTGTTCGATCTTGTGCCAATTCCGACCTACGAGTATTATGCATGTTTAGTGATTTAAGGTCCATGGCGAATTAGTTCCTCCAGCGATATCTTGGACGCCCCAGACGGCGTCCCGTTGGACGCAACTAGATTGGCAGCTTGCACTTGGCCGATTTTTAAATCTCGCTCGTATAATAACTATTGAACCAATATTACTAGCGTATAGAACCGCCGCAGTAAATAATTTTTTTGCGCCATGAGTTGTTGCCGGCCGGCAACAACTTACTTACTCGCCCTCTCCCCCACTGTCCACCACCGCTTCCTTCGCGACACTTTTTTGTTTGGCTTAGCTTCTCTATACGTAGTAGTTACAACTCACTGATTTATAACCTATAAAATGTGACAGTCACATTAACTAGTACTATTAACACCTATCGATAGTTCCAAGGTCACCGCGCGGCGCTGCGCATTCGCATCACGCGCCGCGCTTGATTGTTTGATCCGGTAATTTATGCAACCAGGCCACTTACTCGGAACTTTTAATGTGCGCTCTCTGCCGTGCGCCGCATCGGTAATAGCGGGTGATGGGACTTTTTGGACCTCACTAATAACGCCCTGGGGAGTTATCATTGCGTTTGGTAGAGCTGGTCTCCGCTATACATTTTTTGTGGAAGTAAACTAATTTGACGACGTCATACAATTACAATATACAAAAAAAAATCGGTAGACGTTACCGAAAACGGATCGCGCATGTGTAGGTACGTAAAGTATTAAAAATACTTGGATCATTTCGTCTTTTCACATCACAATCATTCAGATATTCTTTCCTATGACTTTTAAAAAATCATTAAAAAAAGTTATAATCATACAAAAAATTAATGTAATAAAATAATTTTCTATTATTTTACAAAATCAGTCATCATGAATTTCAGGTCATGGTGATTTGATGATAGAAGGGTTCTGTACCATTTTTTTTATCTATATACATATATTTTTTTATGTTCATGGAGAAAACTTGGTTGGGATATACGGACAGATAGTCAGACAAAAAGACGTATCGATTAAGGTTCCGTTTTCTGCCATTTGGCTACTCATTATCTTAAGGACCTATTCCTTTTTTTTATTATTTTATTATATTGAAAGAACTAATAGGTACCACGAATCTTCATGACAGGACGTCCATCACTTATTTTTTACGGCGCATCCCATAAACGTTCCCCTAATTGCTCGCACGTGCGCGGCGCGGCGCGCGCGCATATAGATCAAACGCGACGCGACTTGACAGGTGGCACTTGCGGCTCTTTACAGCGGGCTCTGGTTACCCATATACGGCACGATAAAATAAATAAATAATAAATTCTCACAACATCTGGAACATTGACCTGACTCCGTACTAAGTAGCTTAAGCACTTGGGATACAGATATCAGACAACAGAGGATCACGAACATAAAGTAAAAAAATATGAATTACACCTAAACACTGAACAACCAAAAGTGTTCTTCATACGAATATTTGTCCAGGATAGGGATCGAACCCACGACCTTTGGCGTATGAGGCAAGATCTCTACCAAAATGCGCAAAAAAGAGCAGTGGCGTGACAATACCACTTCTCATCGCAACTGCTCGGGCGCTGCTTATTTAGAGCCCGTAACATCACAATAAATACATGACGAGAAAATCGCTATATCAACTCTGTGGCACTCAAAGACAAACATCAAAAGGCGACCGCTTCGGGAATTAGTCGTACGCCTTCCAGTGTCAGCCGCGCTTCAGCGCGAACAAAGAAATTCCCGATCTCAAATCCATCTTCGCTGATCTAACTGTAATTGCGGCGAGGTAGGGTTGGCAGTCCGGCGAAAATTAACTATTGGTTTTATTGAAATAATAGCGGCCGGCCTCACTTCGTTTCGGAACTTTTTTGTTTCAAATTGTACTAAGAGATGATGCAGAGCGTCGATCGCGCAAATGTGTCACCTTTTTCGTTTTCTTATAAGTTTAGATGTTGTCTATTGTATAATACTTGTAATCAATACTAATGACTTTGTAATATCCACAAACAATTACTTTTATGTAGGTAAGATTAGGAAGATTCCTTTTCTTAACTATTTTTAGATTGGGTGATTCATCTGAATCATGTAAGCTTTCTATTCGACGAGCTATTTGGAAAAGTCAAAGACACAAGCTCAAAGAGACATGGGTACCAATTATGGGAATTTGGCACAGCTCCAATAAAAAATTGCCCGTGGTCCACTTGGACCTTCGAACTAACGGTAAAAAATCCAAAGTGATCCCTAGAGTCTATCGATGGTACTGCTGCGGTAGTAACCACTGAGCTAGATACCGCTAAATAGGTACCTTACGATAAATAAGTACAGTATTATTATTTTTTTAATTTCGTCAAAGCTATGCTTTGTTGAGTGACTGAGGGTACCGGAGGCCTAATTAGCAGAAATGTGGTTAAAGGTTGCCCCAGTGCACTTTTGATTCTACTGCTGTCGCAAGTGTTTTTGCGCTGCAGGCAATCGCTTATCTTCAGGTGATCCCTCTGCTCGTCTGCCACTTATCACATAAAAAGCTGATCTTGCGTTTGAATTTTTATTTTATTTTATAAATGTGTCAGCCCTGGCGTCAAGCCACGTAGAGTACCATTCCAGGCCCACATTTACTTGCTATTCGACGCGAGACAATATTGTGTTGCGTGACAAATGAACACGAAATTCAGTCGGAATAATTTATTCCTTTCTCCATTACACGCGATTTTTTATTAGGAAAATGAAAAATTCCGTCTGTGCCCGGGAGAAATAAGAAGCTTCACAAAACACCTTTGTCTGGAGTATCAGGGCCTATGTATTTATTTTTTTTGTAAATAAGTAAGTTTTGCCTGAGCCGTATCGGACTGACGGGCCCTTCAAGGTTATTGAATCAATTTGCGAAGGGTCCTCTGCTAATATAGAATTCATGAGTCCAAAAGAAAAATTTCCTATTTATGACTTCATAGTTAGGGATCTGTCAGTTGTTGAATGATAATATTTTTTTATCTAAACTCGTGTCAAACAAGTTTTGAAAGGCTAATAAAAGAATTAGAAACAACTTATAAAGGGGTAATCCGTCAGGTAATCGTCGACTCGGCTGCCATCTATCATCACATACACCTACGAATTCATAAAGCATCTCATAGTTCAACTAGGCTGATTCCCTACTAAGAAGCTTTAGCACCGTGTCACAAAAATAAAACATCAAAAAGATCTTTCACTTTCTTGTAGTCCTATTTTTGGCTCCAGCCGTCTAAATATCTCCTGAAAGGAGTGAACGAAATGTAAAGTGTTTAAAAAATACATTACACAGGCCATTAAAAGAAAAGCGGGCTTATCCCCCACACCTCAGGTTTCCGAGCCAAATAAAACCGTTTGTTCGTAAGAAAATGTTTTCTCGATAAAGCTCGGTAATAAGTACTTAGGGAACAACAGACTCGGGAAGTTTCGGGTTAAGCCGGCAACGGTGACGTCTTAAGTGCGTATAAAATCATATTCCTGTACTATAGGACAGGTAGTCGCAGAAATAATCGTTAAGGTCGGAATTGTATTACTGAGCATCAAAAAAACCAAGTCATCAGAAAATTTTGCACCCACAAAAAATCGCCATGGAAATCGTTCAATTCAAATCGATGTCATGTGAAATATTGATTTCTGCTTAAAATATAATATTTATCAGACTTCGGGAAATGGCAGTCTTTTAAAAATTAGGAATTGCAAGTTAGTTTTCTTGCTTCCATAAGATTATGTTGGATGCTCTTATTGCATTTTACAGTTCTGTAGATATTGCTTACAATATGTGATAGCTGACAAACAAGCAGGCGTATCACCTGATGGTAAGCGATTGCCGCCCACCACAACAATAACTTTTATGTGTATTTTTTGCAAAAGTAAAAAAGTTAGGCAATAAATCCTACACAAAGTTGACAATAATGGGCAAATTTGAAACTTTCTAAACCAACATCACTGAATAAGAGGTAAACCCCACTTGTACTACAATTTATTGCAGGAAGTCAATCCCTTAGTCCAGCTATTGTCCAGAAACAAAAATATTGGTAGAAAGAATTTCAATGGAGGTTATTTACGAGCGAAGTAACGAACAGCAAACCGAATAAAAGTTGGCGAATATTAACGACGATGAATCACGGGGGACAGTGGCGCCATCTCTGGCTTGTTAATGAACTCCGTTTGTTATTTCTGTTTTATTCTTATTGTTAAAACCTGTTTTTGTTTTAAGAGAAATGAGGATGTGTTTCTCACTTTTTTTACTTTGGAAGTTTTCCTTTTCGTGCTTATCAAGAAGGTGTTTGAGTAAAGATACTGACGGGTTCGTAGATCAGTGCATACAAACATGCGCGTTCTTCTCGGAAAGTTGGCAAGGGGTTCTCTGTCCGTATTAAAAATGTGGAAGCAGGTTCCCCAGTTTAAGTGTTGCGTAGGTCACACGTGTGTCGCTTCATTGTAATTATCAGACTCCCCAAATCTCCTCTCAATCTCTCCCCAAGTCTAACCGTACCGCGGATATTATACACTAACATGAGAGCTATAAAAGTTTCAATCCTGTAAAATCGACGAATACACTTTTTAGTTTTTTATTTGCCGTATTTGTCGATATATAAATATTTAGCGATCCAGTATTTTTATCTCGTTAGAATTGGCAGAAAGCAACAATTCAGCTTTTGTTCCCATCGGTATTTGAATTATTTATGATGAATATTATGTATGATCGGCATCAATATTGATACCAACTAACCTAAACTGTCGTAGTTTTAAAAGCTCAACCCAAACTTTTAAAAGCTCTATAAATAGGAGTGGGTATTATGGTCCCGTCAAAAACTTTATAATTTAGTTAACTTTCAATGTCGTTTGTCTCGTTTGTGGGAAATGGGTCTTGTATATCTTGAAAGCTTTTGATAGCGTCCTTAAAAGCTCGAAGTAAATATTAAAAAAAAACGTATTCTTACTAAAAACGAGACTAGCGGCTTAAGGCTAAGCTACTGTTTGTGGTACCCAGTATACATAAATAGATAGATATTCTTTATTGCACAAAAATATATTACAGGTAAGTGAGTTACAATTATATTATTGACTGGCCGGATGGCGCATTTGATACTAACCCTGCTTCATACCCCAAAGGTCGTGGGTTCGATCCCCATATCTCTCTGTCGTCTCGGGTCTGGCTGTAACATATTATGTATTAAAGTGTCTAAGTAAGTTTAGTGTACAGTCGAGTTTAAAAATATGTATACACTTTAGGACCTTGTCACAATACATATTTATAAGAAAGTGGAAGTCTATTAAGTAAATATGAAGTATTCTTATACATATGTACTGTGACAAGGTCCTAAAGTGTACACACTATTGGTAATAGTAGCACAAACTTTTCTTTAATTTTCAGTAACATAGTTATAACGCCAATCGATGTTGAGGACGCCTCTTTTCATCACACGAATATTCATCGATGAAGGGAATCAAATCGACCTTTGCCATAAGAGACAGACTACAAACGCGGCATCGCGCCATCTCCACACAAACATTCCGTAACCTCAATTCCCAATTCAGCAAGTCACCATTCCAAATATTTCAAAGCAGCATTTTATTCTTATTCACCATTCGTAATACCTTTTTAGTCCACCCCAGACAAGACGCTCCGCGTTCCGACATACGCGGTTTATGACGTCACAGCCGCGCGAGACGCATATTTTACGAATACACTTATTTACCTGATGCGAAATGAAATTTGCCTTTTGAATTTTTGAAGAATGGCGCCCGTTTGTCAGCGGCGCGGGAGTGAGCGCTTCAAATTGAACAGATAATGAATGGAACAGTCTCCACGGTTAATAAGCCTCCAGATGTGGTGGGACAATGCAAGGAAACGCCTTTTGATACTGATGGTTTGCGTTTTGGAACGATATGTCTGTTGTATGTGAATTTTGTGGCTTGTTGTGTTTTTTTTATGTGGTAGGTGAAAGACGAGAAGACAGATCACCTGATGGTAAGCGATTGCCACCGCCCATGGGCACCTTGCAACATCAGTAGAGTTACAAGTGCGCTGCAACCTTTAACCACTCCACACTTTAATTAGTCCTGTGCTATGTTTAGCGTGAAGTAACGCCTGTGCTGTATGCACAGGCGCTGCTTCACGCTGGTCTTCTGTCAGGCCGTGGTATCACTCTGGTCGAGCAAGACTAATTAGCGAAGCGAGGGTAGTAGTAGGGTAGAGGGTAGAAGTGAGGGTACCGGAGGCCCACAACTTGTGACTCTACTGGTGTCGCAGGTGTCCATGGGTGGCGGCAATTGCTTACCATCAGGTAATCTGCCTGCTTGTCTGCTACCTATCAAATAAAAAAAACATCTCACACATTCCTGCGTGCTACGTCTATTTACGCAAGTTGTGTGATTGATTTACCACCACTTGTGTTACAAATATCAGACAAAAGAAATTTAAAATACCTATGTAGAATTACTTAACTAGTCTTAAGTTAATAATTTTAGGAAGGTTTTATGTAGACAATTTGAAATTGTAACTATTTTGACAGCTGCTGCTGACAGATGAGAAGGGTAAAAGTCATTCTGCCTCCAGCAAATTGCCACTTTTTGACGCGGCTGAGCTGTTGTTTGGAATTAATTTGTGTTTGACGATTCGCGTTTATCCTTTTGTGTTTATCCTTTATCACGTACTAACTTCGATCTTAATAAGCCTTTGATATGTACAACCAATAATGGTTTAATTTGCAAAAAGAGTGCTATTTGCTGAAAACAATGAGCACTATCACAGCAATCAGAATTTATAACCAATAACTTTAAAATTAGGTTCAAAAATAAATTGTAATGACGGCATTTTCGGAATCAAAATATCTATAGCAATAAATACAAATGACAGCATTGTTGGCATCACATTTCAAATGCTTTCAGTATATTGTGTATCTGTGTAGAGATTATATTATCGAAGCGTAAAAGCAACGAAACAAACTAACTTTTCCATTTCCAAATCTGGTATCCGTTGGCACGGTTTAAGCTAAAAGTTTTGTTTAAAATTGAACTCATTACTAATACAAGTTCTTAAGGCATAATCCTTGTTATGCCCTAACAATTTCCTTGAGTAGCCTTAAAACAGCTTACTTATTAGTACACCATCCTCTTAACTCAGGCGAACTCTTAAGCAAGAATTAAACTAGATCCCAAGACTACATTTCGTAAACTTCCCGCTGCCCGAGTACACCCGAGAGCAAAAAGACACGAATATTTAGCTCTTATACAAACATGAGAAGGCTTATAGTCGATCACAACTTTTTGTCGTCACTGTACGGGAACACCTACTTTATTTTGAGTCAAACTTTTATATAAGCCTATAAACTTTTTGAGTTGTCCCTCAACAGAATTAGGAGGTTCACGTAAATAATTTGAAGTTGGGAAGAATTTAATTGAAGTTTCGGAGAGTGGAAATAGCGTTTGTTGTTGATATAAGTAGGACTTGTTTATGAATCTGATGATCTTAAACAAAAAGGATTTTATTACTGTTGCATATGGCTTCTTTTGCCTATATTAAAAAGGAATCAAAATCTTGTTATTTTAGATCTTTTGGAAATAAACTCATAATAATTAAGAACCCGACAAATTTTCTTAAGAAATCTCAGTAACCATGGTTTCTAGTAACTTGAGTTTACACTCAAGATCCTATAATATTCATGGGATTGAGATCTGGTACTCAGAAGTGACGTTTTCAGATATATTTTTATGATTATAGGTGGCAGACAAGCCGAGAGATCACCTGATGGTAAGCGATTACCGCCGCCCATGGACACCTGCAACACCAGTGGTGTAACAAATGCGCTGCTTACCTTTTATACCCCCTTCCCTTGGATTGAGCCTCCGGTACCCTAACGTAATTCCGAATACGATCGAATTTCAAATAAAAACTGTAGTCTCAGTCCTCAGACGCTCCACGAATCATTCGTGTCGACCAAGTCCGGCTCACAGACAAGCCCCTAGTTCCCCGGCCCGCCGCGGCGCCACCGGCGTTGCACTTTATTTCGCCATTACAGTAATGAGGCGTGAAATAGCGCTTTGTCGTTTGAAATATGGCGCAATTATTTTTTCGCGGGCCGCGATTGCCGGAGATGCGTGCGAGTACATCACTCGGGGTAATGGCCAAGTTCGCTTACACTCCGTCTGCTGCCGAGATTGGATGGAGGTTTTGACCTTGTGGTTAATACAACGTCTTCCACATAGATCCGAGCGTATTACTTATCATGAGAAATAGTGAAAACATTATGCTTGTTTCGTATAAGAACGATGGTAGCTCAGTGGATCAGAACGCTCTTCCATGCGGGGGGACGTGGTTAAATACGAGCTTGCAGCTTTGGTTTTTTCAAATCTATGTGTTTTTTCATGCCATTAGCTTGGCGATGAGGGCAACCATCGTGAGAAAATCTCAAAATTTTAGATAGTTTCTGACGTGTAACCAGGATTCAGTTGGTCTGATTCCCCTGTTAAAGAGTTGCGAATTGTGAAAGTCAGACGGCAGTCACTTCATTGCAATTACCAGACCCTTAAATCGTGAATCGTGGTCTACACGTACCTTGGGCTTGAAATCGAAACCACAGGTTCTCAAGATCCTATAGTACACTCAAGATCCTATAGTATTCATGGGATTGAGATCTGGTACTCAGAAGTGACGTTTTGGTCACAACTGGGAATTACTGCCTACAATGAGGGAGAAAAAAAAGGGTAGGTACTATCCACCAGATGTCCATGCACGGCGGAGATCACTTACCATCAGATGAGCCGCCAGCTCATTTGTCCGCGATAATGTGAAAAAAAGTTACTGACCGTAAAACCAAGAACAAAATTACACCCACTTGAATTATAAACAGTATAAACCTTCCCGCATCCCGGTATGTACATTTCATCAAGGGTTTTTTTCCTTAGCTCAGTTTTCCGGGAGCTGATGTTCGCGCTGGAATTCATTAAATTTTTCGCTGCAGCGCTATGAAAATATAATTAGGTTACATAGCGCTGTAAGCTGCACGGTTTAAAAACTTGATTTATTTATTAGCTAAGTTCCAGCGGTTTTGTGTTAAGGTTTCGAGTTTTTAGCGGTAATTTATTATAATACGAGCGGCTTGCGTAGATGGTGTTTCATGTTAATAGAAAAGCTAGAGAAATGAGCAAAAACGAAAACCCTTAAATAACTTATTTCTTCTTTGAAACCCGGCAACAAATTTGTAAAAGCTCAGGTGTTGCAAATGTCCATAGGCGGCGATGATCAATTGCAAATAGTAGTGCATTTTGTCATTGTTAACTTCTAACATTGTTAAAAAAATCACGAGTGAGATGACATTTCAAAACAATCGGATCATAAGATTACTGTTTTTCCAATATTTGTAACGTGATCATCGATACTATCAAATACACGGAGTCAAACTTGTTGTCATTGCTCTAAATATAAACTATAGATAATCGTAAATAAATAAATCGTGAAAGTAAATTATACACAAAAATACATTGATTCTTAGTAGTACGTAAGTTGCTGTAATAGTAAGTAGCTAGTACCTTTAAATTGGATTAATAGTTAAAGCAGATATTTAAATGAAAATTAGTAGTCTACTAGGTTATGTAGGTACTTATTGAACATTTTAAAAGTCGATTTAGCGAACAAACTTTGCTGAATTGGCGGTCACTCAGAACAAGCTGGGCGACGTCCCTGGCTATCTTTAACTTATTCTCAAAGAAAACCTTAAGTAATAATTTATACGTACACAAAAGGGCAAAGGAGAAAGAAACAAAACTCACATATATCACATACTTGTAGTTTCTATTCAGAGATCGCTTACTTTACTTGTAGAAACAACCATTGTATGTATTTGAAATTTTAATTCTCTAAGTGAAAGAGCTTTTTCGGTAGCCATTTATCATGATGATCTATTAAAGAATGCTAGCCCCTACTCGAAATCTCTAAATTCAATGGATCGAGTGTGCTTGTAGCTTTATGACCTCTGCTGAGGTCGGGTCCCTCCGTCTAACTACTCGGCTTTCTATTTTAAGAAATTCGGGCAGAACCGAGTTTCTAACTTCTAATACGATTTAAGGGTTTTGTACACTTACGGTGTAACAAAAAAAATAATGTTATTTCCTAATTTAGGAATAATTTCTTAGCTAGACTAAATATTACAACTTCCTTTTTTTGCTAACCCCTTGCTATTTAGCCAAACAATATATAATATATTTTTCTTCTTATTTCACTGAAATATACAGTAAAGGCGGGATAGTTGCCCCACTTTTTAAAATATTAAAAATAATAGGCTGTATTTCGTCAAGTGAGTGATGGTACCGCAGACCCAATGGTGGTGGAGGGAAAGGGGGTTAAAGGCTAACAGCGCACTTGTGACTCTACTGGTGTTGCAGATGTCTATGGGCGGCGGCAATCGCTTAATATCAGGTGATCTGTCTGCTAGTCTGCCACCTATCACATAAAAAGAAACAACATTAATAATACAAAATACTGTCTCTCGAATCTGTTAATCTTTTACACGAACCCATAAAAATAAGGCTATCCGAATTCTTCTCAAGTGTCACAAAGGCTTGAATATTTGAAGTGGAGGTCGATACTCGCGATCATCTGTCAAAGCCGAATACTGATTCATTGCTATGTCGTGCGCATCACGCGAGATCTTATCGCTAAGTAATAATTTAGAGATTATATCTTGCATATCTATTACGTGGGGTTATTAATGGGACTACTGTTTACGATACAATAGCACATTAATTATTACGTCGCATTTACTTGTTTATGGACATTTCTCATCGTTAGCTTGTATATGTTGTTTATTCAACAGTAATGGCAGCCAAAATTTGTTTTGCTTTTTTTTCATTATCTCACTTTTTTACCCTTGACGCAAAAACGACGGCGAGTTATACTCTTAAGTTTGACGTGTCTGTCTGTGGCATTATAACTCCCGAACAGATGAACTGATTTGGATTTTTATCGTAAGTTTTGTCGGGAGGTTTTGCTGTGTCTCTGGATACAAAATGGCCGCCACTATAAAAAACGGATTACATGAAAGGGTTCGCAATTTTATTTTCGATACCGATTTTAATAGTTAATTATAATATAGACCTTAAAAAATATTGGATCGGTCTTGATTTAAAAGTGGCTTAGACGACTTGTGTAAAGACAGATATAGAAATTATATAATATCCTTGATTATCTTATTTATTACGCTTATGGGCCGGATCAACCGAAATTGTGTGAGAGATATAAAAAAATCAATAAATAGATATCGTGATGTTTATGGTTTTTCTTCATCCGTTTCCGTCTACGGCGGTGTCGAGGGCATAGTGTACCGTGAAGTCAAGGGTGCTATGGAACTGGCCGGATCAACGTACCGGGCTACGCACGAGGAAATTTTCTCTTCCATTGTTCTGTTCACGATGAGCTTGTCTGGGTGTTCACAGTCTTAGTTTTGCAATGTGACCAAAGTATTCAACGAAAGAATATTGATAGTTGATTTTGAGTTTTCGCAGTATACGTACAGACAGCCACACATCAGGTTACTACAAACTGTCAAATTTCCTCGGTAGGTATTGAACCAAACGCGTTCGTCATAAAGGTGAGGTTCGATTGAAGAAATTTGACAGATTGTAGTAACCTGATATGTGGCCGTCTGTACCTGCGTAATTAAATTCCAGTACATTATAATTTTGTATTTCTAAGTTGCTTTTACAATTAGCGTTTAAGGGCTGTTTGCTTTATACACTTGACCTTTAAAGTAGCAGTAATTTTGGGAATGTAGCAGGTCAAATGTAGAGCATTTAGTGTAGAGCCTAACACAAATAGAGGTTTCGCGAAACACTCTCGATTTTGGTTTATTTTAGGACCCTTCACGAAATACTCCACATGGTTGCGCGTAACGTGGGTAGGTAGAGAAATATTTACAATGGAAATGACGTGGTAACTGTGAATATCGTTATGTCTTTAACCAAGTAAGAAGAGGCGTGGGAATTTAACTGTTAAATGTGTCACTGTTAAAAAACAAATGCCTTATTTTGGCGGCTTTTTTTCGCTGTTACACCGACAAATACTTATTATTTTAGTTTATAGCGCTACTCCCCTTACACCGGTTTGGACCTCCGGTACTGTACTCATTCGGCTTAACACAGCACAGTGCAGGCGCTTCTTCGGCCCGTGGAATCGCTCTGGTTGAGCCAGCCCATTCAATTATTATTTTATTTTTATTTTTTAAGCAGGCCGCTTTGAAGCCTTATTCAGACATGTATCACTGCGACCAGTTTGATCTACTGTGTACGCCGGTTAGAGCTCTTACTAGGATACGCATGTTGCATGGTTAGCCCATTCCTGCAGAAATTATTGGTTTTATTGATTAGTTTCAGGGACGACATCCCCCGATTTCAGATTTAGTGGTCGAATATGTCCTAAGACATCACCCATCTAGCGTTTCCCTTAGACCATTGCCTCTCAATCAAATCAATTCACGGCCCAATTATTAGTTAATCAATTACTGCCTCCAAAGGTGAGGTGGAGGAATCCCTCAGATGGACTTGGGGTGTAAATGAATGGGCCTGTTGAAGCGTTAGCCCTCAGAGCGGCATGTTAGTCTTAGCATTTGAGGTATTATAGGTGTACCGAGCTTGATATATCAATCTGCAAATTGCTTTTTCTTATGGCCCGAATATTTATGAACTCTCTAGAAAAGTGATTAATCAGATTTACGATTCAAATTATTTTACGGCGGCACATAACCAATCACCTTGTAGGTTGTTGATTCAAGCGGATATTTAACCATTTTTCCACCAACCTTTCCCATTGCAACCATATCGTCCAGATAAAACTTGGACTCGATTCCACACGCGTCCCAGCGGATCCCCTTGTTCACGTGCGAGCACAGCAACTTCGCTAATTGTTCGCTCCTACCGACGATCTGTCCAGCTGTCGAGAGTTTTAATAGTCGCACTGTTGACAGCACAGGTCGTTGGCTGGAGCGCCGCGGTGGGTCAGGCTACCTCGATGCTATGAGACAACTATGTAGACTCGTTATTAGACGGCTCATTCACTTTTGATGACTTGAACTTTTGTGAAATCTAAAACTTTTGTTTTTTTTTTTTTATGTGATATGTAGCAGACGAGCAGGCGGATCACCTGATGGTAAGCAATTGCCGCCGCCCATGGACACATGCAACACCAGTGGAGTCACAAGTGAAAACTTTTGTTTTTATATTTTGTCGAATTTTTTACCTTTTTAGAAAATAGTGAGTAAAAGTTTATGATTGACTCCAAAAGTTATGAAATTTGGAGGAGGTAAATTTCTAGTCAATATTATTGACTGGCAGGATGGCGCATTTGGTAGTGACCCTGCCTCATACGCCAAAGGTTGTGTATTCGATCCCCATCCTGGACAAACATTCGTGTGATGAACACTTGTGTTTGTTTAGTGTCTGGGTGTTATATATGTATTTGGGTGTTATATATTTATGTTACCTCTGTTGTCTGATATCTGTGACATAAGTGCTTAAGCTACTTAGTACGGAGTCAGGTCAATATGAGGTGTTGTGTGAATTTATTTATTTATATTGGGTCTGCTACTGATGCTGTATCCACTTTTATATTGTGACTAATTCGGCGACCGCAGCTCCACTCGTGTGGAATTCGGTTTGCCTCTAAAATATTTATTCAAAATAAATGAAACACTACAAGTTGCCCAGGTTTCACATCTATACAGTGAAAGTTTCATTCAAATTCATTTAGTAGTTTCCGGAAATAGCGCGATAAACAAAAAAAAAAACATTGTTTATTATAATTATTTTGTTCTGTTACTGTTTTTAGTTGTCTTGAGTTATCTTGAAATAAATAAGTACCTTGAACCTTGAAATAGGTAGGTAATGAAAAGACTCAGCTTTTTGTCATTTAAGAACGAAATGAAATTAATAGGTAACGAATTGAAAATAGTTTTATTTTTATTTAGGTCCATTACATTACAGAATCTGCCCTTATGGGCTCATTTGCCACTTATGTGGCAAACAAGCATCCGTTGATGGTAGGCGAAAGTCGTTGACTATTGGTGTGGGCAATAGCCAAGCAAAGACCCAAGAGTGGGCAATGCTAGTCAAATCACAAGTCCTTTATCGTGCCTTTATCGCACTGTTTTTCTATTTAATAAGAGTCATTACATACTGAGTTTTTCCTGTTTCGTCTCTGTAAAATTTTCAGTCCAAATCATCAGTGATATATATTATTTCACACTACAAGCCTAAATTCCTTAAAAACAATCAAAGGCCTATTTACAAATGTTACATGTATAAACTTGAAATTGATATTACTTACACAGCCGTTAGTAACTCATAAAGCAGAAACTACCCAACTGTCGGGTCCTAAGAAAATATCTTGCCCAAACGCGATCCCTAATAGTCTTCTTACGAGAGCCCAGCGGCCTCCAGCCAATCACACGCCGTACTTAGGACTTCGCCAATTATCACAGAGATAGGCCCGTCTGTCCTGTATAAATAGCCTCTATATTGAAGGTCAAATAATGCTATTAGCCTTGTTCTCTGGAGATACGAGTTTCGGGGAGTCGTAAGACGAATTAGATAATTTCAGTATTTTGTCATTCCAATTGAAACTTGGAACGGATATAACTGAACTCAGTTTGAGTATGAATAAGGCGGCTGTTACGCAGCTAAAACGCCAAGCAGAAATTACGTAATGATATTGTCGCTTAATCCCTGTTTTTAATTAATTTTAGTTACAATGCAAAACTAAAATAAGAAATGTAAGTGCTAATTTAAATAATCAATGATTAGGAGATAAACAAATGAATAAATTGAGACACCATCACATACTTACCTTATTCTGTAGCACTACCATGAGTTTGACATACTATCCTCGCTATCTAAAACTATCACTTTGTCTCTTTCATTATGATGCATTTGAAAGAGACAGAGCATTAGAATGCGATATGTCAGTTTTCGATGTCAACTCATGGTAGCGCTACTGGTTCCAAACTAACGTCTCTTGTGCTATGGAAACCAAAAACTACGGACCCACGACCCGTGCGTCTCAACTGGCGCTCAAACCACTAAAAGTTGTAATAAAATTATCTTCATAGTTAGTCACTAAAAGCTGCTATACAGTTATTAAAGTAACAAGTCCCAGTGTACCCACTGTAGCAAGCGTCAGCGCACGTACACTCAATTCTTGTTTAACAGCCTATTCAGACGGAGGCTTCAAGAACCTTCAATTCCCTCAGTACTAGCACTTGGGAGGACGCATGCGGCGATTATCAACACATCACGTCGTCAGCCGAGAGTCCTGACGGCCTACACGTCGCCCTCACGTTCGCACTTTACACATTCCTAATTGTTTTATCTGTCTTGGGACTTGGACTGTATATTATGATTTTAAACTTTCGTGTGGCGACAAATAGTTGATATAAACGGAATTTAACGCGACAATCTAAACTATTCATAAAGAGGTAAATTCTATAGACAACTTTTATTCTATTCGTCTTTTTGGATTAACTAAAAGCCTAGTAGTCCAGTCATATTAGGGGTTTCACCTCGGACTTTTGAAAATTCGCATAAAAAATTTCATCTTTCCATACAAAGTCGGTCACGTGACTTAGTCATTTTGTATGGGGAGACGAAAATTTTTTCGACGAATTTGGAAAAGTGGTTGAACAAATGTTGTTCAGAATGGTTGACAGAACACGTGGTTAAAGGGATGTAAATGTTCACAGATACACCCTGTAGAAGTAAATTCTATAGACAACATCCAGGCTCTTAGGTGATACAGTCCTACGTCAGCTATTTGTAACAAACATTAAGATTTAAGACTCATGCTTTTAACTGCATGTATTTGGTGTGAAAGAACTAGCTTTTACGGATTCCAAGGATACGTCGCTGTCGGGATGCTCCCATGATGGAGCACTACATTCATCATCCGGTAAAGAGCTGTAGCTCCTTCGGCTAAATGAGACTTTGATGTTTCGGCAAAAGCGTGCAGCGTACAGCCAAAAGCGGGTTTGTTCGGCAAAAGCGTATGGTGTCGGCGAAAGCGTGTCGCGATCCGTTTCAATTTGCGCGGTTAAATAAATTTGATTACGGGTTTGAATAGAATTCATGAACTCGCGTGGCTGAATTCGCTTTAAATATTTATTGCGTTTTTAGTATGTAAAGTAGAAGCGAATGCAATAAATTGACTTGTTAACCTTTGTTGTTGACGAGTATGCCAACAATTTTGGATGCAGACTGTTCAAATAAAAGACTAACTGCAGTTTCACAATCACTTATTACAATCCATACTACTTACTTAATTTAAATTAAATCATTCGTGTGATGAGCACTTGTGTTGGTTCAGTGGCTGGATATACTCGTAATGTACGTATTTAAGTACTATTTTTGTGTTCCCTCTGTTGTCTGATATCTGTAAGCTACGAGTCTGGTCAATGTAATAGATGTTGTGTGCAAATCTAGCAAATACCTATGTAACCATATTCTTGCAAATATGATTTACTAACTGTCATCTTCAAAAAATACTAATATCTACATTATGAATATTTGGACGATTGAAGAATCCTGACTTATTATCCACCATTTTCTGTATAGGTGATTGGAACTGTTTTCACCAATCACTTAATTGTTCAACCGACGTCGGATTGGTCGCACAAACGCCGCTTTGTCTTTTTTCGTTCCTCGTAAATGAGAGTTTGATGTTTCACTAGAAGTTGCCTTGATTCGTTTTTAAGTAACACTTTTGGACACGAACCGATGGTATCGCCGCTGCTCGCTCGGGGTTCGATTGATTTGTTGCTCGCTAAATAATTGTCGGGTAATTGAATGTTTTGAACACGGTTCTCGAACGGTTTTGACCTTGAACTTTGTCGACCTTGGTTGACCTTGGATTTTGGCTCAAAGTTTTTGTTCATAACCTTCCAGTCTTTTTACTGGGTCTATTGTCTTTGAGATAATGGTCGTTTCAGAACGATTCACAGCTTGCCGTTTTTATGTGTCTAGATGCTAAATTGCTAAGTACAATATTCGTATACAAAGGGAAATTAATTATCTCATTTTCGCTCCATTCTATGATGATAATATAATGTTCTGCAATTATTACCTTTGGAACAAACTGAAGTTTTATATCACAAAGATGTTTCACATTTTAGTTACTGTCTGTTCATGCGCAAGACTAACGGCTTTACGTGAAATGGGGAACAACCGCTAATATTCAATCAAGGGGTTGACATTAAGAATTTTTAATATGAAAACTTACTAATACAATTCTAATATACATCAATCCGGGAGCCCAAGTGCAGCCGCTGCTTTATGGTGTAACCACTAGCCACTGTGCCTTTGAGGTAGTTTATATTAGAGCTGTAATAGACAGAAACTCTGCCAAGGTTCTCTATTGGAGGTAGTATTAGATAAACGGTACCTTCCCCTTAAATCCATACACAAGAATGCCTGCAAGCTTTGCTTCTTAGCATATAAATAGCACGCAGATTAGATTTTGGGTCTTGGTTCAAACACGCACACTATAACTAAAATACGAAAAAGAGAGCAAAATTCAGAATCAAATACATATACGTAATAGTTTGGTTATTTCGTTTTATTTTATGTGGTGTATATGCTGATGAATCCCATGATAGTAAGCAGTTTCCGTTGCCAATAAACACCCGCAGCAGAAGTGGCGTTCTCTTGTTTCGGAGGCCAAGACTCGTTTCGGGTCGCTGAGCCAGTGGAGTAAGTAAGTAAGCTCCAATGGAGTCCCAAGCGTTTATTTCTTGAAAACCTAGTAACTAATGATGATACACTTTTTGTTTCGGTTCCAATGAAAAAGGCTTTGCGCCAATCAAACGCAATCAGACAAAGCGCGAGTCTATCGCGATATCGGGTATCGCGCGATCGCGGCTCATTACGCGCTATCGCCGGCGCAGCGTATCGCCATCGCCGCGTACCGCTTATCGCGGGGACGGGACTGATCGTTTCTGCCGCCTTCGACGATAAACTTCCTATAAAAAGGATTGGGTCTTTACAACTTGCAGCATGAAAGTAAACATTTTTGACTTACATTTTTGTATTTGTGATCACACACACAAACACACATTGATCTGACTCCGTACTAAGTAGCTTAAGCAGTAGCTCGTAACATTCAAACAGAATAACTAAATAAATGAATCCCAATATAAATAAACAGAACCATTATTTTAATAAAGCGCACGCAGCTAAACGACATAACATGTAACAAATATGTAATTGCTGTGACCTTTTGACGTAACAGCACTAGGTCGTAATTGCAAGAATATGATTGTTGACAAACAACGTTGTAACTCTAAATACGTTACAAGTATCAAAAGCTTTGAGAAATAAACAAAATGCTCGCTCTTGTATTGCTATAAGATTTTGATACCTACAAGTGAGTAGCTGCGTCCCTTTGATGTAACAATAACTAAGCTAACGTGATTCCCGGGCAATAAACACAAGAAGGTCGTACGGCAGCACGTATGGATAGAAATATGAATATGAATTCAATTCAATTAAACTCATTTATTGTATCATGAGTTTTTACATTGTAGTGATTCCCGGGCAATAAACACAAGAAGGTCGTACGGCAGCACGTATGGATAGAAATATGAATATGAATTCAATTCAATTAAACTAATTAATTGTATCATGAGTTTTTGCATTGTACAATAATTAATGTACATGTTTATAAACATTATACAATTTAAATGAATTAAATAACTATGCATTATTTGAACTCATAGCAATGAAATTTATAAGTCATAATTAAACAAAATAAATTTAATGACATGAACAGATAAACTTGACATAATCGGGATTAAATGCGAGGATATTTATACCACGGCTGTTGTAACGCAGTAAGTGCTATAATGCATATTTAAATATCCCTTCGTGTTTAGTCCCTTTATGCATCAAGTATTTGACAATGCAACGCGAAAGTATAAAAAGATATATGAAAAGATATTTCAATGTAACAGTACCTACACGATCATTTTTCCCGGGCAATAAACACGATGTACGAGTTCGCACGACTGCACAACGCACGTTTTCAATACTGATATGAACATTAAATTGTCGACGAGCAACGATCTTGTAACACTAGGTATGTTACGAGTATCAAAATCTTGATATATTAATAACTAGCTTTTGCCCACGGCTTCGCTCGCGCCCCCCACTTCCCTAAACTGGGGGTTAGAAAAGAACAAAAAGTAGCCTATGTTACTCTCCATCCCTTCAACTATCTCCACTTAAAAAAACGCGTCAATGCGTCGCTCCGTTTTGCCGTGAAAGAAAAACAAACATACAGACAGACAGGCAAACAGACAGACACACACTCCCATTTATAATATTAAGTAAGATATGTTCCTGTTTATTGCCCCAATTTATTGTAAAATGAGTCAGTTTGTTGCCCGACATTTATGAGACACGGTCATGAGTGGTGGGCAATAAACACCGTCGTACACCGCACGACTCCACGTATCAATATGGGTATCAAGATTGAATTGTAGACGAACAATGATGTTATAGCACTAAATATGGTACAAAAATCAAAACTGACTTTGACAAATAAATGAAGAGCACGTTTTTTATTAACTTTAAAGTTTTTTCTCAAAAGTAGATACATTAATACTAATATTATAAATGGGAAAGTGTGTCTGTCTGTATGTTTGTCTTTCTTTCACGGCAAAACAGAGCGACAATTAACGTGATTTTTTAAGTGGAGATAGTTCAAGGGATGGAGTGTAACATAGGCTACTTTTTGCACCTTTCTAACCACAACACAGCAAAAGCTAGTTCAGCAATAAATTTCATTACGATTTGAAGTAAATGACTTAACATATCTTACTTGTTATATATTTAGTGTAGACGTGTTTTGGATTAGAGATCGAGGTGAAACAAGCGTCGATTAATTTTCAGTTACTTACAAGTACACATACACTGATAGAACACAAAAATACAAAAGCTACAACCAGTATCTCTCTGGCTTTACATTCCGTTTATAGAGTTTCCAACCAACAGCCAACAGATGGGCGACTGTTGACAAGCAGACCCAGAAAATGATGACGTAAAGATTTAGACCACCACAAACTGGATTGGCATTCGCAATACTGATAGAAACCAAATGGGAGGAGTTTGGAAGAGGCCCTTGCCAGCAGTGGGACAATTTAGCCTAATTAAAAAAATAGCATTTCCAGTATTGGTAACTCTCTGTCGATAGTAAATCGCTACAAGGACGACAATCGGATGTCAAATTATATCGACTAGGTTATTTTAGTGAGTGGTGTTTAAGCCAGGGTCGGAGTTGGACAATATTTGGATTCGGCATCGATCGATACTTCAATGTTTATGTTGTTAAGAGTGATGAGTTCAAATACATTGTTTACGTAATTTGACGTGATGTGTGAATTGTGTTCAAAGTGGTATGTTTACGATCTTTCTGTATTCACTTCAAAATTAATGATAATTTTATTACATTGAGACAACATCACAGAGATACATTGTCCTGATCCCCAACTCCTTTTTCTTCCGTGGGAGAGCCACGCTTCAGCATGAATGAGCTGGCTCGAGAATTGGGGGGAAAGGTTGGCAGCGCAATTGTGACTGGTATTGCAGGTGTCTATGGGCGGTGACAATCGCTCACCATCAGGTGATCCGTCTGCTCATCTGCCACCTATTACATAAAAAACTAGTGTTTTCCTTTGTACTTTCGAAACCGGCAACGACAGTAGTCTCCACAAACACTGGTACGGAAATCGAACCTATCCATCTCAACCAACGCTCAACCCACTGCCCTACACGAGCCCTCATCTGGTCGAAAACGAAGTTAGGGCGGGCCACTAGTAACAATGAGTTTAGAGTGCTAGTCACACAAAACTTGGTGCACCAGTACTATAGTACATATACATACATATACTATAGTTTGGGTGTGTCCACTAAGATTTTAACCAAAAGTATCTCTGTCTGTTCATTAATAGTGATTTCATTAAAATTTAACTATCTGGACACGTTAAAATAGTAAGATCTAAAAAAAACACACAATATCTAGATAGATATTTTGTGTCCAGTTCTTCGTTTCTAGTAAGGAGTTAGTTAGTCACACAAAACTTGGTGCACCAGTACCTGTCTCCCGGCGTACTGGTGGCCTATCAACAACCTACCATCTGGCAAAGTGGTCATTATGGATACGACTACAAGGAAGTGACGTCACAGCTGCTCCTGTGTACTCCGGCGAGCTATCGCGGCGCGCGTGTTTGTTTGCTTCGTAATTTATCGGCGGCGGCGGTAATCGAGGCTTATTGGCCGCGGTCACGGCAGCCGCGTGAACTACGGCTCATTAATGTGCCGGCGAGAGGCTTGAGAAAGGAGCCAATTTAAGGCTTTGTTTTACAATATAATGGGAAGTTTTAATAGTGAATAATTGATAGAAACGCGACTAAACGTGGTAATAGAAAGCAATTACAGTAAATACAGATACGGGTGAGAGCGAGGTTCTCCTTTTTTAGGTTATTCTACATAATATAACTCGACATAAAAAAACTTGATACAAAAAAAAACTGGACACACTATGTCTAGCTGAATGGTTTGGATGTGTCCAGTTAGATTTTATTTTACTGCTAATAGAATATGTAACTACTGATGTATGCCCTTAAAAGTAAATAATAATACCTACCTATGTTTATTACGTCTCAAGTAACCATTACCATAATTTGGAATGGCAGAAAAAAAACATAATTTCGTCCAAAAAAATGTAACGTACAATTTTTTTAGTAATTGTAGAACATGTTTGTTTCATTATACGCACTCGTCATTATTTTTGTTTACTTAAAACAACCCGGTTTCTTCATATCTCTTGGTCCTTAATTTTCGTAAAATATTTCAGGCAAAATAAATTATCCTTCGCTTTGACGTTATCCGGATCTGTCGTTTAGCTGCGTTCATTAAAACTTGAATCTCGCGTTGAGATCTTAAGGTAACTGCATATACATCGTTAAATTTTAGCCGTTTTAATCCTAAATCCCTCATAACAACCTAGTGAATATTCTTTTTTTGAAAGAAATTGTATTTTTTGGGAAAATAATTAAGATGTTTTTAAACAAATTACATGTCTGCGGTTTTAAAAGAATTTAATAATCTGAAATGTGAAGAGCAGACCGAAATATTTTTCATCTAACACTGTTAGTCTTTAAAATTTTAAGAGTGGTTGTTAGCCAGTGGATAAGGACATGTAACTCCTAAACGGGAGGCAGTGGATTCGAAATAGAGTAGACAGCGCCTTGTCCTTTTATTTTTTTAATTTAAATATCTCATACATTGACTTCATTTCGCACTAAGTAGCTTAAGCAATTGTGTTAACCGATATCCGTCACTAAACAGGTCGCCCATTCTTGCTTTGCTGAGCCCTAGTTTTTTCCTGTTCATTCTCATTCTTATTGCTTGTATTCTGCATAATGAGGTAGGCTTTTAAGAATTAAAAGTAGTCCAAACTTTATGACAACATTTTTCCGGTTCTTTCACGGAAACAAATGCCCAACTTCCCCATAACACATCGAATAAAGTAAGAACCCGCCTTAAAAGACACGAGTACACTGTAACCGTGTGAATCCGGTTATCTCCCGCTCAAACTTTATCATCCGGAATAAATTCACGAATCCTGTTTTGAGTTAAATCCTCGAGTTTATAACTTGAAATAAACCTGACGGTTTCTGATAAGCGCACTGTTTATGGCGCGGGGACTATCGCGGTAACTACGGCCTGATGGCTGGTTCCGGCCCTGGCCATATTGTCCGAGAGAATCGCATGGGGACAAGACGTGGGCGCGATGTGATAAAAATAAGAAGAATGGGCACATTTCTATGGAGTGGAGCACAAAAGTTGATTGATGTTGTAGAGCGATTCGTATTTGAGCAGTATGAAATTTCAAGGATGAGATTTAATTGAAAAGCTCATGTTTTTGGAGTACATTTACTTTAGTTTGACTTGGATTTATCTAGTTAACCAAACCTTGACGTACATTATGTTTTTAAAGGTTGCAAAAAATATTGATCTAATGTGAACTTACCTACACCCTACACGCCATAAACTAGGATTCAATCCATTCCAACTGGATGGATAGATGGCGGCCACTACCGTGCGCTTTACTCGACTTTTTCATTTCACCTCCTTATTATGGAATCAATCTCACGCAGCGGTATTTCCGAACCGGTACAACATGCACTTGCTGACACCCTGGATCAACACATGTGCCATATAAAACCTCTAAACTGCAAATAACACCATGGGGCGCAGCTAATATTGAATAGTAATGAGTGCCGTTCAAATTGTTTTTCGTCTCTGTATGTTTGTTTGTGATTATATCCACCAACGAGCCCGGGTCCCCGGAGACTTCGCCTGCTCGTTCAAACCCGATGCCCGGTTATCTAAATTACATTCAATATCGCCCAATTGATATTACTCCTAAAATTGCTTGTTATTTTCATGACATGTTTTCGTATTTTTATTACGCATTGACAATATTGTGGAATAATACTCAGGGCAGGTCAAATCGTTAGAAAAACATATTTGGATAGTATGATTGATTAGATTCAGCCGGGCTGGGCTACGTCGCTAGTCTATCATTGTAGTGTTTAAAAATGCGACCTACCCGTCCTGGCATACGGAGCTGAAATGTGAACACTAACCTAACGGCTGGTCAGCGGGATATGGCAGGAGTTATTTTGGACTTTTCTCTAGGCGATCGACTTCGACACGAGGTAATACAAACAACCAGGGTCACTAACATAGCTTACTGGATTAGATAGCTGGAGTGACAGTACGGCTGGCCATATCAGTCGCATAGACCGACAATGGTTAAAGAGTTCTGTCCATACTTGAACATAGGCCTCCCCAAATGTTCTCCACACAATGGTCCTGTGCCCCACGTATCTTGTTGATTGCCTGTCCACTTCGTGGAGGACTACGACTTCCTGCACGTGGCTACCACTCACAAACCTTTCCGTCCCAACGGCCGTCTATACTTCGTGCAATGGTACTTATGTAGTTAGATGTCAACCAGCTAAACCATAGGCTCTCAAATTCCGCCTTAGAGAGCCGGGAGAAGTTGAAAACCAGCGCTGGCCGAGGGTGTACACTCGAGGCAGCATGAGCTGAACTTCGTCCCTTTGTCTCAAAACTGTTCCCCTTTCAATGTGCCCTGCCCATTGCTACGCAATTTTTTAGGTTATGTCTGGGATGATCTAAAATCATTCCTATACGATCACGCGAAGCGGTTCGATGCACCACACAAGGAGTCCGTGAATAGAGCTGTTACTCTCTCTCTTAAGCGGCTCATTTGATTGTGCGTGACAAAGTTTTGTGTGTTTACTTAAATGAATGTTATTAATGTTTTTTTTGTGTTGTTGCAGAGGGCGGGTGAGCGGCGCGCAGGATGTGCGCGTGCGCGTGGCGGCTGCACGTGTTCACCGCCGCGCTCGTGCTCGCCGCGCATCTCATCAAAGGTGAGGGGTGTGTGTGTGTGTGTGTGTGTGTGCTTATAATACGTGCTCGCGTATGCGTGTTTGTTATTGCAGAAAGTTGCCACACAATTTCACTATCGATTTGAAACTCGAAAACGATCGATATATTATTAGATATCGATGGTACTATATATCCTGATAGACATCAATATATAGCATTGCAAATGTCAATAGTATCGATTTTTATGGGGAAATTGGCACAATACTATTTATATACGCCAATACATGGGGTGTTAAACAAGCGATGCTGCGAGCGAGACAAGAATGTCTAATGCTATCGTCAATTGTTTTTGATTGATTCTGTGAGTAATACTATTGATAGTATCGGACGTAAAACTATCAATAGTATTGCTCTGATTGCTCAAATTTCTCGAATGAAAGTATTGATACTATTGCCATGTGGCAATACTATCCATAGATTCTATTGATACTATTGATTTCTCTTTTGCTATCGATATCCAACACTTATCTATTTCATGGAGCAGCAGAACAAAGTGCAGGATGTGTGTCTATGCGACTGCATTCGTTCATTAATAATAATATTTCACTACATCACATACATTGATCTGACTCTGAGATAGGTAGCTCAAGCACCTGTGTTACAGATATCAGAACCAACAGTGGAAGTACAAATATATACGTATAAAACTTTTCTTTTGTAAATACATACTTATAATACATAGAAAACACCCAGACCAATACAAACAAACATGTTCATGCACACAAATGTTTGTACTGTGCGGGGATCGAACCCGCAACCCTTGGCCCAGACGTAGCATTCACTACCACTGAACCAAATGGGTCGTCGTATCAAAGTTCCATTTATCAAAACTTAAAGGTTAAGGTTCAAAAAACTATAATAGAAACTGTTTTTTGAAGTTTGTACCTAAAAAACAAAACACCAATCTCCCCCCCAAATCCTTTAATTAATCTAGCACAACAACAGGCCACAAATTGAATCGACTCCGCGCTGTCGCGGCGGCTCTGCTCTATTGATCCGGCACTTCAAAAGACTTGATCGAACCGTAATCTACCGCGCATTACCACGCGTGTGAACCAAATGAGCGCGCGCTGTAAGTGTTAAGCATTGTGATTCAATATAGGTACTCGTAAGCAATTTGCATAAGTAGTGTCTAATTTTACGGAATTTTAAGTTTGAGATTCAAATCTATGTCGGGTCAATAAATATCATACATTGACCTGACTTCATACTAAGTAGTTTACTGCACATGTGTTACAGATATCAGACAACATAACAAACTTGTGCTGTGGTATTTCACGCCCCATTTTGGGAGAAGTGACATTGAGATGGGCTAAAGACACAGACTTTGTAGGGAGTGAAGAAACGCACCGGGGGAAAGACCTTAGCAATTACCTGGTGAGCGTCTCCCAAGATTCGGTCCGTATGCCGAGACGGTAGGAAGGACCATGGGCTGGTGGAGGGACCTGTGTCTAATATCAGACAACAGAGGAAACATAAATATAATACTTAAATACCTACATACATATCACCCAGACATTGAACAATCACAATTTGTCCATCACACGAATGTTTGTCCAGAGGGGGATCTACCTCACGACCTTTGGCATGTGAGGTAGGGTCACAACCAAATGCGGCATCCAGCTAGTCCAATAGAATACTACCTACGTACTATACATAGATACATCTAATGTCATAATTATGTAGGTCTCCAACCGATTCGGCTACAACGGCCCATCTTAACGATCAGCCACGTACGCAGGATATATTATACTGCACATGTATGCGAACATCGAATAACTATTCAAGAATTTAATCCAGAATATTCTCTTAAAAACGTTTGTAAAATGCACTCATGAAAACTGAAAATTACACTCATTTAAGTTAGAACGCTGCACAGTGGGGTTTTTAGGGTCGCAACGATCTGCTATTGGACACAGAGGGTTAACAACTCGCAACCGCATCATTTGCGCCCACAGCGGCTAATTAGGCGCTATATTAGCTGTACAGCAGCCGTATAACGTCGGCTGCTACGGAACACCGTAGAGTGTCAGCTGGTCAACTAATGGCGTTGGCCAGTGCTAACAAAACTCCGGTTACATTCGCCACATCGCACCAAATCGATTGTTTTGTTGGCTTTTTAAACTTGTAGGGTTTTGTTACACTAGTTGCTTTTGTAGAATGGAAAATCAAATACGTTTGTTCGCTTTCACAAAAAGCTTTGGGTAGGAACATCGTACACATTCTTGAGCTATACTTACTTATTAGATGGTCAAATATTTGCAATAATGTTTCCACTGGATTTTGTAAATGCATACCTACAATATTGATGTGACTATCGTCAGGTCATGGCGTGTTAAGCACTTACGAAATTCGTCGGCTTAGTAAGGGGTTAGGTTAGTTTAATTGGTAGTACAGCCACCTAGACTGTGGAAGGTTGTGGGTTGGAGTCCCACCAGAAACTTTTAGATGATTTTGTTAAGTGCAATATTTACTTAGGTACCTACATGTAAGTTATATGTTTTGATTTAAATTAATTATTTTTATTGTTGTTATTGTCGTTCATGTGATGTACCTACCTATATTGTAATTATTAAATAAATGTTTATTTCTTTCTCACATTGTCTACGTCCTTGTAATCTTGTAAACACTTATCATCAAGATCATCAGCGGACTCACCAGCAACAAGCAGCTCATCGACACAGCTAATGTGGCACGGGACCTCCAGCTCAGGCTGACGGCAGCACCGCACGCTTGCTTCATCATCATAAGGAGATGGTCTCCAGCATCCCCAACTCTGTTGCCTCTTAGTGTTTCATGTGCAAGAGGCACCGAGTTGGGGCAGTTGGCGACCATTGCTCCCCACATGTAACAAAGAGAGGTTTATGATGGTTTCCTTTGGAAAAGTGTTGACGGTGTGCGACAAATAGCTACCATCGCCAAAAAAGACTTACCTCTTGGACTATGCCTTGTTTTTTTTTAGTTTTAACTTATGTATTAATATAGATTAGTGTCCACATAGTTAGAAACACCACTATTATTTCATACAAACAGACAACTTTTGAAGTTTGCGTTCTCCGTCTTAAAGACATCATTAAAATGTAAGAACGAAACCCTGGAAAAGTCAAGTCAAATCCAGAGAAGAAGACGGTAACCTATGGATCTGATTAGGGTAGTAAGCCTCGTTCCAGTGAACAGATTGTGTTAGTTAACTCATATTATCACAGTCTAAGACGAGATAAAGAGAGCTGCCGCGCAGAATTGAGTTCATAAACAAAAATAAAAGGGTACGCGCTACGCAGATCTCATAACGCGATAGTTTGTATACATACATGGTTTGTGCGTGTGCATATTCGATCGTATTTAATAAGCCCCTAGATACACTGCGAACGCTCCAAAATTGTTGCCACCATTCTCAAATGGTGCTCTATTCGCCAAAGAGCGCTATTTGGCATTTCCGAAATTGAAAAAACCAACTGCTATGGATAAGTGTCGTACCTAAATAAAATGTAGTGAAGCATACCGTCTATGTTCGAAAAATCCGAAACATACTTTTTGTTCGACCGAAAATCAATCCAGGACACTACATGGTAACTTGATACCAATTAGCCGTTTAATAATAATAATTTAGTAATATCGTGTTTAATAATATAAGTTTTAGAAATGTAAAATGATTTATTAATACCAATACAAAATCATAATATTAATAAAACGATATGAACCGTTACGTGAACGAATACGATGAAAAGCACTTTTGCGCCCCAAAGGAAAATTCATACTGATTTTATATTCAAGTATCGAGTATCTGCTCGGAGGAGAGATCGATATTTATATTACTCGTTTAATATCTGAGGATGAACGATGACGTCATATCCCAGGCGGCTCGTTCGCGCCAATTGGAATCGCTGTAACACCCGCTTAATGGGTCGTAAGGTTCATAAATATATTGTCGTGATCTTTATGCGGGCGAATTTTTGAGAATATCGAGAGTTATTACAAGGCTGGGTAGTGAAATAAGGGGACGTTATGTAGTCTGCCCTTTACTTGAGATTTATGTACTGTTCCATTTGCTTGTATGAATCTACGACGTATCAAGTGGTTGATATTAAAATGACTCTTATAGAAGCCAAGTTTTGAACTTTTTAGGAGAGTGCGCTGCATGAATAAGTTGGTTAAACAACGCCTATAACTTGTGACCTTTTTTTTCATGGCTAAGGTGGCAGGCTTGGAAACGGATGGCCTGATGGTAAGCGATTGCCGCTACCTATAGACACCCGTAACATCAGTGGATTTACAAAGGGTATTCCTATAGTAATTCTAAAAAAATTCCATTTCACTCTTTGCCCAGCTTTCGAGTCACCCACTACATTAAGGTCACAACCTAAAAAGCAAAATCGCGTAATATTTAAAACCACTTTTGGCACAACATTTTATTACTCGCCGTACGCCATATCTGCCCGTGTCGGGTACTCCGAGTCCTTTAATACCTCATTCCCGTAATCTTATCGGGCAAAGCCGGGCCCGAATAGTTTAATTGCTTGCCATAAACTAACGACTAAAGCTGCGCTATAAAAATAACCGGAATTCGTGCTCGTGTCGTAATATTAACACGGTAAATATAAGAGTGAAAATTGTGTAGGATTTATGTTCCCCAAGTGAAAATTGCTAAGCGGATTGCGTTGAAATATACTGATGTAAGTAGTAAGAATAGAAAAGTCCACTGCCAAAACTTTTTTTATGAGACCCGATGGGAAGTGATTACCGCCGCTCATGACATCAATTACACCAGGAGCGCGGATACGCTGCCAGCCTTTGTCATACCGGTTCGGAAGTATCTCTATATTGATTCCACAATGAGGAGGTACGTGGTACAAAATGTCAAATAAAGTGCACAGTAGTGGAGCGCCATCCATCCAGATGGTATGAATGGAATGTCTGGTTTTCTCCTATCTGCAATAATGCGGTCGCCTTTGGGATTCTGCCCAGTATCAGTTAGATACTTCAGCTGTGCGGAGAATCTCTACCACCACAGACATATAGGCAAGTTTCTCAATCTTTTGAGGCTATGCATAATCAGATACCCTCAAACTCATTCCATCACCGGACGCCAAGATGCGGCTAGGGCTTTTATCATCCGTGTGTCTATCCCTATACTTATTACAAATTGTTGAATTAATTTCAAAAATATATTTCAGAATCCACCATCAGATTTGAATGGTCTGTATTGTCCAGTTGCGTTGTTATTTTTAAAAGCACAAAATAACTAGATTCTTTCATGAACTTGGTGTTTGAAGTCGAATTTTTGAATACTGTTTCTTTCTTTGGCGATCGAACGGCGACGGCATTCCGTTTGATCTCTGCGTGCGTCCGTGTGGAAACATTCCCCCCCAGGCCCTCGGGCGTGACCTTTGTCAAATAAAAAAGTTTTCACCCTCCCCGATCGGCTAGGGCTGACATGTGTCCAGTTATACTGGACACGTGAGATAAAATATTGCCTATTTTTTTCCGATAAAAACTTTTATTGACTATGAAAACGTGTTGTAACTGAATGTTCACATTTAAAATGCTGTCCACGATTTAGATTGTTTATGGATTTTGACGATGGTTAGTGCCAAAAAATGGTGGTTACTTTTACTTACACGCTTATACGGAACGCGCCAGCACTATAAGAATGATCAGTAGTCATAGCAAATTTTGGGCGCTAATTTATCTAAACATTAAGCACTTAATACAATAAGCACTTAAGATTAATTAAGACTTTCCAAATCAAATTCATTGATTTAACGTCGTAAGGCCCAGACAGCAGACACAATGAAAAATCAATTGTTTTATGCCTTTGAAAAGGCTTTTGGGTCTTACGACGACATCCCCTTAGCTACGTGTTTTACCAAGCGTTCTGAACAAGATTTGCTCTAAAAATTTCGGAAAATGTTTCGAAAATACCTATTTTTTAAAATGACGAAGACAAGTGCCTGTATATGAAAAGGTATTTTTATGCGAATTTCCAAAAGTCTTAGAAAACACAGCCTGTATATATTTTTATCCAACATATCATTCATATACCTGACCCCCTACTAAGTAGTTAGTTTAAGTATTAGTGTTACGATTACAGCAGAATTAAGAAATAGGATCTAGAGCAAGTCTTTTGAAACCGACAACCCTGACTAGTCGCTATAACCAACAGGATTTCGAGATAATACAAACTTCGACGAAAGATCAAGTTTAAGAATATGAACGATTTCTTGTTGTTACGACCCTCACGCGCAACTTGTGATCGTTACGGCTGTTTATGATCACGCCTTTGTTTGACTTTTAATTGACTTTTTTAGTGTCTTCTACTTTGGCTTCCGTCTTTTAATTGGCATGGAAACTAAAGTTTATAACGACAAACAATATTCAATTGCTTTTTTATATGTGAAATACTTATGATAATAATGCTACTTTACCACGGACCTCAGTATTTGGAGTTTATGGAGCAGGTTTTGACTGTATCAGCATTTCCTGATGGCTGCGACTTGGGACAGCAAGTAGAGCGTACTCCTTTTTGGTAGGCCAACAAAGCATCAGCGACCTCTCTGATTCTTATTTGAGTAATGTGCATCAGAATACATTATACTTTTTTAGTTTTATCGTTCTCTTATGTAATTAATCAGAGGGGGAGGGGAGCATAATTTACCACATTGGGAGTTCAATGGGCAAATATGGGCAAACTATTCAATTTAGAAAAAAAATCATATTGAAGTAGAAGCATCAATGTCATTTTTAAGACCTATCCATTGGATGAAAAAGAAATGGTTAAGTATGTTTGTACACCAAAATATTTTGTAATATCTGATAAAAGCCACATGTGAAAAAAACATTTGAATTGAATTGAATATAACCATCCAGCAGCCCGTCACAAGGGTTTATTTGTGAGGGCTTTGCAACGTTCAACTCCACATTAGAATTGATAATTGGTTTCTTGAGTTGGTAGCGGAGCGCGAAATTACTGCGGTAAGTAGCTAACGAAGCCCTAATATAGCATCATAATGATACATCCAGTGGAGAGACTTAGAGAGAAGGCAATTGTTCGGGAATAAAATACTTGTGAAAAATTCACTGTGATACGAGTCGCCTCACAAATTCAAGACACAATTACTACCTATAATACCCTTACAATTTGCCTAAGGCTTTTCAATATTCATTAAAAACTTCACTCAGCTTCAGAATACCTTCATCCATATAAATGCTGGTTGAAACCTCTAATCATTGTCCATTTACCATCACTTGAACTACTAATGTTGTATCTACCCCATTTGCTGATATGCATGAACAACATTACAACATAGTATTGAACCTATGACTTCCGAGACTAAATCTTAAGTCGCTCTATCACAGATTCTATTTGGTTCATCCGACAATATCTGCTTTACGAACTTTGCTTTTTATCCTTATTAGATAAAAGGGCCTCATTAAAACGACTAATTGTCATTATAGGTAAACATCCATACTTACGAAACTTCTGGAAAGATTGAAAGAAAGAAGATAACTTCAATCAGCCGCGTCCTCCTGATCGCCTTGCAAATTAAGAACTTATTTCCGTCATCCTGATAATTGTCATTATAGGTGTACATCCATACTTACGAAACTTCTAGAAAGATTAAAATTTGTAAGAAGATAACTCCAATCAGCCGCGTCCACCTGATCGCGTTGCGAATTAAGAACTAATTTCCGTCATCCTGATAAATCTGCGCGACACGGCATAGTTGGATGGCGCCATTATCCGGCATCGGGGACATCAGCATTATCTGGGGCTTTCAATTTCGTCCCGGCTAAGCCCCGGGGCCGGCTGGTAATCCGCCATCCGTCCTGGCCCGACTTAGGGGGCTCGAACACGACTGTTAGCGATGGAACTGTGTTCATGCGGGTTTGCATCGTTCGTCACATTTAAATAAATAAATTCATACAGCACCTCATACATTGACTTGACTCAGTATTAAGTAGCTTAACTCTTTATGGGGCTCTGTCGAATATGTTAGACACCATATATTGAACCTTATGTGTTCGAGATAAGGTCCAAAACCAATGAATTGTACTTATACCCGTTACCTACTGCCCATTATTACTAATTATTTGTAATTGACCTAATCTTCAAGAAAAGGGCTTCCTTAGAAGCCGGCAGCGCATTTATATAACATAATGACTCTGCACGTTTTTTCGCTATAATGTTAAAAAAATACACCAGTAACTCAGTTTAAAAAAAAAGACAATTCGGGGAGAGGCAATAAGTCTCTCCCGTGCATTCGTTCTCCAGTCTATCTCTGTCAGTTATGCCGGACCATACTGACATCTCTGTAAGCAAACATATTTTGTGTGCGGACTGTGTAGTTTTAGGTTGGCCTGTTTTGTTTCTAATAATTCAATCCTTGGCGATCTCTTGTTTTGCCAAGATTTTGATCAAGTCGCCGAGCCGAGTAAGTGAGCGTTGCTACAAAGTCACTTCACGGAGTTCGTCTGCGTCACGCCTTAGCTGACGGTTTGAATAATTTTACTGGCCGTCTTCGCGACGAGTGAGGAAGGAATGAATTCAAATAGGGCTTAATTGGAGGCTTTCATCATCGCGGTATGGAGATCGTGTTGTGTGAATGACACTTCGCGTGACGATTGCCGCGTGGAGAAGGAAGATTAGGTCGAAGTGAGGCCAGTCGACTGGGGGAATGTGCCGGCAAATTAGCTTCAAAAATAAATTGCCAGATACACCGGGCTAATAAACAAACTAATATTCAGAGAACCCTTTCGAATACAGGCCTACAAATATTAAAGTTTCACTGGATGATAATAATTTAAATCTAAAATCGATTATAAAATTTAAAACACAGTTTAATTGACCACAGGCAGTATTCTAATTTCTACAAAAAATAAGAAAATTTAAAGTTTTTCTTACTCCATGCATGATTACTTATATGGGATGCGAAAAACCATCTGTATCCGAAGTACATAAATCAGAAGCAACTTATTAGTGACTCCACTAGTGTTGGCAATTGCTTATCAGGTGATACAGTACTTATATCACATAAATATACTAAATAGACTGACTGCAACAGGCTGATGATGATGATTATATACAGAATGTCGAACTATCACTGTTGACATGCCGCAAGATGTGTCGCTATAATGGTGTCCGCGTTGCACGCAGTTGTCATTACCACCTCTTCAATATACGGCCACATTTTCATATCTCCCCTCACACGCATCTACAACGCTTGCATCAAACACTCTGCGTGACGCGTCGCATGTCGCTGTCGCATATCGCTGTCGCTTGTCGCATGTCGTTGTCGCACGGCGCGATATGCGCAACTCCGGCGATCAAGCGCATCGCGCCGGAAGCGAACTAACGCGCCTCCCGCACGCGACGAGCAACCAGGGCATAGATTAACTTGGACTTGTAATTGTTAAAACTTCGTAACTATGCTTTTAGTGTCAGCTTTTTGCACCTGATATATTGGCATTCAGCTCTAACACATTTACTGGAGAATTTAGTTAGCTGAACAATCCTGCTTAAAATAGCTTATCAAAATTATAATTTATCCAAAACCTACACGAGATTTTCGTACTCGTACTTAGGTACTAGGTATCTTTTCTTTCACCACAGAGCTAGTTGTCCATCTATACACAATACTTACTTACTTACTCCTTGGGTCAGCAACCTTAACAGAAACTACGCCTCCAACACAAGATATCGCCAATTGTCATGTTTTTTATGTGTTAGGTGGCAAACGAGCAGACGAGTGATCATAAGCGTTTGCCGCCGCCCATAGCCACCCGTCATCAGTAGAGTCACAAATGGGCTGCAAATTGTTAACCTCCTTTCCCCCCGATTGGACCTCTGGTACCCTCACTCACTCGGCGATACACAACACTACATAGTGCAGATGCACTACTAGTTATTGACTTGGAGCTCGCGCAAACTGTTTGACGACGTCTATAACTTGTAGAACTCACAAAGATTTGAAAGTTCAAACGTGTACACTCGGATTCCACGACGACATTCCTTTAAAAGATCATATCGTCATATCCATTTTCACACAACATATCATACATTGACCTGACTCCGTACTAAGTAGCTTAAGCACTTGTATTACAGATGTCAAACAACAGAAGATCACAAAATAATACTTAAATACATATATAACTTCCAGACACTGAACAAACACAAGTGTTTATCACACGAATTTATATGTCTACATTGAGTTAAATTCCATCTCGTTGTGATTCAACGCAACAGTTAAATCCTTAATTATCTTCAGTCGTCATTACGTCAAATAGCTCGTCAGTAAATCGACGCCTCAGTTTTATCGAGAAGTCAGTACTCAATCAGCGCCATTGTTTGCGAACATTCTCGGCAGTGAGTATCTTCTCACAAAGGGATGCAACGTCACTTGCGCGAGCCTTGCATTTACAGAATGAGGCTTGCATTTTCGCGAATTTCAGCTGTAGAATGCACAATTGTTTCTGCTGTTCAACTTTGAAATTAGTTCTTTATTTAATGTGCTTGCTTGTGTAAAGGAATTTGTTATGAAAAATTGTTTTACTTGTTTTGTGATCTAGGTTTGAAACTGGCAACGTTTTTACAAATCATCTGGTCTGTTTGTCTAATATGGTGTCAATATCAAAGTAACGAACAGCAATCAGGCCTTTTGGTATCGAATAAATACCATACCAAGAAAGGGTTTGCGTGGTTTTGTACCAGGCAAATACTTTCTCACGACGTGTAGTGAGTTTTCTCGGCAGCCGAGACTTAAATCCAAACCCCACTTGGAACGTCGATATAATGTATTCCGTTTTAAGTCATAAATAGATATTTATAGCCAAACTACCCAATATAACATGCAAATCATTAAAAATCGTCGCTCGGAACTAGTTCGGAATGCATCAGTAAGTTCGGAGCAGTTTCTAAGCCGTATCTTCGGAATTTCTCGCGAGGGATTCGCGAAAGTTGCAGACTCTAATGACTCGCTTGGTACAAGCTAGTGACGTAATAACCCAGTACGTTTTTTTCAAGCAAACAAACGTGTAGGCATATGCCATGAACAGTGCCCTCGATTGATGATTGGTTTATTAGTCTGGTTATACACAAATGAAAATATAAAATATTGTAAAAATGTATGTCCATTAAATAAATTAATATCAAAATTACTTGGGGCGACTAGAAAACAGTAGCAGAACATGAATCAATGATTTATTTTTTATTGTTTGTAAGTATGTATGTTACATTTAATATAATGTTCACGCTATTCTCAAAAACGACATTTTCATTTGAGTTATCAATTTTTAAAGGAACGAAAACCGTTATAGCGTAATTCATTTAATCGTGTAATTTAAATAAGAATATATTAAGAACTTTTAGTAAATACATTTTAGTGCCGAATGCTATGATATACGTTTTTTGGTCCATTTTCCCTTCCTTAGTGGGTAGTTAGTCGAACTGTGCTGTAATCAGATCTCGAACTCCGCATTAAGCAGCGCTCTGGCGAGAGGAAGTTGCAAAAACTCACCATCGAAAGCCGCAGCAATTGACTAGCTATCTTGCAATGAGAGGTGAACTCGTTTTTTTCGCACTGAGACTCTTTTGGACTATTTTACATGATGCGTGATGGCACAGTCAGCCACACATCAGGTTACCACAACCTGTCAAATTTCCTCAATTGATATTCAACCTAATGTGTATGACAGTAAGATGAGAGTGGATTAAAGAAATTTGACAGTTTTGTATACTTTGATGTGTGACTTTATTTATATTTATGTGATAGGTGTTAGACTAGCAGATGAATCACCTGATGGTAAACGATTGCCGCCGCCCATAGACATTTGCAACGGATCTATGTTAAAGACTTGCACATCAAATTAAAACTAGAATTGGTACAGCTTTTAACCTCATTACCATCATCATCAGCCTGTTGCAGTCCACTGCTGGATTGAGTACGTGATTAAAATCTGAGCATGCATCACTGAATTTTTCTAATGTAAGTGCGTATTTGTACCATTATGTCGGCGGCAAGGGAAGACATTGTAACGAAACCTGTATGTTTCAGACAGTTTAAATTTCCGATTTGTCTTTTTTGATTTTTTGTCTTTTCCGATTTATCATTTCCTTTACTGCAGCATTTACGATACCACAAATTTGTATTAATTATTTAGCTTAAGCCTTTATTGATTAGTTTAACAGTAAAAACTCGTTTTCTTGGAAATAAAATAAAAAAAAAAATGTTTTTTTCTGATATATTTAATCTCAAAAGCGTTCTTCAAATGTTTATTTAATAAAGGCAATATTATTACTCAAGGGTTTATACAATGTCGATTACCATTAGCGAAAGAATAATGATGAACAAACTGACTTGCCAAAATTGTAATACACACTTCGCAACGCTATTTATCAACACAACAGTCTTGTATCTTTTTGCCCTACAATAGAGAGAACTTACTATCGGAATGCAGTGGTAGCTCAGTGGATAAAACATGTCTTCCTTGTGGGGGTTCGTGGTTCGAATCTGAGGTTAGGCGAAAACTCGTCCGAGATTTTCAATATTTTTTCGTTTAGTTTAGTCAGTATCATCATCACAAACATATTGGTAAGGTTAGGTTAGAACAGTTACCGGCCAAAAAATCTCAAAATTCTCTAGCGAGTTTCCCCTAACCCGAATCCGAGTTTCCTGTATTTTTTTTAAATGTGTGAGCCTTCAGGTCAGTAGCATTCGGAAGGCGGAGCAAGCTAATAACCGGTGAATTAGTAGTGAACTAGAAAATAACACGCAAAGTACTTGGGAAGTCCTCAGTGTAATTAAATGAAATTAAGTAACCGTTTTTTGTCTATAGAATTGTCTTTCCGTGGTTTTCACGTTTTCATGAAATAACTTAATTTTAATACCTGCTGAACCAACCGACTTGAAAATAACTAGGTATTTCAATAATTGAATTCTGCATTGCACTGTATGCACTGTATTATGGATGTATTTCTGAAATAAAAATTATTATTATTACAAAGTTACGTAATATGGCCTGGTGTAAATATCATCATCATCATCAGCTTGGTACCCACTGCTGAGTATAGCTAGGCCTCTCTTCCCCTGTGCCAATGTGTCCGGTCCTCAGCTGCTCGGATCCATGCAGTCCTCCTAATTTTTTTTATTTACTGTTATTATTGTTGAGTTGCATTTTACCATAATCATGCTTAAAAATTAAACATTGTACACTTAGCTAATAACAGAGTTCCACATCTAAATAAATATCTCACGATACATTAACGCTTAATCCACTTAACGATATATTTTGGTGATATCGTCGACCCATCGTGACACTGGATGACCTGGATTCCTGCATATTCTAGGACTCCATTTGATCATGCCATCAACGCGCCTAGCTAAGTAATCTGCTCAATCCCACAATTTCCACTGTAGATGGTGTAAGCAGAAATCTGAAAAAATCTTTAAACATGCAAGGCTTTCACGTGGTACAATACCAAAGGCACGTGACCAGTCTTGTTAAACATTGGATACAAACAGCACATGCAGTTAAGTGCCTCATGAATACTGGAGCAAGCGCATAATTCCTAATGAAGTAAGTATTATTCTTGGTAAAGACATGCAATAATCAAGATTTGTGTTTGTAAAACGCTCGCTGAATAAGTCTTCAAACGCCAAGAATGAACGGTACGGTCATCGTTAAAAGTGTTAACAAAATCTTATTCTAGCTCTACTCATCTAACTTCATAATAATCTGAGATTGAACATTTTCGGAATGTAATTATGCGCTTATAACTGTAGCTCGCTAGGTAAAACTTGTACCATAATAACGGAAGGTTGTAGTCTCAAATCAGCATACATAAAGACGAAATTGTTATCTTATTTCAGATACTTTTGGAAAGTTCAACCTTATATAATTCTTAATATAATTCTAAACAATTATTTTAGAAGGTTCTTGAACAAAGCTACTTGTGGTGTTGACTGTACTTCATCGTTTAACTAGAACATTAGTTGTGATTGCTCAGCAAATTGAGCTTAGCACAACTTATACAAAAGAATTACATTGCAAAAATATTATTAACGAATTTTTTTATCTTATTTCAGATACTTTTGGAACATCTTATCTCTAAAGTAAAAGTTAAAACACTTAATAAATTGTAAAACAATGCATATTTCTCTAAATTATTTTTAAACGACGCCACTTGTGATTCTAACTGTACTCCATCGTTTAACTAGAACATCACAAACACAACTAGGGTTTGCTTAGCAATTTGAGTTAGCACAAAATTTTGGACTTAGACAAAATAATTGCTTTACTATATACATACTTGGATATACATAGTTTGTATTGTGAATATTATAAGTATTCCAAATGTAAAATAATTAAAACGTAGTTTGATTCAAAGATGATAGTAAAAAAAAATCTGCTGATACTGCCAAAAGGTTTTAAATTAATATTTAGCAGTTTTGATATTTATGTCAACAACCAAACACGATACCAGCAGGTGTCATGCCTGGTCGATATTTGCTTCCAGCGTAAATAAAATCCCTGATTAGTTGGCCTAACGTGTCTCACAAGAAAACACCTACATCTAAATAAGCCGTCAAACAAACAACGAGACACTTTGCTTGAGCACTATTTGTTTTCAAGTGCTAACACAAACTTCAGAACAATTTATTCCGCCGAGACTGAATTAGGCAGAGGTTTTACTCCTGCATATTCATGATTGTAATTATTTCTTAGGTGTAAATTTCGTATGTTTAACAGAAAACGTTTTAACAAATTCGTACTTTAAAGCTATGCAAAATATTAAATTATGTGACCGTCACCACTGTGGTATCACTTCGGTTGAGCCGGCTCGTTCATGACAAAGCGTGGCTCCCCACGGGATAAATTACTACGTATTTATAATAATAATTTGGATACTACAAATTATGGACACTGCAACATGAAAATCAAAAGTTCTTATATATACTAGTATTTATTAAAAAAACATGTTAAACACACTATTTATAAAGATAAAATGGCTAAACCGATTTAATTAAAATTAATAAATAGGTAGCTTAGAACCACATGGAGGTCATTGTATGTTTTTATCCCAAAAGAAAATCAAATTACTAAGGAATTAACTAAAACGACTGTATAGTAAATATAGGTATATTTTTTTTTTATGTGATAGGTAGCAGACGAGCAGGCGGATCACCTGATGGTAAGCAATGCCGCCGCTCATAGACATCTGCAACACCAGTAGAGTTACAAGTGCGCTACCAACCATTTATCCCCTTCCCCCCCGGGTAGGCCTCCGGTACCCTCACTCACTCGGCGAAACACAGCACAGGGGCTGCTTCACGCCGGTTTTCTGTGAGGCAGTGGTATCACTCCGGTCGAGCCGGCCCATTCATGCCGAAGCGTGGCTCTCCCACAGTTATAAACTTTTAAAAGAAACAAGCCTCCAAAACTGAATCGAAGCAGTGTTCACTTGGCGTAAACGAGGAGGCTCCGCTGTTTGTGTTGGCCGAGCCAACGCCAGGCTTGTGTTACTTGTGTACTCTAAACACTTCCAATCACGAATACTTGCTTAGCTCCGAGTACACTTGGTTACAGCTTGATGACTTGTTTCGCTGCGTCAGCTAAAAGATGGCCTAATCAACAGACGGCATTGTTAATTGCCCGAAATGATGATGAATAAGTTCGCTGTTTGGTTACTTCTGTGCTTTATTGCGTAGCTATATCGACATGTCAGTTTATCCGCACGGTTCAGTTATTTATTTTATGTAGCAGACGAGCAAACGGATCACCTAATTTTGTTTGTGTTTGCCAGTATGTCTAAAGATTTTAATGCTAGTTTTTAGACTTTTTTCCATCAATGAATAATAGAAACAGCAGCCCTAAAATACAGCTCCAAAGCACGCCCATTAGTAAGAATGTGAAATCACAGAAATATCCCAAAGAAAGAATTACTCAACATCATTCATGACTTGTTTTTGAATATTATTTTTAAGCTAATATTCGTTATAATGTTGCAAACAAATATGTTTTAATATTAAAGTTTCTGAATTGGAAAGCAGAATAATCTAAAGCATTTTAATTGGTGGGTTTGTTTGTTAAGCACGAGGCGGTCTGCATTCTACAGTTTAACATAATTTAGTTACTACGAGATGTTGAGATTAAAACTAAATTGCATTTCTGTTTTGCAGCTTGTTCCGACGGACTGAATAAAAACTGCAAAACTGATTTTATCTTAACTATATTATGCTCATTCTTGTAAGGAAACGAAATGTTTCGCTTGATCTTGAATAATGTCTTAAGCTTTAAATAAAGCAGTCAAGTATTATGACAAGTGCATGCGAGTTTAACATCATGTTTCTTTTTATGAAAAATGCTGCATTTATTTATGTTAAAGGCTTGTACGGATTTCCTATATTAAGGATTTTACATTTTTGGGTAGAAGGTTGAACTTAAACGCTACTTTCCTGTGATGGAGCATCTTGATGAGGACTAGTACTAATCCGACACAAAATAATCTAGCTGGAAATGAAATCAAAGAGGTCGTGGACAAAGGTGCTGTCTCTCTTTATCTCATGCCGAATCACGCCGAGATAACTGTAGGCGCGCATATACGTGAAACCATAATTATCCCAAGTCTTATGATTTAAATATCTAAGCAAATTGTTATTATAGATAAAGCAAATACTCGTAATGTACATTTAACCAAGCCAAACCTTATAAGGTTTACCCTTTCTACCAGGCCCCAGAAGCGGCATGGCAAGACTGTTACTGTAGCTATCCGGTTTCCATATAACATGGTCGTAGGGACGTCTGTTATGTCACGAATATACGTAAAGGCTGTCACGTATGCTCTAGTGTCTCACGTGTCACGCTTAGGTATGTACCCTTCAGGGGTAAATCAAGTGCCGCAAAATGTATAAGCTTAGAAAAATTCAATTTGTTGGTTGGTAATTGAATCCGCGGAGACGAGTCGTCAAAGCGAATTTAGATTAAGCGCTACGGCGGCGTCGGCGCTGGGCTAATTACCTATTCATTAAGGATATTTGTTGAGGTTGCTCAAAGACTTGGCTGGGAGCTGAGGGCTGCAGGGCCTTAACCGGAAGGCTGCCTCCAAAAAGTACCAAGAATTTCAAGGCTGCTAATGTATACGTTACAACGATCTATTTCTTTTTTCTTGCTAGATGTGACAAACCAAGAAGCAGGTCACCAGGTGGTAAGTTATCAGACCGCTGATACGTACGATACAGGAACACGCTTTTCTCTTGAAGGCGCTTAGGCCTTTAAAGCGTGCTCCCTTCTTTACGGCTACAATTTAAGATTAAGATTTAAGAATCGTGGCCGTTAGTAAATACTGGTGCTGTACTGAAAATGCTAAAAATATGTAATATATGAAACTTACTGCTTGTATGAGTGTACAAATGCCGTAGTCTCGATGAGTCCCGTTCGACGCATGTCACGTCCAGGAGTCGGCAACTTTTTACGGGTTAATTAGCTTTGCAAACTGGACGACTCCGGGAGTTCCGTCAGGATAGTTGGGAATGGACGAGGACTTAAAAAAGTTTCGGGTTCACGCTGGGAGGCGCGGGGCGTTGTCGCGGGACAATCGTTAGTTTTCCGCTTGCAATTCGACGGCTTAATGAAGTTTTCCCGTAGGAATTAAACGTTTTCCCGTGGTAAAGCTATTCCTGTTCGACGTTGGCAGAAACCTGTGAAAATGTTTTTTTGCAAATGCTTGATGTAAACGGGACTTAGCGTAAGGATGTTTAAATATAAGTACTGCTTGACGTTTCGACCGCGTTACAACAGCCGTGATTACAAGCGGACTGAAAGCGCTCGGTGTCGTCTGCTGCGCCCGGCTTGTGCATCTGCGGCATATTTGCACTGCCACTAAATAAAGTAGCAAAATGGTTTCTTTATCTGATAGGTGGCAGACGAGAAGACGGATGCCTTCAGTGTGTTACTTCGCCCATTAGGCATGCTTACCTCCATTAGACTCATATCACAAGTGATCTACCAACCTCTAAACTAATATATATAATAGCTTTATGCTATAGAACTTAATGCTATGGTCATAAGTTAATACAATCTGTAATTTAGTTAATTTAAAGTTTATCCAAATGTGAATTCAGTTCTGTTTTATTCTTCAGTGTTTGCATTTGCATAGGGAACCGCAGCGCAGCGTCCTCCCATAATATTAGTGTTGCCAGCGCCACAGCCGGTTCCTAAATTTCTGAAACCGTTCGCAGTAATTGAAACGTCGTTACAGCGGCCGATACGCTCCGAATTAAAACAAGGAAAACGTGGGGCCTCCGGAACCAGGCCACTAGTTTTGCTAGCTAGGGTTGCCACTACCTAAAAATTACTGACGATTTTTTCAGTTATACATTCTTATTTTCTACTCAGGACAAATATTTTAAGAATAGAATAGAAAATCTTCATTAGGCACCAAAAATATAAATCTGTTGTACGGATGCAGTTCCTTATAATATATTAATCTAATATACAAACATCTAAAATAGAACTATTTAAATATATATAAGAATAGTTCTTGTACTTAAATAGGAGTATGACCATTTTTATCTAAGAAACATAAGGTGAAAAAGGTAAAAATATGATACTTTCCCATACTAATTGCACTAATCAGCGGATCACTTTAATCTGGGTAGGCGTAATATTTATTAATAAGGTACCCTATGAAAAGGTTTTTATCACAACCCAGCACGTAATGGCAAAATGGCCAGCCAAAGCTAAAAGCTGCAATGAATTAATTTGAATTTTTCCTGTTATCTAAAAGCGTTAAAAAGAGTTGAATTGGAAATCAAGGCATTTAAAACACAAAACAAACAGTTTCTATTTTGACTGTGTAAAGTAATTAAATTATGTATGCATGCAATATTTTTGCATTTTTACCTATTTGTTTGTTAAATATATCAAACTTACGAACATTTTTTTGTTAAAAGTTTACATTCAATTCGTGATGTAACACTGAATGATATATCAGAAACGTTTTGGCTAATATAGTAAAACAAAGTTTTTATTGCGTAACATATTTGTACAATAATTAAGTACGTTACAATCCTATGCGGAAAACAAATGTTACTGTAATAGAAGTGCTACTAAGCTGTCTGAAAAAAATCGCTAAAAGCAATAAGACCCCTTATTGCACTGTAATATTTTAGTAAAGTCCTATGTGTATTATACTTTTATGCTCAAACGTATATTTAACTATCTATTATCTTGTCCCCCTTTAGCTATGAAGCAAATACAGTTACGAGAAAACTCGACATAGTTAATATCCTCATGCTTACAGAATCGATATTCTAGCAAAATGAAAATTTAATGTCCCCATTAGTTGGACATGACATGCCCTAAATCCGATAAAGCAGCGACGAAGCAAAATATCAGCCATTTTCGGCAACATCCTGACCTGGTGTCCTAGGTGGACGATCAGCGCGGCATTGGGGCGATGCGACGCGCTGCAAAAATATCTCTGCCAGATTTTCATATTGATCAGTTGCCCTTAAACTATAGCATTACCTGTAATGTCTATGTAATGGCCGACCATAGCTGAAAGCACTACTCAGCAAACCTTGAGTTACTTTTGAAAAAAATATTAATAAATAAAACTTGTCTTTGCTTTGATCATAGCCACGCAATCAATGCCGTCATTAACGACTGCGAAAAAACACGATTACGTATAGCATTTTTCAGGACTTGATTTTGTTAAGTACGTTATTTACTTAAAAGCGTTGCAATCACAGATATTGCGATGGCTTGATATCTTATACATTAGCTTTGCCGTATAGCGATGTGTTTGTCACTAAATATAACATTAATCACATGCGGCGTTAATGTGTTTGTCGCGCGTCGTTTTGTCGCGTCTCGTCGCCTACCTAGGACAGCAGGCAAGCGTCCGTGTCTTGCGTGCTCAGCATTCACCTGCCGTTTACCTCAAACATTACGCGTGCAGAAGCCTAATGGGGATATACCGAAGGTATAACGCTTCTATTTGTTTTTTTTTTATTTGCAAACTTACTACTTATTATTAACATGGGAGCCATGGTAGCTTATTCGATAAGAATTCCATACGGGACGTCGTAGATTCGAATAGGAGCAACTCTGTTTTTTTTTAAACTAGAGGTGGCAAACAAGCAAGTTGTTTACCTGCTGTTGAGTAATCACCGCTGCCCATGAACACCTGCGAGATCAGAGAGGTCGCTAATGCGTTGCCGGCCTTTTAAAAAATCCTTTTTTTTTTTCAATCTATAATTCTTTCAGTGGTGAAAACATCATGAAGAAACCGTCATATTTTGGAAATCATTCCGAACGTATAACCATGATCTGGTCGTCATGAAGGGCAGATGGCAGTCGCTTCATTGTAATTATCAAACTTGACTTCCCAAACCCTGATCATGGCTGTGGATTCAACCAAATTAAAGAGCAATGTGACCCACTTGCTCGTTTGCCGTTTCGAGTATTAAAAAAATCTGGAAAAGATATGCTAGAATGATAAAGTTAATTTTGGAATGTGTATAAAATAAGAGGATCGTTGAAAAGCAAAGTATTAAGTGTCAATTATAGCTCATTACTAACGAAAATCCTTTTGAAGATAAATATAACCTAAATGCGTATGTATTCCCATAACCTTCCCCATATCCCGTGAGTCGAGCCATTACGCGACGACCGCTCTGCCCACGCGCAGGGGTGTCAACCAACACGCTCGAAATTGGAAGGAATTAGCTCCCCGCGCACGGTTAGGGTTTACTCAAACCGGCGAGGTGGCGAATATTAAACGTGTAGGCTAAGACCTAGCAGCACTAAAAAAGTAGGCTTTATGCTAGTTCACACACCAATCGTTTAGTCACAATCACACGCTAAAGTTTGTAGTACCTACGATGTGTGCATATAACGAATCCGGGTGCATCTTCCAGCACACCTCGATTTCAAGTTTTTAACTGTTGGCGTAAATCTGCTTCTAAGGAATTACTAACGTTTTTGACAACTACGCTAGTTTTCTATTTTAAATACTCGTTCAGTGGACCTGAGATTTTTACTGTTATTTACTAAGTTTGAAGATGCTAGACAGAAAACATGTACTCTATGTGTCGCTAGTAAACTTATGAGAGGAAGAAAACTAACATTCTTGTATGTAACTAACCTACTTCTTTCTACATTTACTACCCGTTTACTAGTACATCCAAGTCGGGTGAACGTGTTATGAAAGTCTAGTGTAATAATAAATAAATGATTTACTTTCCTTTGACAAGGTTTTTATACAAGTTAATTTTGGAGTCTGCGAAGTAGTACATTCATGCATGTTGTTGTATGTTGTATGTAGATTCAGACATTTAATGTAACTCAACCAACTGATTTGTATTACCCATATTTGCAAAATAAATGATTTATGATTAAACTTCCATCTATCACATAAAAAAACACTTTGCCAATTTGTAGGTCTGTCAGTATGGTAAAAATTTTAAAATAAAGAATATTCAGGAATTTATATTATTTGTAATTTTTGGCTTTAAATTTCATTGTTTTCTATTATAACTTTGAAATTTTAACAGCAAGGAAACACCTATTTTAGTGTAAAAACTTCTTTCTGAAAGACTGGCAACGCATTAGGGACCTGTATGATATATAGATAATAGATTATGATTACTTACTTTTATCTTGCCCGCCTAACGCCTTTAGCAAAAAAAAACATCTAAATATTATTGAGTTCTATAAGCAAATAGAACCAACAATTTGCTCTCGCATACTGAGATAAGAGATCTGGTGTTGCTAAGCGACTAGGTTTCCCCGACTGCTAAGAACTAAGCTAAGCCCGACTTACACCTTATAAAAGCTAAGCCCGGATACGAATCCGGAAACTTAATCTGTACGTAAACCCAGTACAGGGCAAAGAAATTTCGCTAAAAAATCCGCTACACATTTCTTAGACACGTCATCATATGAAATGAGGTTTCATGTTTTTTTTTCTCTTAGTAGATTGGGATCTTTTTTACTTTCCATCAGTTGAATTTAATATGATACCATACCGCGATTGCAACAGAAAGAAGGAAAACATTGCGATAATTTTGTCCGACGTACGGAAAATTTGATCATATTTTGAAATACAAAAGACAGAACGTGGGAGGAGGAAATGAACTTTGGCATTTCTTGCGGCTTAGCATGAAATGAACGTAGGCGAAAGATATAGATAGTCGATTGCTATGGATGGAAAATAAGAAATCTATCGCTGAGTAGAGACTGAATGATACAATGTGTTGTATGGATCTACATTTGAATGAACTACTTTCAGTTTAAAATCCTTTGTCAATAATGCAATTCATCACCGGTCCAAAGACTTAATTGTGGCAATAGCAAATCTAGGACTTACTAAAAATTTTCGGTTTAGAATGGGGTTCTGTCAGTTTAGTTAGCAGAACAGCCTCCCGGCACGTAGAAGGTAGTAGGTCCAAATATTGTACAAAATGGATGATACAAGGTTAAAGAGATGCTAAACACCTCTTTATACCTTTTTCAAAGCGTCAACTATGACGCACATTCCTTTTACTTTCAACTTTTCTAGCCCATTAAAAAGCCTAAAATATCTAAATGTTGTATAATTGAATGAACCGGCTATTTGGAATAGCGTGCGGGACCGCAGTAACCAGCGGCCGGCGCGATTTTTCCCGCAATTTACATAGCATTACTGCGATGCCGCCTACCGTATTAACACATGAAGTATTGGAGTCTCTTAGGAGGCCTTTACACTGTTCTAAAAGTATATAGAACTGTTGCCGTAGCGTGTGTCATCTGTCCTCTTTTTTTTTTAATTAACCTACAATATGGACTCCTCCAAACGAAGCGTAAGGAAGCATCTCGCGGGCCAGTATGGCACTGCCAACGGTGTGATGCCGTGCCGTCGCGTCCGTTGTAACTGCAAGATGGGCTCTCCTAATTGCTTATCATGAGGCTAAGTTATAAAGTGACTGCCGTCTGACCTTCGCAACCTTTTAACAGGAGTACCAAACCAACTTAATCATGGTTGAACATTTCATAAACTATCCAAAACTTGTAGATTTTTCACGATGATTCCCTCACTCTCACTCAGCTTATCGTAGAAATACATACGTAGATGAAAAATCTATAGATGCTCAAATTCCAAATACGACCATTAGAGAAGGCACGCTCTATCCACTGAATTACCATCGCTCCGCATCCATTATACACCATCCTTTTTTTCATCCAGCCCTCCGAACATATACAGAGAGGTACCTTCTCCTAAACAGACATACCTTAAGGAATTGAATCCTGTAAACGCCTCTTTGTATTTCCTCATAGGCTTATCGACAGCGGATCGAAGAAAACTACCGGTTGAAAGTCGTTTTCCCCGCTAAATGGAGCATCTGGGGGTGCTTATGTAAAGTATTTGTATAATAAATTGGCCTGGAAATAAATTTATGAACGAATAAGTGTACAGCTCACTCTTTTGATTGGTATTTGACCTAAAATCTGTAATTTGGGGCTGTCTGATTTATATCCACCCAACTGATTATTAGTGATGGGCGAATATGAATGACTCATTCGAATGGACAAGCAATCGAATTATTCGATTGTAGGCCAGAAGTCTTCAAAATTATTCGAATGAAAAATATATTTGATTCTATTTCACCATTCGAATGATTGATTATTCTTATTTAAACGAAGTTATTTATTATTAGTTAAATAGATTGAACTACATACGTAAATGGTTTTACAATCATTGTTTCGTATTACGTTGCATTCCAGTGCAATGTTGGTAATAAACGTGACTATCTCACGCTTATAATGTTACCTGAGGTTTGAAAAAGAGATCATTCGAATAGTTTATTGAACTTTTTCATTCCAGTGATTTATTTCGGTTACAATTAATTCGAATTTCGAATCATCATTCGAACGAAAAATCGAATGACGAATAATGTTTTGAATAGGTACCCTTCAAGAATCATTCGAATAATTTTATTGTAAAATTTTGGTACAATCGTCCATCAGTTCTGATTAATAATATTGCGAAATGTTTGTTTGTTCCCGGTTCAAGTGAACCGGTTTTCGCTCTATTATTTGTGGTATATGATTTTAAGCCAGGATTAATTAATTCCCGGAAGGAGGGAATCTCTCCCTACTGGGATCTGGGAGAAAATATATCAATTTTCCGACCTAATAGGTCCTTCTCTGGATTACGATGAAACGCATAAGTGGTTTTCAAATCTGTGAAAGGTACCAAGCAACTAATTGGGCTCTTGAAGTAAATAATGAATAATCATGATTTCTTAATTAATTTTACTTTCATCACATTGTACTCTCGCACGTCACGTCACGTGCTAGCTTAGTAAATGAAATGAAATCGTGCGTTTTTATTACAAGAAGTCTTAGATTTGAAACCGTTCGGTTGCACTTTCGAATTTTTCAAATCTAAATGCGCATTTTTATTTTTTCCTCGGTGGGAAGGACAAACATCGTGATGAAGCCTGCACGTTTCGGAGAAAAAGAAAGAAACATCGTTATGTTTGCGATGTTTTTATTAAAAAACAAAATGCTTTTTCATTTTTAAAAACTACCTATCTTGTTTCTGTTCATTAAAGCAATGATAAAATATAAAAATACTAAATTTAGCTGAAAAATATCTACCAATCCACACTCACGAACGAAAGAAATGGTTTCTCTAAATATAGAGCAACCTGAAAAGAAAATTCCGCCCCAGTATTTCTACACACAGAATAGTAAATGTAATTATAGCACCCGCACGTGCAGGGAATATCAAAATCTAGCCTCAGTCCGACCGAGACTAGGTAATTACAAGTAAAAACCTAGAATTAGCTTAGCCCTGGCGGTTAAGCACTTGCTGGAAATATTAAGGGCGTTAGGTTATCAGATTAACAGAGACGGAGTTGAATTATGATAAGTTCTTTTACTACTAAACGCATTCTTTATAGTTTCTCCTATGTCCAGAAAGCAATTAGCTTATCTTCAACACATTATAATTAAATATTAGGCCTATTCTCAGAATCTCCCTGCGTGGTCTAGTCAGAAATGAAGAGATCCGTAAGAGATCTAAGTTCGAAGACATAGCCCAAGAAATTTGCGTGGCTCAAGTGGTAATAGGCAGTGCATGGTTGGTATAACTTGTGGTTAAAGAATTTAATTGTTTTTTTTTTTGGGATAGTTAGCAGATAAGCAGATGAATCACCTGATGGTAACCGATTGCCGTCGCCCATTTTAACTTGTAATGTTTTGTTTGTAATTTGTCTATTTTTTTTATTTTTTTGTATTACGTTTTGTGTATGTTTGTGTGTTATGGATTTATTCCGAAATAAAGAGATTATTTAGTCACACAGCACTGGCGCTGCTTCACGCCGGTTCCCTGTGAGGCCGTGGTATCACTCGGGTCGATCCGGCCTGTTCATACCGAAGCGTGGCTTTCCCATGGTTCGGGTTCATCGATGTATCGTTTTATATTTGTAACTCGTCTGTTGTCCGATATCCGGTACACTAGTGCTTAGCTACTTATAGAATCAGGTAAATGAATGAGATGATATTATGGTTTTATGAATGCAGGTCATAATAGTAAATAGCTGAAAAAAAAAGAGTTTCTCCAGTCCACTCAGGCATATGGAATGCAAATGATTAGGTATCAAGTGCGATGTGAAAGGGCTAGGGTTACATTGCGAGTGGCAATCAAGAGGATTGCTTATCAAGCGGATCGCCAGTCATTCCCACTCCCCACTCGCTGACTCAATCCATTCCATTAGCTACTTTAATTGCTTACGAGTGTATCTAGTTCAGTAAGTGAATAAGACTGGAGGTTGCTTTTTTGAGATATAGGTGGCAGACGAGCCGACGGATCACCTGATGGTAAGCGATTACCGCCACCCATGGACACTTGCAACACCAGTGGTGTCACAATTGCGCTGCTTACCTTTCAGTAGCGTCTGGCTTGCATTTCGCTAAGTGAGAGTACTGGGAGGCCTAAACTAGAGGAGGTGTTGCGAGGGTCTATGTGCGGCGACAACTGCTAACCATTAGGTCATCTGACTGATGGTTAACCACCTATCATTTTTAAAAATTAAGTCACAAAAAAAACTGTAGGATTTTTTTTTTATTTTAACAAAGTTTTAGAACTAATAAAACTTACTTCAAAAGAGAGATTTCATCTGATATTCTGCGGTTTATAATAACATTATAATGTTATTGAATAGTTCATGAAAGCGATGGTAGTTTTAGTGGATAAATCGTACGCCGTGGAAGGTCACAGGTTCAAAATGAACAAAATTATTATTTGAAATTAGCCCAATTTTTTGTTTTTATTCCGTCTTCGTTTTCAGATGGAACGCCTGATTGGGTCGTAATTCTTAGCATATAAACAACTCCGACAAGCCAGGGTTTGCGTGCGCCCCAAATGTCTCTATAAGTTGCTCAGAATTACCCCGCCGCGGAAGTGAACCTGACGGCCTCGACGCGTGTTTATTAGGCACCCTGCACCTGATAAACATAAATCTGAACTAATTTAGAGTCAGGCTGGAAAAATTGTGTGTTAAAAACGGCCAATTTCAGTTTGGTGCCGGACCGCTCATTGCGTTATTTGGTGCGTTTCTATCAATACGTTTGATAATAATTATGATCTAAACAAAATTAGAACATCTGCATAATAACGTACTCTACTAAAAACTTTAATAAAAAAATATGATTTTCGGGAATACGCTTGAAATATATTTACCTTTCAAACTAAGTCGGCCACGTGACTTAGCCTTAGTTGAATTAGGAGACGAAAGAAATGTCGACGAATTTTTAAAAGTTGTTGAACAAATTTTGTTCAGAATGGTTGGTAGAAGTCGTGGTTAAAAGGATATAAATGTCTACAGATACTGTATAAATTGTATCTTGCATTATTTGTGTATTAAGCTTGTCCCCCCACTCGCGAGCGTCTGCGGCGACCTGAATCCAACTGGTGCTAATGCGCGCTGGCTGCGGCTTTGTCGTCTGCCGGAGCGTGCGCGGCCTCGCCGCAATCAGAACCTTCGCCAGTTGACAGATAGACAATACAACGAATTTTATGTACATTTTCTACGAGATATTTATTTTCATTTTTTAACCCAGTATACAAGTGTATCTAAAAAAATGACATTTTATGTAGTATCCGCCAGTCGATCGATAGATGGAACTTCAATGAAGATTCTCTCATCTTAATGTATAATTCCCAGTTACGTCCAAAGCTTTGATTCAGGATTTGAGGAGCCTAGTAATCACAATCAAGCGACTGCCAGCTGAGCTTAGAACCAGACCAACTGAATCATGGTTACACATTTCGTATAAAAATATTGTATAAAAAGCAATATTTTAAATAATATAATTTCTATGCATGTTTGGGATTCGGCAGAGCGTGCCCGACGAACCCGCGCGAACCTGCACAATCGTCAATCGCGCCCATCAGTTTTTTGCCAATCGAATCACGGGTGAATCCAGATATTCCCAAACCTAACTTATGACAAGAGGGGTCCTAATCCCATAATTTATAATCCCACTAATATTATAAACATGAAAGTTTGTAAGTATGGATAGATGGATTGATGTTTGCTTCTCTTTCACGCAAAAACTACAGAATGGATTTTAACGAAACTTTTTAATAATATAGCTTATACATCAGAATACATAGGCTACAATTTCATGAAAATACATTATGTGGATTGTCCAAATTATGCCGGTAAACATCATTGCTTTTTCGCGTTACTAAGACGTTTTTATTTGGCTTACATAAATAGAGCCTTCGTACTCATCAAATCGGCTCGTTTTTGTTATATTTTTATTCTGTGTTGTATAATATTTTCTAAGATCGGAAAAAGTGGAGGCCAATTACCTACCTCATCTTAATAAAAGATCTTTTGAAAAGGAGCAAATACATTGAAATTGGAAATGTAGGTATAAGACTCCCTGAAAACATTGTATGATTATAATTGACTGGTACAAATAACTCCATTCAGTCACAGGCAGACAATGGAGAGCGTATACTTTTTGAATTTTATATTATAATTTTATATTATGAACTAACTGTACTCCGCAGTTAATTAAAGAATCGCTCTAGCCGCTGAGTTGTAAAGTAACAAACACACACACTTACATTCTCACACACTCTTTGCTTATGTAGTCTATAGCGTGATCAACATTTTATTAATGCTTTAAAACTACTTTTAATAGTAAAAAGACATGGTAGTCTTCCATTAAGGGAACAAAAAGAATACTAAACTTCATTATAAAATGTATTCCTTGCAATGAATTAATAATGAAAAACTATCCTCACAGTTTTTCCGTGCCGTTAATTTGAAAAGGCGAAGAGGTTTTATTCAAACAGCTTTATCCGCGAGGGCCCTTCGCGACATGTTCGCGCTTCGGGAATGCGAGCGGAAAATGTGCTCTCTTAGCCGCGCGGGTAATGCCGCTTTTTAATTGAATTTCATATTTTAATAAGCGGCGGAAACGACTTGACGGCAGACAATGTTTTTGAGGATAAGTGCTGTGATGAGCCTTATGTTAAGACTAGTTGAGTTAGTTTAAAAATACGTTATGGACGGTTAGATGTGTCTTATAGTTTATAGAAATTCTAGAGATTCTTGGCCCACAAAAATGACATCACTATAGGAACAGGAGAACTACCTATAACTCAAAAGAAACTTTGCCTGAGGTACTCTGCTTCCCAGTCAATATACGTGTAATGTCTCATCAGCCCAAAACATACTTGCCATACTAAATACATATAACCATATAATGCCGCTATTTATGACTTACGGCATAGCAGAGTTCTGTTTTTCAGTCTATGATATAGCTATGCGAATAAAAAACAAATTGCCAAAAAGAAATGAAAATGGCTTCTAATTTGAAAACTCTTTTTACCATAATTGGACTCGCGATCTTTTGTGGCCAGCAATAAGTAATCAACTGTATACCTCAAACTGAGCTATAACCGACTCGAAGTAATAAAGAACTCTCGAGGAGCGTAACGCTAACAACTCGCTCTGTTTAAAAATGTTCAGAGAAAGTTGTATTTTATTTCATTCTCGCAGTAAAATGCTAACCGCCGTCTGTAGAGTCTGTAGAGACGGGGGAAGCAATTTGAACGATTACTCTGCAGCTATCATCTGCTAGTGATGGGACACCACGTCTAAATCTACTTCTTATCGTGTCGATGGCGATAAATAAAAATACATTACATCGGCATGATTTAAGTAGTTTGGGCATACTAAGCTACTTAGTACGTAATCAAGTAAGCAAAGTCAGATAATAGAGTATTTAGATTTTCATAGCCTAAGATAGATGGGCTAAAAATCCATCACGATAAGCTAGTTGAACTAGGGCAATCCCAGTATTTTGAGCCACGGCTGCGACTCCCTGTAAGCGGCTTCTCGAGGACCTTTCTGCCCAACGGCCATAATCTGTTCTAATGTCCCTGCCTATTGCCACTCGAGTCAAAAGAAGAGCCGTCGGTACATAAAATACAACAGTGATGCAATGACAATGGTCATAATGAATAAAAATCTTTTAACTTTTTATTTACGATATAGGTGGCAGACGAGCCGACGAATAACTTGATGGTAAGCGGCCCACTAACAACTGAATAGAGGTATAAGAAATTAATTAAAAGCAAACGGGTAACCATTTCACATGGACCGCTCTAGCTTTCCACTCTATAGTTATAGAAAATTGAAAATAAACCAACGATTTGGTTATCTTACTGATATTGTGCTACAAGCTTTTTAAACCTATTGAACATTCCAATCTAAATAAAATTCAAGTATAATTTTTAAAACATCGATACTCTTTCGCATCCCTATAAAGCACTCGTTTTGCACAACTATATGGAGATTGTTATCTTTATGAGAGTCGTTTAAGTAAAAATACAGTCACTTTCTATGATGGATGGAATGAAACTTTGAGCTAGGTACCAGCTAACTTTCAAAACGTGACGCATTTACTTTAAATGGTGCTGTAGTTGTCTAGATATTGCTTTGAATAATGAAATATTTTAGTTAGGTGCCTCATTTTTACTATATTGCAAAAATTATGTGCGCTGATTGCTCGGTTTGACATTCACAAGTACTCGTAATCAGTATTGACTTGATGGGAAAGATTGATGGAAAACGTACTTAGCGTTTTTCAGAAGGCGATAATTGTGTGCTTGAAGCTACAGTTTTACTTCGCACTACAGCGCGACTATACCATAACTATTTTTTGGAACCTACATCGATTTGATAGACCTTACCGTTTGCTTGCACCAGACATGAGGATTGCAGCTTGACGTTCTTAGCCATAATTCTCAGTAACCTATAGCTATAATGCCAAAACTAAAAATGCGGCATTTTTTACTTGTGCGACTATTTCAGGACTATTTTTTGGCATTGAAATACACGACATGGCTCAGGAACTAACGACATTAGACTAGAATCAAATCCACCGAACAACTTTGTAGGCTTGCCATGGTTAAGCCACGATTCAAAAAGCTGATGAGTAATTTAAGAAGAAGATAGACTTAATCTGAAAAATTAATATTTTATTTCATTTTAGTGAATAATCGTGCGAGTTCTAGCGTGGGAGGTTATATGTTCAAAATGCGAGCGCTTTTATGGATTTTTCTATCTCTAGCTTAACGTGAAGCTTACACGTGTGTGATGTCTGACTAGCGTAGTAATATTGACACAAGTAGGTACTTTTCTTCTAACCAATTTTTATATTGGTTTCTGTATTTTTTCACAACTCCATTTACCCTCAATTTGAATATTTTATGTAAGCCTAGTGATTATTTTTCGGTTTTTAAGTTGTTGTATGTTTTTTTTATACCACTATTAAATAAATTATTATTTAGATACCTTTATTTTAATAAAATAACGCCCTGTTTTTCTAGCGGTTTAAGTACCAGGGTTGTGATCTCGGGGTCTCGGGTCGAGCAAAAATAAGTTTTGAATTTGTTGAACACAGCTCGAGGTTTTGTTACCAATCCGCATTAGGCAAGCGAGGCCCACGCTTGCCTAATGCCAATCTCATCCCATTATAGTAACAATTACTACAAGTCTATGATGAAGACCTTTGCTCTACAGTAGAACAATATATTGTAGGCTGATACTTAACTACATTTTAAATTATTTCCATCAAAACACACACATGCTAAAGACTACACAACAATATCAAGAATGCTTAACAAAGTTATAACCTTTTCATACCTTTTCTTGTCTAGAATACCGTTCTAAATCCATCATTGTAAATGCCTCACCCTTTCCGAGTGGCGCGGCACAGAACCGGGGTCTCCCCGGGAAGTAATTTGCGACCCGCGATCGCTTCCACCGGCCATTACGCGGCCCGCAAAAACTCACTCGAATTATTTTTAAGGTTTTCCACTACATTTGCTTCGGGGATTGTTGGAATATTCGTCTGACTAATGGAGAGGCGCGTTCGTTACTCTTAGTTATCCTGAGATTATCTCCTTGACCTCGATAGGAGGGAGACAAAAACGTGTCTGAGAGACGTAAGTGATCTTTAGAGAAATGGATTAGTTTTGCTTAGTTAAGCTTACAAATCTGAGAGTCGCTAAATTTTTTTTCATGTTATGTGATATAATTAATTGATCACTTAGGTAGGTACCTGATATTAAGTTTCCAAAATAAAAGGCCTTGACTCGCGTCCTGTGAGTTGTAGTAATGAGGATAGAAACAAAGTAATTATAATTATGGGTTCTGTTACTTTCCTTTTCCCTAAAAGTAATTCATTAGACCCGGTTTTAAAATTCACATCAAAAAGATCCTAATCCTCTAAGCGCTTAACTTATACGCTAGGTACTTTGATTATATAATTTCTAGATTTACAATTCCATTCTGAAAGCGCTTGCAAAAGTTATCCCAATAGCACTGTCATTAGTCCATCTACCTCTAGGTATATAAAATGCCGTTGCTACATTTTGTATTCGACCTTAATCCGGTCGATGGTTTTAAATTCCAAAAATGCCAAATATCGCACTTTTGCGAATAAACCACACTGTATCTAGGCTTTATATGATGGAAGGCTAGGAATGATGAAAAATTACCTCTACACCGAATAGAGCTAACTCGTGCAAACGATTTAGGTATGCTCCATTTTTCTTTGAACTAATGAAAATTGCCGGGCAGTAATGTGTCTGAATTTCTACATGTAAAAGGTAAAATGTAAGTTGGTTTAGCCAGCGATACAATTTGTGCTCCACCTGGGTTTACTGGAGAGCTCGCAAAAAACCTAAAGTAAAGGTACACCTTTTAAAATAACACAGCGCTTCGACATTTTGTAAATTTTTAACTAGAATTTGAAGTAGTACGCTGGACTGTAATTTACTTCTTGTGCAGCTTTGAAAAAATAAATTAGATGCAGATGAATTCATGTTCATTTATAGTTGAAACACATGTTGTAACGATAACGAGGAATAGACGCTCAGATATAAATGGACCATCTCAACCGGAGTAGAAGAGAAAGAGAAGTAGAAAAGAAAGAGATACCACGGCCTTACAGAACACCAACGTGAAGCAGCGCCTTCATTGTGCCTGTTGGTCTGATCTGTATCACAAATTCCAAGCTTAGTACAGAGTCAAGTCAATGTATGAGATGTTGTGTGAATTATTGTCTACACCTTTTTATAATGGTGACAATATGAACGGCTGAAAAGCATTGGCTTGAAGTAGATAATCATCATCAGTCTATTACCGACCACACCTGGACTCAGGTCTTCTCTTAGAGCTTGGCAATCAACTCTTTAGCTCAAGTACAAGCTTAATACGGAGTCAGGTCAAAATATGAGATGTTGTATTATTCATTATTATTGAAATACCAACGCTTTTGTACAATGGTGGCAACATGAATGGCCGTAAGGGATTGGTTTAAGTAGATAAGCGCTAATCTCGTCTGGGTCGGGTCGCGTGCGCCGCGATGCGATCACGGAAGCGATCAGTCCGCGCGCGTGAATTGCTTCCTTGCGACTTGCGGGGAGCCGGGGCTTTGTTTGCCACGTTGCTAGAGTGGCCCTGGGAGACCCTGCGCTTCAAGGCTGGGTTGATTTTACGCTAGAGATACAGTGTGATGATAAATATTGGCAGTCTTGGTAGGTCATATTACGGTGTTGCTGTCACCGTTAAATAGTGCGAATCGTAAGTTTATTATTATTATTTTTGTTATTATCATTACTAAAAGCCCGCCGTGTCCCACTGCTGGGCAAAGGCCTCCCTACCCCTATTTAATCCTTATCTGAGGTAGATTGATGAGAACATTAAAATGAACACTCGTTTTTCGCAATAATGTATCAAAACAGAAATCTAGTTAAAAGAACTGAGATTCAGAAGCAATTATAACTTAATAACTACAATTATTTTTAATAGAACAATATTAGAGTGGCAAACACTCTATGCTAGAGTACATATTGTACTAAAGAAAACAAACAGAGAAATCAAGAACTAATAAATACTAACATCTTAAAAGAAAATTATGATTAATTAGCTACTGTTAATAACACTTTATTACATCTAAGTCTGTGCTAAATTTGTTGTAGAGCTTACAAAACCTGGAAACTGGGTAAATATAATGTAATATAATGTTGTAAAAACGTGTCTCTAGCAAATAGCCAGATCTATTAACACGTTAAGACTAATTTCAAAAGCGTAAGCGGCGATCTGTTCGCGCGCCCGCGCTCGCGTGTGCGATACGATCAGCTCGCGCGCGCAAATTACTTCCCACCCTGCCCGCTCGCGCCGCCACTGACATAACGCCGCTCACGGATGCCTTCCTTCAGGCTCGTGGAGGAATGAACCGTCCGATGTGCCATTCCAGAGAGGGCTCTTTGAACCACTAGTACCTTAGGATGGAACCGAACGACATGACTTATGAGAGTACTAACTAGATTTCAGGTGGACATTACCTACCACCTCCCCGATTTCTTGGCATATCGACACGACAGCAATTTGTGATCACGCTATACTAAACTTACGGAAAAATCATCGCTTTTGGTCGCGACTATTTATGGCTACCAATGGTTTGGCTTGCGATTGGCCTAACCTTGTTTCATTCATAAAACTAAATGCGTAAATGAAGAGTCATTCAGCAACAATTTTTTATATTCCACAGCTGATAAGCAATTTGTTTTGTCATATTGTCTTTTCAAGTGATGATAAGGTTGAAAATATTCAGTTATATTATTAGGTACTTTAATTTAGAGTTCTGTGGTGGCCAGTAAAACTAATCGTATTGGTTGATGCAATTCAACAGTTTTGTGTATTGGTGTATTTGTGTGCAGCAACATTAACAAAGTGATATTAACATAAAAACTTAATCGTTTTTAACACTGCTATTACGTGTCGAGTGAGTTGTCACGTGAACAACTTGCTTTGACCTAATATAGTCGTAAAACTTGCGATATCGTAAAAGTAGTCTCGACAGAATCCGTAGGTCGATAAAACGCTTAACATCGGTGTATTATTGAGTTACTATGACTTTGATAAGTCAAAGTACGAAGTAAGCTTCGTAGTTGACTACCAACTTCATACACAATAATTTAATGTCTTTATATGTATACAAATTGTCTAAGTCATCCCCATAGACCTCCTCTATCCATATAAAAATACCATACAAAATAAGTTTTAGCCATGTTATATTTAATCATGGAGTTATTTTTAATCTTGTTTTGATCTCATCACAGACACGTCTTGTCTATTTAATATAAAATGTCAGAAATGACGAGACTTTCTGACGACTCGAAATTGCCTATTGTTATAAACGTCTTGAATGTTACATAATTAATTTAAGGTAATTAATTTCAGGTACGTCTGCTGGTTTGTCATCCGTTATGAGCAACGCCTACGTTCTGTGAGTGAATCTATTCTAATTTATAAATAACACGGAGAAAGACTGACGGGTTTCCAATATTTGAAATTACTTTCCTTTTTGTTTGAATTTATGTTGCCATGCATCAAATACTTACATTGTTGAGGATACTCAATGAATTTAACTTAGTAGTTTATTAGATTAGTGGCAATGTTTTATAAGAAAGGGGATGAAGTAATAAGACATGATTTTTAATTACATTATTATTAACTGTACTGTTTTTTATGAGATAGAGTGGCAGACAAGCAGACGATCACCTAATGGTAAGTGATTGCCGCCGCCCATACATTTATTTAATAATTTAGCTTAGCGTTAATCATATTATTTATCCTACAATTAGAAATATAATGATTCGATTATAATATAAAATCTAGCAATACATACTGATATCGATATACGATAAATATGATTTTGGTGTAACGAGCCTTGATAAGATCCGCAATTAATATATCAGGGACTGCTTTAAAGTGGCATGGGAGATAGATGTCAGAAATACGTATGCTTCGAATATGTGATGAGAAGAAGACGATGTGCAAAGCCACCCAGTAGAGAAGGCTTTGTCGATCCCGAAAAGGAAAAAAAGTGAGGGCGGCTTCTAGCTATCTAACTATGGATAATAATATAGCATTGTTCAATAGTATCGATAACGTCGGAAATGGGCAATTGTCGCAGTACTGTAATTTTTAACAGCATCGAGTTTTTGATTTTTCTTTGCTATCGATAGTCCGTCGGTGGTTGGTGGATTATTAATAACCAGCACTAGACCATACTATAATTGTATTAAAACATTTGGCAAGCCGTGGTTACGCCAGTTTTCAACTGACGCGAAAAGCACATTAGGCATGTAAACGAACGAAATTAACATTTGTACCCTCGTACAGCCCTTAAGTCTGATTCGATGCTACGCGACCATGACCTTTATCAACCGGAGTGTGTAATTGGAACTTAAAGATAACGAACACTAGCGAGCGATTTTCGAGAAACGTGTTAGGCATGTTTTAGTATTCATAAGTCTGGAAACTTATGTCAAAATTGGCTAATTTCTTAGTCCTAAATCCTGGATCAAATAATGAGCAAACGTTTTAACTGTGAGTGAGCTATGCTTATGGCTCGACCGGAGTGATACCACGGCCTAGAAGACTAGCGGAAAGGGTACCGGAGGCCGTATCGAGGAGGAAAGGAGGTTAAGCTTGTGACGTCACTGGTGTTGCAAGTGTCTATGGGCGGCAGCAATCGCTTACTATCAGGTGATCCATCTGCTCGTCTGGCATCTATAGTATAAAATAAAGAATAGCCCAGGGGACATAAAATAAATAATTAGCTCTGGAGATCAGAAAGTCCATGATGTCGGATTAAACATTTTAGTATTGGTGAAAACGGTGGCTTCTATACCGTAGCTTTCACATTGTTGCAGCATCGCTGCACAACACATCTCTGGTTGGAAGGGGGGTGTTCGATTCAATCATTTTTAGATTTTAGGGTTCAAATCTAAAAAAAGATTGAATGGAACACGTGTGTGAAATGGACACCGTGACCCGGGTCACGTTAATTTCATTTCCCGTCGCGTAATCGCCGCCGTCTAAATTGACAAAGCAGACTGCGCTCGCGCCGGGCCGAGTGATTTATTCGGCAAACAATTGAAACGTAAAAACTGATGGAAAGGATGTTTAATGCTGATTTATTGTAAAAACGCGACTGTTGCTTCAATGTTTTGGGCACCAAAATGGCGAACAGCCAACTTGTTTTTATAAACGTAGCTCTGCTCTCCATGGGGATAATGCCACTGTGGTTGAACTACGATCAGAAGTCCTCTCGGAAACATTGACAGGGGGCGTCAAATTATTTTTTTTCTATGTCAACTAACAGAGAAACAGCATTAGTTTCGACTTTAAGGCGTACGTAATTTTTTGATAATTTGGGTAGTCAACTGTCAAAGTCAATTAAAGCATAGTCACTCAACAAAACACCAGTATTCAGCTTTGAATCGATTTCAAGATTCTGGACAAGACTTCTCTTAACGACGCAGACGCCGTTTTTAAGACTCCAGGTCCAAGCAAGACGCAGAGGTTGGAGGACAAACGCCAACAGGTCTAAACAGCTGCCTAGTTATCCGTTCGCTGAGACAACACGCGCGAGGTGTTGCGACTCGTTAGTATTCAGGGCGCGGGATCACGGGAAAAATGAGATTAATTGCCCGCCGCTGACTAATGCCCTTTAATTTGGCCCAAAAGTGTGATTTGTTACGATCCCTTGCTGCGCCTCTTTAGCATATTAAAAAGTGGAGAATCGGATTCCAACGTGGGACTTGAAATCGATCTTTGTTGAATTATTCTTAAAGAGTCCGAGCTTTGGATCAGCGATCAATCAGGCAAGTTTAAAGTAGAGTTTAATTTGGGTTTTCACAAACTTGTTTACAGAGGGCAATTCTCTGCCACTATCAAGAGAGAATCGATAAAGCAACCATTAAGTTAGAAGCAAAACGGAGTGACGAATTGACGTGATTTTTAAGTTAAAAAAACAAGTTAAAAATATTCATAATAGCTAGTTATTAACAGAACTATTGTAGAAAAGGTGTAGTTTTTACTTTTAACTTTCATTTCCAGTTTTTGACTGTTGTATCTCGTCGGTATCGTACAGCACTGTATTTTACTTGTTTCTATTAATATCGAGGAGCTAGTACTTATTTTTCTGCGATATCCACTCATAACAAACGATCAAAAACCCTTTCGCATAATAATAATACGCTGTGAGTAATGTGTGCTCACATTTTGTCTCAGTCTTACCTTTGTTGCATCCCCAGGGAACGACCCACTATTCCTGTAACAATACCTTTTCAGAAGCAGGAAATGGAGGCCTAAAACAGACGAGGGTAGCCGACCAATGGCGATCAAAATTCACTAAATATTTACGATATTTTTATTGCGAGAAGGTTGACTTCCTTGTAGTTACCTCACGAGAACATGTGTCAAACATTGTAATAACTAGAAAGCCCTCTAACATTTAACGACGAAATTGTAACGACAATATAGAACAGCATTTTAACCTAATATCAGGTTAGGGGAAAACTCGCCCGAGAATTTCAAGATTATTTTGTTCGTCACTGCTCTAACCTATCTTCACCAATCTTTTTTCATTTAGTAGAGTTTAGTCAGTACCTATTACTCGTATCATCACAAAAATATTGTTTAGGTTAGATTACAACAGTCAAAAAATCACCGGCCAAAAAATCTTAAAATTTTTGGGCGAGTATCTTATTCCGACCACAGCTGCATCAAGCTATACCTAGTACTGTATATTTTTAAATTAGTGACCTTCACTTAGTTTCTGAACTGAAATAAGACCAGCACTAATAGACGGCGCTGGCAGTCGATTCCACGGCAAAAGGGTTGCGCCTTTACGGTTTACCTACAAGCCATGAAGTATCAACTTCAAGTATAGTTATAGAAAGATATTATATATTATATAAATTTCGTCGCGTTTCGTATAACGCCGTAAGCTCCAAAACGTTTTTTGAAAGGCAAAAACAAATGATATTGTGTCTCTTGTCTGGCCTTAAAAACGATAAATTAATATACAAAAAATATCACAAAAGCATGTTATAAACATCGAGCAATAACTTCTAGAGCACTCGTTAAAATTTATTACGTTTATATTTTTATGTACAATTATAACAGCCCATCGTTTTTGCGTCGTGGGATAAAAAAGTGATTTTAGTATGCGTACTTCGTGAGTCCCATTTTTCCTGCTGTCAGCTTCCTCCCTTGCCAAACATCCTTATTTATCTACTGAACATCCAGTTCCCATTTACAGCTCACTGAGCATCCCCTTACCGAATCCATCCACATCGTTTGAGCCCAGTTTTTGAGCGACACTCGAGCGAGCGACTATTATAACTGGGGGAGCTGAGCGCTTCCCGCTTGGCAATCGCTTAGGTGAGGTAATACCTCGTTATACAATACAAAGGGTCATAGCTAAACATCTTTTCCGCTGAGCACGCTTAGAGGCCGCTTTTCCTCGAGTGTGAGGTAAGGAAAGAAATATTTGTGCGGTAAATTTTCGAGTAAAACTCTATATTAAAGTAAATAGTTGGAAATGAAAGAACAACATACATCAGTGGATAAAATGTGCGCCTTCTATAGAGCCTAACATACAGGATATCCCTGCATAGCACTTTTCAGGGGACGCGCTTTCCACAGAAACTACAAAAAAAAAGTTAGATGGTAATCGCAACTAGACTTTCCGAAACCTGGATCACAGTCCAAGCGTACCCAAGACTCCTTAGCGTCAACTTTGGGAATTAAACGCTTTTATGATGATTAAGTGTTCTGTATAGACCTGAATTGAATAAACTATTTTCATTTCATCTAATAAATAATACCGGTTGAAGAAACTCAGACTCAAACTTATTATATCTATCGATTTCTAGTGATGAATAAGGCTCGAGTCTTGGTACAGCACTAGCTATGTACCCGCTAGCGTTGGTTCAGCGCTGATTAATTCGCACGAGATTAAGCCCATAGTGGCCTCTCTTTTTTAACCAGCTCAAAGGGCCGGTTTAAAAGCGGCCTCTTTCCGCCCGTTGGTGGGCTTTAATCCTACGCCTACTTTTAAAATGACGGGCGTAGGTGTTCCAAGTCTTTTTACGTGTAGGTATTATGGTAACATGGAGTTATAGCTGACTGTACTTTACCATTGTGAGCAGGTGTCCTTGCGGAAATGCTTCAATCTGATGACAAAACAAAGTGCCTGCCAAAACGTACCCTGATGTAACGTACTAACTACGCTGGCACAAGTGGCACAGCTAACCAAACTAAGCCTTGACCTCCGATACTAAGAGCCTGCATGTAGATGGGTTCTGCGCCACCTTCTGACAGCCCTCCTCTACCAATCCTTTTTGACCTCATCTCTTCAACGGTGCAATGGACGGCCAGTTGGCCTTCACAACGTTCACCGCTCGATTTTCTCCCATTCTCTCGAGGTGACCGAGCCAGCGAATTCGATGCGTTTTTGTCTCGCCAATGACATAAGGCTCGCATCTGCTCTCATTGAGGCTCCATGCAAAGTTTGTTGTGTTCCAGTATAATTATAAACACCACTAACGTCGAATATTTACGTAAAAATTAAATTATCAAATAATACGACTAGTTCGATCGAAATGAGCCACTAATATAATGAGGTCATCGAATAATGTCTCTCTGTAATAATCATATTATTATAATATCGGTATTCAGTGCAATGATTGTGCTCGCCAAATGGGTTGGTAATTTTATACGATAAAATTGAATAATAATTATGAACTGATGATAATTTCCTCTTAGTAGGTATTTTAAATTCTTTTCGAAAATTTTCAGCATTAAAAAAATAACTCTGTCAGTTGTTATTTTTACTTTAGCCTGAACATTAGCTCAAATATTAGTCAACTTGCTTTGGTTATTTTGAGGTTTCCAAGACTGTGACAAATGGGACATACCGAACGATTTTCTTCTTCCGAGGATAACCGCTCGCTTGCTTACTTATTAAGGAACACCTTTAATTGTTATTCTATGAAATCTATCATTAAAGCTAAACACATTAATGCTGGAAACAAAAGCTGGTTGCTTAAAAAGCATCCCTCCAATACACCAAAATTAACCCCGAAAAAACACTCACAATTTGACTAAATATTTTTTTTCGTGAAATTGTTCCTACAGTAAAGATATTAAGCAGAGTAGGAACATTTAAAAACATATCTATTCCATGTAAATATTCGACAGATATCTTTTTCCATTAATAGATAAAAGTAGGTGAACTCAATTTTATTTTCATAATAATTAGCACTTACATAAACTCCTGCCTCTATAAATACATCAGTTAAAAGCTCATCCAGCGAGTAGGTTTATTTTTATTTGGCAAACACAAGAGCTCTGATGAACGGCTTATTAAAATGTGAAATTTAAAAAATACCAAATGAATTTTCCGCTGCAATATTCGGGTATATGTTGCATTCAATGAATCAATCCAAATTGAAGCTGCTATTCAGGGGTTCGAGAACGCTCTGGCAAAGCAGCTTATGGAAATTAATTCATATGTCGGGGATGGATTACACGAAATAGAATATTTCTAATGCCAGCTCTGTTTAAAATTAAATGAAGGCGAAAATTCATTTTATTCAGAAATAAGGTGCTTACTTACAGCCCTTTGTTTTACCCTTCTTCTCAAAGGTATTATACCTACGTTATACTGATACACATTACAAGACAAAACATACTTGTCTGATACTATACAAGACATAGCAAAGAAAGAAAATTTAATTCCAAACCTGAGAAACGAATAGATCTTTTAGCTTTTGTTATATTAGATAATCTTCGGAGTTTCCAAAGCAACCAACGGCTTTGGACACAACCAAAGGTAGACCGGCTTAGACACAGGTAGGCAACAGATATACCTGAGCAAGCAAGGTGTCCGAAAAAACATAATGTCTGAATTCTTAAATCACCAGAAATCTCCGGTGATAATTTTGCAAATGAAAACTAAGAGCTCCCAAACCTTGCGCCGATTGTTATGTAGCCGCACGCCACGCTTGAGAATTGCGTTCGACGCCATCAGCAACATTCACGAGCGAAATGTATCCAATTTTCATTAAAACCCTGTATAAACGCTATTTTCAAATATTTGTATTAAGCACTCCTATTGTTTTATAGATTGCAATCGCTAATGCAAACATTTTGTTTTCACATTAACAAATGTGGGCCGTAAATTGTACCTTTATTGTTTAATCATTTAATTAGTGGCCCGCTCTCACTTCGCTAGCATTTATAAAGAGGTAAGTTCTATCGATAGCGAAAAGGTAAACCGAAAAGACCAAATACTTGCGCGATTTAATCGATGCCCAGCGCTATCTATTGGTTCAGTTTGAAACGAATGCCGAATGTCCCGAAGCAAAGTGACGACTGGCTACTAGTTATAATAGGTATATATCAAGTTGCAATATAGCAGTATTTTGAACTAGAAAGAAGAAAGAATTTGATCAGCTGAGTTGATAAATGTAAATTCTTGAATATCAATTCGTAGGACTTGATATTCTTGACAGGCATGAATATTTTTTTCTAGTAATCAAAATGATTTCGTGTTTCAGAAATCCTTAGCTTAGTTTACACAATATCTCCGATTCAAAGAGCAATAGAAATATCCATCTTATTGACGTCATCGTCGCTCCCCACCCGATTCATATTCAAAGGCTCCAAAAAAACGTCCGATACAAACCCGTTGTTTATGCAAACAGATAACATTCGGGCGGGACCCACACCCGCGGGTCCCACACCCCGCGGGTCCCACACCCCGCGGGTCCCACACCCCGCGGGTCCAACACCCCGGCGGGTCCTACACCCCGGCTCATAGTCCGGGAAGCGCACGATCGCCCCGGGATCATAAGCACAGTAGATATGTACGAGGAAGCTGTCGCAGTATCGAAACTCAGCCTTTCTGTTGCGATAAATACCTACGCATCAAATGAGCTGTAGGGTTGTCACCTCATTACAGTAAAACCAAAGAGTAAGGGTTTTGATTTTAGTTTATGCATGTGTGTTATTTTATGAAGGGATAAAATTAATTATAGCAGCAACGTTTAAAATATTTTTCCCTCCCTCACTGTTGTGCATCACATACAACACAACATCTCATGCATTGACCTGTAGCGCTACCATGAGTTGACATCTAAAACTGACATAACGTAAACTATCGCTCTGTCTCTTTCAAATGCATCACAATGAAAGAGACAAAGCGATAGTTTTCGATAGCGAGGATAGTATTTCAAACTCATGGTAAGGCTACTGACTGTATATTAAATAGTATGACTATAGCATTTAATATTCATCCAAACTGAACAATAATTCAAATAATTTCTTCCGTTTCTACGTAGTGTCTTTACTACTTTAGCTAATGTTTTTTACTTTTAGTCGTGAGGTTGCATGTTTGGATTTTCTTTAAAAAGGCATTTATCCCACTGGGGCATCTATCCCGTACATGTACTGTGGCCGGGATCATAACCCCGGGGACCCGGCGATCGCCGCGTCTCTGCGATCCTCCAGTTTGCATATGCTTAGCTCCCATTACCGCTCGAACGTGAGCGGAGGCGTCCAACCTCCGCAATTAGATAACAAAATTCCTTATCTCGTTAAGTGACCCTCGTTAGAGGCCCAATTTCCTGATAAAAAGGCTGTCAATCAGTGTCCGCGAGTTGTCTTTCCGTATCAGGCGAAAATAAAGTGGAAATAAAATGTTTGTATGGCACGGAGGGGAGGCGATATTGTCGCTGCCCGGCAGAATCTTACCGTTACTGTTTTACACTATTTGTGTTTTAGAGTGTTGGTATAGTCTACAGCAAGAAGCTGTAGTTATGACCTTGAGTGCGCAGAAACCAATTTTAATAGAAAGTCATCTTTTTTACAAGTGCGCAAAATAACGGTCATCGCTATACTTTCGTGCCTCCAACTATAGCTTGGTAGCCCTGTGTGAAAGCACACCCACTAGGAAGTGTCTTCAATGCGGGAGGTGGTAAGCTTGAATCTTACCACGCACTTTTAAGTTTTTGAAATCTATGTGCGTATTTTTACCATTCGCTCGGCGGTGAGGAAAACATCGTGAGGGAACCTGCACGTTTCAGATAATTAGTTCGGTTCCCCTGTTAAAGGGTTAGAAAATCAGACAGCAGTCGCTTCACTATGATTACCAGACTCCCTAATCTTGAATAATAGTTTAAGCGCACCCCGGGCTTTAAAGGGACAGCATTGGACACAACTGGGAATTAAATTCTGAGATATGATGAGATGAGGACTAATGTTACCCTCTTAAGTTTTAACGTTTTAGATACATAAGTATCCATACTTTTGAAAACTCACCAAGGCATTTAAGTTTGAGGGAACCCAAAATGCACAGGTGTTTTCTCCATGTTTGTGTGTGAAAATCTTATTGCGGTTCACAGAATATGTTTCAAGTCCCAATATTATTCTTATAGCTTCGAAAAAAATGTGGCTGTGACATTCGAGCGGACGGACAAACAGACATGACGAATCTGAAAGGATGCCATTTTATGCCTTTTTGCTGCGGATCCCTAAAAAGGACCATTACGAACCTATAAAGATAGTGAATTCAATTAAGGTCAGTGCTAAAATAAGATTTCTTTTCTTGTTCAGGCTTACAAGGCCTTGATATAAATGATTTACTTGTATATTGCCAACGTTCGGGGGTAAGGTAGTGATTTATTTTTCTCACTGTACTTACATAAAGGAAACTAGTACTGCCAAAATATTTGTTATGGTATAAAAGAAAAGAAGAATGATATTTGTTAGAAGTTGTAACAAAACACGTCAAATTATAATAGGCACTTACTATTAATGAATGGATTATAAATAGAAGTTTATTTCTTCATGATTGTATTACTGCTGGCATTGTACTCATACCTCGGTGGCGCAGTGGGTATTATATCGCACTTTTAAAACGGCAGCTACAGGTCGATTCACGAAAGATGACCACAAATGACGATCGTCTACGCGTGTAATCTTATGAAGAAATGGCTCATTCTCAATTTGACACATTACAAGGGCTTAGACTAAACACATTATATGTTTAATTGCCCATGTTTTTTGTCTTGAGTCTTTACTTCATGAGATATTTAGCGTAGACGATCGTCATTTGTGGTCATCTTTCGTGAATCGACCTATACTCTTGGGGTCTTTGACTTTAACTTTGACTAGATTCTATCCCTGGGTCAGGCAAAAATTTGTTTGTATTCATAGTTTCATAGCTCGGGTTTGATCACCAATCCGCATTAGGCAAGCGTGGTGATTAAATCTAATCCTATCATAGTAGCGATCACTTGGTTTCCATGATGGAGGCCTTTGCCCTGCAGTGGGACAGTATATAGGCTGATACTTTCTTACTTATATAGTTTGTAGATAAACAGATATTTGTGTTGTGGTTGTTTGTGGTTCAGATAACCAACTGTACCAAGTTCTGTACCAAGATAATGTATTGTAATTTGGTCTCAATTGGTGTAACTATATCAAACACATTTTTTCAAAGTGAGCCTAGAACACAACGTGTGATGTAGAGTCTCACTAGCAAATGTTCCAGTATGAAATAGTTTCTTATGCTGGTCCAGTAATAAGCCTTGTAATCATACCTTAAAAAACTAAAGGCTCTAAGTACACGGAGGAACAATGGGTTAGTCGTTAGCGTCGAGATTTAGGTCTCGGCGTTTTTGACTTCAGCGTGATTAATCTTGAGGGAAGTAAAAAAGGTCTTACTTAGGAATATTGTGGCCCAAAAGCGCAAAAGTTGTTAACTTACTAAGTGGTTTGAGTAATGAGGCTCTGGCTTGATGTTCCTGTGAGGAGGAAATCGTATTTTTAATTTTATTCTTCTGTGTGAAATTTTAAACTGTATCTAACGTAGGGGGGACTAAGTTAAATTCCGACGAAAGTGAGTTGTAACAAAACGAATTCCGAAAAATGGCCGTCAACGTTTACATACAAAAATGAAATTAAATATCATCTATTCATACCAAATTACAGGTCAAATACAAAGAATGATAAACAGTAAAATATTGTCACATTTATATTCATTAACAACTAACTGAATAGGATTAAATAAACATAATTATTTGGACAATATTAAATGGAGTAAAATTAAAATTGCACAGTTGACACAATAAGCATAATGATTGTATCAAAGTTAAGTCAAATTGAAATTGTTCATTAAGTTAAATGTACATACTTTAAGATTTGAAGTTACAAAAGAAATAACTAGTCTACTTGAACTTATGTTTTATCCACCACAACGTACGCATATTTTTGAAATTTCAATTTCCTACTTGAATTTCTCAAAATATATTGGCCATCCGGCCAGTTTCAAACACAAGTGCTATTTTGTACAGCGGTGGAGTAACTCGACCAGACGTCGTCTATACTCTAGCATAATTTACCTAAAAATAAACTAGCTTCTAGTTTATTTCCAGGTAAATTATGCTAGAGTTCAGACGACTTTTTTAGCCTTAGGCTTGGAAAAAATGTTTACACACTAGGGTACATAACTAAGGCATTAAAACAACATTACGTACGTAGTTTGTGAAACACAATTTTGCCAAACTATTCAACGAAATTTTCCACTATTTCTTGGTAGGAAAATTATTCGTTATCTGCAACATTTTCCTCGGAGGCCATCAATTCACCTCGCAGGATACTATTACACACTTGTATGTATTTGTATATTGTACTCGTATATGTAATGGCCCTAGTTTGAGCGCAGGCTATCACGTAACAGCTGTCATATAATACAATTTCCCCGGCAAGTGATATATCGGTTGAATAAAAACGAAAATATACATTACAGAGTTAAGATTTCATGTTTTCCTTGGGGTAAACCGCCCCATATATTTTGACGAGGCTCAGTATAAAACACAGCCTCGTGAGGGCCGTAAGATTTACTCGGAGCGATGTCAGGAGATGACTTATTGAGGAAAGTAATATTTTACGCTTAAAGACGTTAGTTTCAAACGACATTATGGTATATGGCCAGAATTAAAATGTTTTAATTTCACTACCACAAATAGCTATAATGTGTTAGTTGAGTCGTGCAAATAGATGATGTCCCCACTGCCGTGTGATCGGTCATTTAATTTCGTTAATAAACAGAGGAACGTTTATAGTTCCTAAGATATAGATTTTCAGGACAATTTTGACATATTATAAGAATTGAAATCCTTACTGAAACCAATATTTGACGATAATTACTTTGAGTTATACCATTTCTACCATTTTAACATCTGTGTTAGACTTTTCTTGAACTCTAAGTGTAATAAAATGTAATTAATAAGTTAACGTAGCTAATATTATTATCATAGTATTACTGTTTTATTATCAAGACTGGCCGGATGACGCATTTGGTAGAGACCCTGCCTCATACGCCAAAGGTCGTGGGCTCGATCCCCACCCTGGAAAAACATTCGTGCGATGAAAACTTGTGTTTGTTCAGTGTCTTCTTACTTACATTGTATAATACTTGTATTATCTGTAAAGCATCTGTTGTCTGATATCTGTAACACAAGTGCTTAAGCTAATATCAATGTATGAGATGTTGTGTGAACTTACTTGTACAGCTCTGAAATATTAAGGTACTCGCATCCTATATTTCATACTCAATTCACGTGGAGCACCTTAACGCCTCAACCACAGCCTCCCCCCCCCCCCCCCTTCACCCCTCATTCTTTCGTCGTCATTTCGTCTTAATTAAATAACGCAAGCACCCGTCGTTTACATTAATTGAGCAAGCCTGTTTCCATAATAAATACTCGGTGTCCATTAGAGCATAAAGAGATACAGATTATCGCCGTCTTCCAACTTGCCGCAGTGGAAACGGCAACAGTAGAGAAAGCTGAATCCGTGCAAAATATGAACGATAAGAAATGCTAACAAGCTATGCTTTGGCTCAGAGAAAACCGCTGCTGCATTTCGCCAAGTGAATAAAAGAACCGGAGACCCACTCCAGGGTCATCATCATCATTAATTCAGCCAATAGACGTCCACTGCTAGACATATGCCTCACTGAGGTGAGGTGATCTGTATGGATCGACACCTAAGTGTCGATCCATACAGATAGGTTTTGTGCCACCCGCATCCAAGTAAATCCCTCGACCTTCACTAAATAGGGGGTGAAGAAAATTAAAAGGTTGGTTTCGTCCTTATACCTCCACTGGAGTTGCCGCCGTCCATGGATGCCAATGCATGGACGGCCACTTATCATCAGTTGATCCGTCTGCCTTTATGACAACACCAAATGTTCTGCATCTGCCGTAATGATCCAAGTCGGTTATCCGAATTGGGTCTCCAATACCCACTCACTCAATTAAACAGCTCAGGCGTTGCTTCATGGTCTTCATTGAGGCATACATGCTTTGCTCGTTACTTCCCACGGCAAACGCCTCACTGCTCCGATCCGAGCTGTGCCTCGAGAGGAGTAATTACGTCGTAATGAGCGACCGCTTCGCGCGCGCTCTCCAGATGAACCCATCAGACAGGCGTATAAGTAGCTGACATTATCGTCGTTCTTTGCAACAAAAGAATATATTACTTCTTCTAGCATCAGAGGAACAAGTGAGCGAAATTTCATCAGGTATTACATGCTACTTTGAGAGCAATAGTAGCTCCGTGGATTGGAACGCGCTTTCTATACGGGATGTTGTAATCGAACCAAGCACTCAGTCTTGGATTTTCATCCATCTTGAATCCATGAGGAAATCAATGCGTATTTTGGCGGTGTGTGAAAACACTGAGGGACCGAGCACGTGTCGGATAATTTCTGAAACGAGGTACCATGGTTCAGTAAGTCTGGTTTCCGCGTTAAAGAATTGCGAAGGTCATACAGTAGTCGCTTCGTTGACTATCTGGAATTCTGAACCATGATCTAAATGTACCCCGGATTCCCAAAGCGACAGCTTTCGAAGCTTCAGATGAAAGGGTATGTATAAGTATAAGATGCTTCTCGTATGGGATTCAGTACATCAATGACGAGTTTTGATGGCGCCCCAAGGGATTTCTTGTTTGGTGGGATTGTAATCTTGATTGTAGCCTTGGATATAGTCATGGTGTTATAAAGATAATGCCTATAAAAATGACTTCTTTCTTCATACCATTTTGATGGACTGGAGAAAATTTTATGCGTTTCGGAAATTTTGGCTCGAAGACTTTTACAGAATCGTATCAGTTCTTAGTATTATCTATAATTTGTATAATGACCTCTTTAATTTATCAGACAACGGCAAGGGTCATAATTAAGCGGAAAAGCGAAACACTTGCGTAATCGACACCCAGCGCCTTCTATTGGTTTAATGTTGAACTAATGTCCCGAAACGAAGTGAGGGCGGGCCACAAGTACTTAATTTATAGAGTCAATTTGTACGCAGAGGGAAGCACAAGATTTTATATTAAGTAGGTACATAACCCAAGGTTAAGTAAACTACTTTGTCTAAGACAATTTGCCAAACAGACATTACAAACTAAAGTAGTAACTTAACAATGAAATGACGAGACGTCGCGCGGCAGCCGTTCGGTCGGAGCTGATTCTTGTCTATGCATAAGTAAGTTACCGCGGAAAAGCAATCAGTACACATACAATAGTCAGGTTCCAGGCCAAATTGTGTGTGACCTTAATGAATGTCACGCAATTGTACTTAGATGAGCACAATGTCGTGACATTTCATTTTCTCTTGTCTTTTTAGCATTTTCCAAGTTCCAGAACAGATTAGGTTATAAAAAACTACCTACGAGTTAGGAAATTTTCCGAATTATTTAGAAACTAATATCTCTGTTGCTAGGAGACGTCAGCTGCTGTCTTCGCTTGATAGTACAGGGAATGTCCTAGTAAAAAGTACGAGTAAGTATTACAATGACGAAGCATTTATTAATATTAGTGCGTTCAGTCCTAATTATATAATGTATAGGATTATGTATCATTGGTAATTAGATTAGGGCTACTTGTTCTATCTATGATGACCTTTCATTTCCTAAATAAGTACTTTGTGTACTTATTGTAAATTATTATTTTATTCTGAGTGATAACATAAAAAAATCATTCATCAATAATTCAATTATAGATCGGATTTTCATTAATATGATAACACTTTATTTTTAATTTTCTTTAAAGCTTTGGGATATCTACAGTAAACCTTCATTTGGAAATTTTGACATGACTGTAAATAAAAAACAGTTTTTTTCACCAAAAGTGCGATTCTTTTGTAGGTAATAATCTAAATGGCTCTTGTGTTGTGTGGCCGGTGTGCCACCGATTGTTCACTTTTTAATTGACGCTGGAACATTGTACTCACTCCGACTGACACACGGCAGCGTATCAAATTGACGAATTCGCAATTCAGTTACGTACATCCGAGTGGAATAACAAGTGATGTCGAATGGGGCCGGTAAAAAGTGGCGTTTGCTCCCAACGGGGCATTCATCTCGCTAATCTGATTGGAATGGACACCAGGGCATAGAGAAAAGCAATAGGCTAGTTTACTGATGTGAGAGTAGAATTAAAATGAAATAATTAAAAGAATTTCCCTTAAAAGTAGCAAATAAAAATGCAGATTTTCAATACAAACCAATGATTTTCCACCCTAAAAGCAGTACTAATCAAATTTGAACAATGTTTTTCCAATTTCTGTTACTATGAATCTATGTTAATCTTTCCTCTCTTAAATAATATATACTTTGGGTACCTATTCTAAATTATTATTATATTCTTATTGCTTTATTGATAAAGCCTTGTCTAAAGACTTCAGAAAACCTTTTCAAAGTAGAAATAACTGTCACCAGCAATTTCTGTTCCAGCAAAAACCACCGCTAAACTCGTGAACCGGCGCAAAATCCCCGTGAGAACGATTTAATCGGATTCAAAGCAGTCTTGTCGGAGTGTACCCGGGCAGCCGCGCGGGCGCCGGGCGCCTGACCGCGGAGGACTGAAAGCCGGACGCAACAACCCTGTTCGTTATTTACAGAGCACTTTGCCCGAGCGAATTATACACAGCCCTATTAGTGATTGTTGGGTCTAACCGGTAGAAAACCGATGTTTTAAAGTATTACCGTTTCTATTTACCATTCACAGTTTTAGTTAATGTAAAGCTGCGAAAGAAATATCCCCTACATGGTCTTAAAATAATTTTATTGCTAAGTAACATAGTTTTAAGATCAATGTTAAGTACACTTCTGGACTATAATATAAAAACAAAGTTTTATTTAATTAAATCTCAGAGAAACATATTGTAAGCTTCATCAGCACATACTTACGGTGATTTTTTCAGTCACTTTTCCACCCTTTCAACTATCTATTGGAAGCAACATTTCGTCATATGAATTTAGAACGTTCGTGTGAAGAAATCATGAAAAGACGTGACTTGTTAATTTTGTATGTGAATAAGTTGTATGAAATTTTGTTCAGAATGGTTAATAGGAGCGATGGTTAAACAAATGTAAATTTTACCGATATTAAATTACACACTGCATAAAATACCGGTCCAACAAAAACACGACTTCCTCCGTCTCTCCCTACATTTACGCGAGCAATCGGCACCAAAAACTCCACTCATGAATATTCGGCCTTTTATCATTCCAATTGTAACAAGGCATAAGATTAAATTATAAAAAGGGCCGAAATGAATCCGCGGCGGTACGTGACGAGCATCCGGGAATGCGGGGTAAACCTCTACGGTACCCCCCACCGCCCCCCTCGGCCCCGTGAGTGATGGCTACTCCTAATAGTACTGTGATGTAGGTGCATGTTGCGACCCATATGGGTGATTAGCACTTTTAATCATTACGACTGAGGGACCACGTGCACTTGCCTCGAATTTCGGCGAGTCGTAAGGACTTTTTGGATTACTTGGCGTAAGGACTAAAAGGCGAAAAAAGAAAACATTTACGACATAATTAAAGACTTCATCCAACTTACGCTTCCGCTTCTTTATTGGTCATGTTTTATGGTAAGTATTAAAAAAAAACAAACAAGCGCATTAGGCATGCGTGGTGAGTAAGCCTAACCCTATCATAGTAGCGATGATTCCCTCCTATGATGGAGATATCACCATCATAGAAATCAAGTACTTACCTATTTATTAAATTGTTTCACCGAAATAGTCCCTAAATTATTATTTGCGCAATCTCGTTAAGTTGTAAATTTAGCAAAGTAAAGGGCTTCAATCGATCCAGCAAACTTTGGTTTGTAATCGTGAAAAAAGATTTCCACATCCTCCAAAAAATAGCAGTATTTTTACTCGAAGTAACAATACCTCTAGGTAGAGTGACACGCAGTTCAAAAGGTAGTAAGTAGCAGGGTCAAACGCTGCCCTCCCGCTGTGAGTCTGCCTTTGATACTCTGTCCAATGCGTGTGGCGGCACATCGGAAACAGGCACAAAGCTGACGCAGAATTCGATGAGTTTCAGCTACGTGTATAATCTAGGTAGGTAACAGCATTAGATCCGTTTATGATGACAATGCTTAATGCGACACAGATTGAAAACGGGTTCAAGTACGCCGCTCGCCTGTAGTAGGAATAGCGATCAGGGGGGCTACGAGTATACACTCGAAGATTGAAGTCTAATTAGAGATTTATAAGGACGAATGTATGAAATCTCTAAATAAGATTTCAATGTCGATTGCACAAGAATTGTCCCCCCTGTATCTTTCAACGCTCCCCTGTCAAAATTGACAGGGGAGCGTTGTAGAATAATTTATCTATGGGAAAATGTCAATCAACGCTGACACTTGTAAGGGAAACAGCATTAGTTCCGACTTTTTCCGGGAGCCATATAACCAGGTGGCGTCTATACAAACTATGCTTTTGATCTGCTTGCTTGACACTTGTGTTGGAAACTATCGGTAGTGCGTTGGCCTAGTAGCTTGTGAGATTCACTTCAAAGGGACGGCCTAAGATTTTCTGAAACTCTTAGTAGTGTCATTTCGAAGTCTGCATTTTGTTGTACTGGTAATGTATCGTGCCTCGGAAAAGGCGGGATTCATGTTCAGAACTGTTTTTATTTATAAGATACATTTTTATACTACTATATGAAAGCACTAAAACTATACTATGAACTAACTGTCAATCAGAGCCAACTAAGTACAAGGTTGATACAAGGTTGTCTATCGGTAACGGACGCAAAGCCGATTCAGAAACTTAATGTGTTTCTGACTAGGTATAACCTATAAGATATAGATCTATGCGTAGCGCGACACAGTTCAAAAGGCCGTGGGGTCAGACGCAGCGCCCCCGCCGTGACCGCGCCTTTGATCTGCCCTGTCCAATACAATAGGGTTTCAGAAACAGAGATAGATGCAAATATAACACTAGATATTATCTTGGCCCTACGACATTTGGTAGTGACCCTGCCTCATGCCCAAAAGTCGTGGATTGGAACCTTCGGTCATAGAAACCCTTAAAAACACCGTAAGTGCGTTAAAAGTATCAGGCGTCAATAAAGGCTCCATTGACAAAGGATCCCAATTTGCCTTTCTTTTTTTATTAGGAACAACAAACAACTATTACACTAAATGTTACTTAACATTGTAGAATGCAATTTAAAACCAATGACTGCAGTAGATTAGGTTCGAAAATTAATATAACATTTTGATTTCGACCTCGATGGCATATTCGAAATTCAAAATATAGCTGTAAAACTACTAATGACAGTGATGCCTGTTGGGATAACTTTAACAAACGTTTTCAGCATCAATTGTGTACCTAGAGATAAGTCTTACTTACTTACTTCACTGGCTCAGCGTCCCGAAATGAGTCTTGGCCGCCGAAACAAGAGAACACAGAAGATCTAGAAATTACCTATATCTTTTGTTGGAACTCTTGTCTTTGTTCATTATTCAGTGTATGGGTATGTTTTTTAAATCATAAGTGATTTATTTACAAATTTCACGTGTGGCAGTATTAAAATTTTAATACAGGAATGATTCCTGTATCAAATAGATAGACAGAAACACTTTATTGGGCAAAAACGGGTTTTAACAAAGGCATTACAGATAATTATGGTACATGCGTAATATGATTATTTCAGCTATTTTGTACAAAATCAGATCAACACGTATTTGAAAATATGACAATGTATTTACATTTACGCGATAATATGTTTTTTTAATATAAAAGGACTCGTAGAATGTTTGTCACAGTAGTTTTATTTCATACTAAATAATAAAATTCATATATACATCTCATACAGTGACCTGACTTCATACTAAGTAGCTTAAACACTTGTGTTACATATTTCAGACAACAGAAGGAATGCAAATAATAATACTTAAATATATAATACCTAGACACTGAACAAACACAAGTGTTCATCACACGAATGTTTGTCCTGGTGGGGATCAAACCCATATAACCTTGCTTTGGCGTATGAGGAAGGATTACTACCAAATCCCATCCAGCCAGTCAATCTCCTAGTGATTAAAAAACAGTTATGCCCATCATTTTCTGAATAATGAATGCGCAATCCATTATCGCACCATCCACTATCTGATTGCAGTTCCAAAAACACTGCAGTACTAACGGGCACGCGTCAGTTAGTGCCCGGTCAGGTTAGTGTTGTGGAGGTGTTAAACCGGGGACGGACAGTCGCATGCAAATCCCGGCACTCTAATTCCGCCGAGTCAGCCGCCGGCCCGCTAGGGCTGCCAAGTGTCCCGATTGGCGATGGACGTCCCGGTTTTCCAGGGTTTAGTGACACGACACGACCTTGAATCGGTTGTTTTGATGAGAGATTTATACCGACTTTTAATAATTTAACTGTAGTAATTAACCAAATTCAGAAATTAAGTTTTTTGACGTTTGGTTGTACTTTTGTATTGGAATTTTAAAGACAAGTTAACAAAAATATTATACGTCTAAATGATTCCGTAATATGAAACCATTATAAATCTTTAAGTACCTACCGTAAAAAAATCCATTTACTTTGGTGCCATAATTAACAAAAAACAAAATTACTGAATTAATTTGTATCAGATGGATTTATTATTTCCTGTTCTTTGTTTTTCATATCATTTTTTCTGCCCCAATTCGAAATCCGATTACTTCTACTTTCTATCCGGTAATGACCCGATTAGCTATTTTTCCTGTTACTTACTCTACAAGTCAATAAAAAAACCAGCGCCATCTATTGACCCTTGTCAGAAATATTTATGGGCTCCGACCACCAGCGCTGTATGTATACCGATGTCGCAATGAATAATCGAAATGTTGCTTGTTTCAGGTATGTTCGTGTCAAGTATTGCAGTGTAGAAGACAATTAAGATTTCGGTGGGTGTAAGAAGGAAAGAAGATTTTGTTTATTTGAAATCAAAAATTACATAAGTCCAAAGAGGATACCCTACTTACGTATTCTATTATCAATTTTAATGAACTTTTATAAATAGTTCATGAGTCGAATTGCAAATTTTGTGACTTTTATTTAACTTCAAGATTTTATTTTGTCACAACTTTAAGAGATCCTAAGTGTACGGTTACAATTTCAATTCGATATCTTCAAGCGTTCCCGAAATATAAAATCTTGACACAGATGGACAAGACGATCTTAAAAAGGTTATATTTTTTTACTTTTGAAATTCTGGTTTTAATATCTACTTCAGGCACAAATCTCTCAGAATGATAAGGGTCTCCTTAGACAACCACTCCTTAGTTGTATATTGCAAAACCAAATTATTGTTACCCAGCATAAGCTCTTTTGTCTATGTATTGTGGAGAGAAGAATAAACAAATTTATTTAATTTATTTATTAATTACGGACCCCTAAAATTATACGTACTAACTACTAAACCGAATGCAACGGCCTCGATGGCACTGTGGCTAAAGTGTTCGCCCGAAGCGCGAAAGGTCCCGGGTTCGATTCCCGGTCAAGTCAATTTAGGAAACTACATTTTCTAAATTTTCCTAGGTCTGGGTGTTCTGGGCCCGAGGCCAGTTAATCTTAGTACAGGGATTGCCCTAGTTTGAGACCAGGTTGATTGGTGTGATTGTCTGGCGCATTTATTTAACCTAACATCTCGCTCGTTTACCTTCCACTATCGCAAAAATACAATCTCTGACCTCATTCCGCTCCATCAATAACCGAGCTCACCGCTTGACCTATCATTCAGTTTCCCAAACCCCGGCCAATAGCCAAACAAATTAAAGTACTTAGCCGTAATATATGTACATAATGGATGATAATAATATGTCCCGGCCGCAGGTAGCCGCGACGTGACCGGCAGCGTAAGCGGCGATATTCGGCGGAGACTTGTTTTCACCTAAACAATTAGGCGAGGATGCGACGACTCGGGCGCAGGATCCGCGACGCTCGGACGCAACCGTCGAAACGCGCTGACATGATGATGGATTAGGGTCCTGCCCCTTATCTTTTGATAAATGTATAAAATATACTAAACGCAAAAAGTCGTGGCAAACGGTGTCATATTTCATTAGGAAACCTACGAGTTCAATAATTTAATAAATAATTTTGATGAGCATATTGTAAAATATAAAAAAAATAAGTAAAGTAAGTATCAGCCTTTATATGTCTTATTGCAGGGCAAAGTCTCCATCTTAGAAATAAAGGCATCGCTACTATTATGGCATTAGGCTTAATCACCACGCTTGCCTAATTGATTGGTGATCGCAAACCAGAGCTATGTACTTATTATATGTTCGGAAAATTCGAAATATTCTTTTGTTCAACTTGGGAGTCAAACCTGATCGGCGTCCCGGTTTTGAAACAATAGACCAATTTATGTATTTTTTTTCAAGACAGAGTTTTTTAAAGTATGTTCAATTAAAACTGCACGAGTCCTGAACTACTTCTAAACTTACTATTTAGATACTTACGTACGTACGTAGGCACGGATCCCTCGGTTCGCATTTGGATGGTTTTCATTCAGTTGTTATAGAGGTAGCATCATGCGCGCAAAAACGTACCCAAAAAAATAACGTAGGCACTATCAGAAACTGCAAAAAATATCTAACGTAGGAGGGAATTTTTAAAATTTTAACGATATAGTCATGGATTTTTCCCCTACGCGGCACTCAAAATATAATAAACTTGTTTCGGTTTTTATTGGTTGTTAGTTCTAACTTTTTGACAGATTTAATTGCCATAACGAAGTCGTGTAAATTGTATGAAGTTCAATAATAAAGTTTGGTTTTTTAAAAGGTCCATTTCAATTTACCTGCTCTTTGTGCGAACTATGGGCTGGAACAAAACGAATATTGCACATAGTTTTGATTGAAGTTAATTTGAATCCCATCGAGTCATTGGTTTGTATGTTTGATGAACCAAATTTTAGAGTGAAATTAATTTAAACTCAATTTCCCATTCATCTCATCTATGATAAAGTTTTGACAATGACTTTCTACGCAATTTCATACTGAAAGCCAGAAAAGAAAATAAAGTGTAAATATTTTTACGTAAGTGTAATATTAATGAACTACTGAGTGTGGCAGTAAGAGTCTCAGAACTCTGTCATTAATATTATTTTTCCAATACGTAGGTAATACTTTTTTAATCTACAATCAGCCCAAGTGGCTTTAATCAGATTTGGTGAAGATTATTAAATTCATTTTAGAGAGAGCACACCCTATGATATGTCCTCTCGTAACCTATATCTTTCCGTGATTTTATATGGATGCCAATCGCATTCTTTTCAACCGAAACAAGCAGTTGTCTGTATTGATGAGCTTAGTAGCTGGATGATTGCTGTGTCGTTCTAGTCGGTTTTTGTAGGCTATAGAGGACCTCTCTATTTCTTCCTTTACTGTAGGCATTTCTAGGTATTCATGCACTTCAGCATTCCTCGTGAACCATGGCGCATTGGTGAGAGTTTTCAAAACTTTGTTCTGGTAGCGTTGAAGGATTTCCATATTCGAGTGACTTGCTGAACCCCAGAGTTGTATGCTATATTATTATATATAGGTAATACTTTGATTCTAATTTACTTCTTATTTTAAGTAGGTATATACGTATGATGTGATAAAAAAATAGCATTCATTCATTTATTATCCTTTGGAAGCAGGTACTTGAAAATAAAATCATTTTCATACACATATTTTATAACAATCTCCGAAAGATCTCCAAAAGATCGAAAGCAATTCAGGCAATTATCAAAGTGCTGCGTACCAAGTTGCAAAAACGTCGTATATTCCTCAGCTAAGAGGAAAGTGACTTTGAATCGAAACTCATATAAATTTTATTGAGAGCCTTACGCCGTAAACACGAGTTCGCATTAAGGCCGTTCTAGCGAAGTTAGGGATTCATTAGGCAGCCGAATGCGATATGAATTACATTACTGGTGCGCCGGAGTGTGTGGAACTTTGCCGGTAGTGGGGTAATGCCTGCTTACAGCGCAGACGTGCCGCGATTGGATTGAACAGTAAAGTCGCGTGCACGTTGCCGTTTTTTGGCAAGGATAAAGGAAAACAAACATGTTTTTTTATGTGGTAGGTGGCACAGTCAGAGGGTAATGAAGAGGACTATGCTTGAATATCCCTGCCTGTCGTGTCAGAAATGATGAGATCCACAGGAAATCTAAAATCGCCTCAAAAATGCGTTGCGTGGGTCAAGTGGCAATGGGCCCATGGCAAGGAGAACAACCATTGGGGCAGAAAAGTCCGTCAGTGGATCATCATGATTAGGTGGCAAACGAGCAGACGGATATTAAGTCTGCTCGTCCCATCCGCTTACAATCAGGTGATTGTAAACGATTGTTTTTTTTAAAACGATAAAAGATAACGATAAATAAAATAAAAACAGTTTTATTTACAGCTCTTACATTTCTATAACATTTAGCTACATACAGTAACTATCAAACGAAACTACGTTGATAGCTAGTAATCTTATTTCAAAAGCAAAAAACGTTTGATTTAAGTAACAGGTAAAACGCGTAAAACCGCGCTCGTAAAGTCCACGAGTACCGTCAGCATCAAAAAACATGACCGCACTTTTAGTTAATTCAGACAAGACGGCCTAAACTTCAAACTCCCCAAACTGCTCACTTATGTCCAAATAAGAAAAAATACATCACTTCGTAACGAGCTCCGCCCGAAACTATTAACCCACGTGCACAAGTTGGAACGGCCTATAGACACAGTTGATCACAGGCCGGGCGCGCTCCGGCGATGGTTCGGATGCCAAGAATAGCTGATGTAATGTATCGACGGCCTAGCCGGGTTTACAGCCTCGTAAAACTAGGCCCATTATCAGGGCTGCGACTGACCGCCCCCTCCCCCTCGTAAACATTTATTCATTTTGTTTGCCCTTGGATAACAGATACACAGACATTCCAACTTATTTATTATACGTAGTGTAGGAAGTAGCGGTCTTAACGTGTCCATACGAACTTTAGTTAGCCATCACGATGGGCAATATTTCCTTTCATACCCTATGCGGGAATATAATTCATCGTACAATTTATTGTCAGAGGGTGGGACAAGCAATACATAAGAGCCGCTCTTTCGAGTAACAATTAGGTAGAGGGAAGATTCATTGTAGAGAAAACGCTAAAGAAAATCCTTAAAGTAAGCTAATAAAGAGGGGATTGGACTTAGAAAGACGAACCTGAGCTAATTCTTCTATAGAATATTGAAAAGCCGATTGTAGAACATTACATTATTTCCCAATGACAAGACTTTTTTCTTTTGTATTTATCAGACAGGTACCTCTTATTCAAACTGTTTTTTTCAACTGACAATGATCTACAGCCTACTTTGATCCCTAAAAGTTCTTACAATTATTAAAGACCTATTTCCGTCGGATATTTTGGTAGGAACGTCCATTAAATCGGCTTTATTACCTTGATTTACTTTTGAGGTGGAGCGTCTCCGTAAACGTAGTGTTGGACGCCTGTAGGCTAGGTGGAGAGGTGATTTGCGGCTGGTAGAAGTTGGAAGGGGTCAAATGAAGTGGCGATCATTTTCAATAGTTAACTGATATCGATTGTGATATTAACCTCAACTTGTGTAGCAACACTACGCGTCTAGTTACTAGACGCAAAGTTAGTGTTTTTTTTTTACTTGGCAGCCCTGACGAACCGTGGTCCGGCTCTCCACAGCTGGGGTTTATTCGTACGCGCGTATTCTTTATTCATTGCAGTGAATAATCCAGCGGGCTGCTAACGAGCGCTATCTGACGCACTGTATTACGTAACAGAAAAATCTTTAATGAAACCTGGCAATGTTACAGGTACGTAGAGCTCAAAAATATAATTATTTTGAGCATTATTTTCTTAAGTAAATAATGCACTTCAAAATTTTCGATACTCCTTCTCTGTGCAAATTTTGAAGTGCCTTCTCTTCGTCGTGAGCCGTGTGATAGTCTCATCAATTTTTAGGTACATACATACCTTTATCATCTTCCTTCCCTATTCAACGTTATCTGTGGTCGGCGCAGTATCTTCTAGTACTAGGCATCCTGCAAAATAAAGTGAAGTTCTGGGATAGTGCATAGACCTTGATGCGTCAAGCCAAAAACATGGCAAACTTTGGGGAAGACCTGTGTCCAGCAGTGGACTGGGGCGGCTGATAACTGATGAGATTTATAAAAATTTTAGATACCTGTTTTTGATGCTTTACCCAATTTGTAAAAAGTACAGATATACATAATATAGCGTCGATGTCTCGTAAGCTACAACAAAAGCAGTAATTTTCGCTTTCCCGCATCCAATTCACTCGAGCAACGTTTAATTTAAAGATTCAAAGTCGTCCGTGCATTAGAGAGAGAGCGAAGTTTGCTTACACTAGTAATCCAATCAGCGGCGCTGCTTCCACAATGAACTCGCTGCAAGACTAATATTGTCGCTTTTAAAAAGTGAGGGTGCTCGGCGAGTGAGCCGTGAGCGCCGATTGTTTATTTAACACATTACCGGAGTCTGCTGACAATTAGATGAAGAAAACAGAACTGCGCCAGGAAATTGCCGTCTCATGCCGCGAGGGGAGGAGGGGGGCTGGAGGGGGAGCAGTGTCACGTGGCACGGACGAGAAATAAAAACGTCGACAATTTGCGCGGGAAGACACTTGCGACTTCCCGCCTCTCAACAGCGTTTTAGCACATGCTCCTGCAAAAACCAACCGTAATCCTCAGCAAGAAGGTGCTGTTTGGATGTGGATGGCTGGAGCTGACGCGGCACGGGTAGGAGCTCATGTCATCAGTCATTTAAAGATTTCCCGACACTTCGTTACGATCACAATGTTACGCTTTCGCTATTCAAAGGGAATGTGGGAATGGTTTTTGTTTGACGACCTCCCTGGCGCGTGGCGTGCGTTAATCTAATTCCTCGTCAAGATTGAACGATTTTTGTATACAAGTGTTAAAATATCGATCTGTTTCGATATACTGGCCGTCATTAGTGAATAAATGAGTACCATACGATTCTAATCTAGAAATAATGATGCAGGTTAATGACCGTTTTGATTGCCACAATGTGACAAAATAAATTGTAAAGTTTCTTATTGCTATGTTGGCGATAACGATCGAAACACTTCGGTGACTTTACAACTTCCAAATAATTACACAACTCGTCAGAAACTGTCATAAAATACCAGCTCATAACAACTTTTTTACTGAATAATAATTATTTGGGTCTCAAACTTATTATAATTTCCGTAGTGATTTTTTCTTTTTAAACTTGGTACAGTCTTGAATATCGATTCGTTACTAAGGCCTATTTATAAACTGAATATTTCAGGATACTGAATATATAATAGTATGTCGTAGGGAGGCAGTCTTATCGTGACATTTGTAAGTTTCAGTCTCAAGGGATACATGAAAACCAAGTTTCACAAAATATTTGCTGAAAGAAACAGATGCCAGAAAGTTTTCTCAGACCGCACCGGGGGCTCACAACATTTACATATTTTATTCTAGACACAACCTGCTTCATAAATAACACCTCATTAATTTTGACGGAGCGCCACGGTAAGCTCCCAGTGGCAGAAAGAGTTGAAATTCAGCCTTCAGGGCGGCTAAAAATTCAGGAGCGTTCCTAGGCCCATAATTCAGTTGTTACATAACGGTGGCCGAAGGGGGGAGGGGGGAACGACCGGTGAATTATGTAAATAGTCCCGACTCTCCCAGTTATTCATGGGCATCTCGATTCGGGAAACTCGTAATTATAGCTTCTATTAATATTCAGAAAGACAGCCACTATTTGTGAAAGTTATCTTCTTATTCCATTAAAATGTATATTTTATAACGGCTCTACTTTTTCCGGATCAATGTAATTACCCTCCGATTAACACACAGTATTAAGCGGTGTCATAATTAAAGAATAATAACTGGAAAGGAAATGAATAATAAATGAAGGTTTCAAGGTAAATGTGATAATGAAACATACGTCATACTTGTAAACCGACCACGTTTAAGGACTGGTCTGTTCATGTATTGATACCTCATATTTTTAAGTATGTTATTCGTTTGGGAATTATAGTATCTTGGTCTCCTGCGGCAGTAACATACTGAAAACAGAGCAGAATTACCTACAGATATCAGGATCCAGATCGTGTCCCTAATAAATATAAGTATACTTATATATGGTACATATCTATAGATACATAGCTTAGAGCAACTCTGAGGTCAAAAGCTTTTATTCTAGTACTGTAGGTGTGAACGACATCCAAGCTTGCCTTGTTGAGTTTATAACACATCCGCGCACAACGTGTGTGTGTGACACATCCGCGCACACCGTATATGTGCACACATCCGCGGAGCTAGGATCCGTGTTCCAATCAGGCGAATCAATCGCGCGCGCTCGCTGATGTCGAATTGTAATTTATCGGTGATTACGATAGGGCCGATTCACATCTTGGCGTTTTCGCAGAGCTGTGATCCTTCACGAATTTAATGGTGTATTAAATGGGTTAAATTTGGAGTTTTAATCAAATTGTTTTATAAATTAAAAACAAACAGTAATAAATTGTATATTTACCTATTATTTTCTCTAACCCGGTTGTTACAATCACCTGATGATTAGTGATTTCCACCTCATCAGCCTGATTGACTGTCCCTACCACAAACAAACATCTTCTTAACAAAGTGTTTCAACGCTCTGAAACCTCAGTGTAAGGCAACAGTTGTAAGCCGGAGGTGTAAACGGCCTCCCCGCGCCGTCTCCGCGGGGACCCGGCGTTAAATATTAATAAGAATCAATCGCTTGACTCGTGCGACACGTCCCGTATTATACTCGTATCGTGTAGATGGCCGGGAAATGTCCTCTCATCTCGCGTTGTATTGGTTGCGTCTGAAGTCAATGTTTTAGAACCTAGAGTGCGCTTGGATCGTGGATTGTTGAGTGTGGAAATTACAATAAAGCGAATCCCACTGCGACTGTTAGGTAACTGTAAAAGTTTGAGCTATGATAAATTTTGAGATTTTGATAAGATGCCGTTGACTAGATTGACTTTTGATGTCAATCCAAAGATCTACGAGTACCAAGTAAATGTTCATAAAATTACAAATCGCAAACCAGGGTACCGTAGATTGACCGTGAGCCAGGCTTTGGCATAAATGGGCCAGCTCAACCGGTGTGATAAGACCGGCGTGAAGCAGCGTCTGTGCAGTGTTTCGCTGAATGAATAAGGGTAGTGAGGAGGTCTCATCGGGGGAAAGGTAGGTAAAAGCTAGCAGCGCACTTGTAGCTTCACTGGTACTGGTATCTATGGGTGGCAGAAATCACTTACGATCATGTGATCCATCTGCTTGTCTACCACCTATTACAAAAGGAATAATCTTAGATTTTCTAGAAAGTCTTAAGTTTTAGACTAATTTAAGTTATACTTTCAGAATTGAAAGAAAAAATCTTGCAGTTTTCCTCACGATGGTTTCCTCACCGCTGAGTTAATGGTACATACATTAGTTTCAGGCATTTCATCGTTTCAGGGGAGTTGTAAACGGCCCCGTCCGTATGACACGCTCCGCGGGAACATGGCGTTAAATATTAAACGGAATCAATCGCCCGACACGTTCTGTATCGCGTAAGTAGATTACCAGGAAATATTAACACGAATATATTTGGATGGAAATGAAGTTTATGTGCTGTTAAGCTTAATAGCAACACTAAATAACCACACGAAAGCGGTTGTCTTTCCATCCTCATCACGTTGGTGATTTGCAATCCAATGCTGAGCGTTTTTCGCGGAATTTTCTTTGACAAACCTCAGTTTTGTGGAACGGTTTGGCTGCTGCAGTATTTCCTATGTATTCGCTATGACTTAGGGTCTTTCAAGACAAGAGCGCACTCATCATTCTAAAAGGCCGGCATCGAATTTGTAACTTCTCTGGTCTTGCAGATGTTCTTGGGCGGCGGTGATTACTTACCAACAAGTGACCCGCTTGCTGGTTAGTCGCATCTAGTATAAAAAAGTGAAAGGACAACTTATTGACATCAACTGTATTGCTATCACAGTTGTACTAATATCAACAGATGGCGATGTGTGTAGCGTCCAACGCACATGCAATATATCGTTTTGTAAGTAGCCTAAAAAACTGTCGACCACATAGTAAATGGTTGCCTCTTACGCTTGAATAATCCTGCTACCCAAGGGTTTTAAGGGAGCTTGGATACATTTTCAACGGGTATAACTAAAAATATTGTAGCACAGGAACCAATCAAATCAAAGAAATACAACATTAATTAACTTCGTCCAATAATATGATTAATTAAGGCTGATTGCCTCGATGGCACTGTGGTTAGTGGGTTACACTTAGTTTCACAGTGGCTAGTAGTGACCACATGAATAAACAACAGATATACTTGGAATCAGGAGTACAATTTCCGGGACGGGCCTAAATTTGTACCTGAGTTTTTATCCCTCACCCCAAAGTCTGGACGTTATTGTGTACCGGTATAGTACGTATACCCACATGCCTCACTGAGTATGTTAAGCCGTTGATCCCGCGCGCGAATCCTCTCAACGTCATGTTTATTTATTTATCGAAATTTTGCATTCATTTCCATCCTTAATGTTAATTTAACCCAGCGACCTAAACATAGCTCAGTAGATATGAACGCGCCGTCAACACAGGGGGTCCTGGTTCGAATCCGAGAAACGTGTAAGCATTTGCTCTGGTTTCCCTGTTAAAGGGTTCCAAAGGTCACAAGGTAGTCGTTTAGTAAGTAAAGATAGTAAGGCTAAGGTGGGCCGGCCATGCTTCCGGTAAAAAGTTTATCCACTCTTGCCTTAAAGTGGATCACGATATACATCGGCGAGTAACGAGTTCAACTCCTATCGTTGCCAATATGGAAGGAGTTTCACATATTTTGAAATTGGTACCTGTAATGATGAACGTGAAAAACTAGCAATTTCAACGGCGAGCCCAGTCAAGGTTGCAAAACCCATTACTTAAATTACAGCCAAAAAAGCGAGCGCATATTCTTGTTTACAAATGCGATTAGCACCGAAATTGGTTCATATTCGAACCCCACTTGCTTTACAATGCTGGAATCGATTCCGGCGCAAATTATTTGTTCTGTTGACCCTTTTTCGCGGCGACGTGAAAGGGACAGAAGCCTCAATGAGCCCTTTGAATGATTGATTGACGCAGCCGGCCGGAATACGAAGCGTCATGTAAACACGCTTTGAACAGTCGCTCTGTTTAGCTCTGAAATGCAAAAGTAGGTAGTTGTTGTCAAAATAAGAGAACGATAAAACTAAAATAAATATATTATGATGTAGATTACCGATCTGGTGAAGGTCGTGGGAGTCCCTTGGATGCGGGTGGCACAGGACCGATCTGTGTGGAGAACTTTGGGGGAGGCCTATATTCAGCAGTGGACGTCTATTGGCTGAAATGATGATGATGAGATAACCATAAAGACAACCAACAAAAATTGGTTAAAACGAGATCTAACTGGCAATTTTTTTAAATCTTAAACCGTTCATAAATGTTACTTGCTGGTACGGAACTCTTCATGGGCGAGTTCGACTCGTACTCATGGCATGCACGACTACAGAACCCTACATTGCGCGTGGCTCGACACGTACTTTGCCGGTTTTTAAATATTAAATAGAATAATAGATTTGCGTAACGCGCGGCGGTTCGGCGGTTGGTTTATCACCCCCCGAGTGATATCCCGGCGGCGATTGATTCTACTTAATATTTTATAACCTGTCGGCGAAACTCAAGTGAAGAAGGAAGTGTGAAAATATTGAGCAAAATTAGGTCACGTACTTTAGAACGTTTTCTTACCATCTTTACTTAATAATAGTCTCTTTCATATTATATTGTGCTGTGGTGACCAGTATCAAAGGTGTCAAGAATACGGGATATTTTCTAATGGAAAGTGTGTGCACAGACACAACAAATTCAAAATATAGTGTAAAACAATTCACTGACATCCTTCTAATATAAGTAATTATAGTACGAGTATACTACTATAGTTGAAAATAAATTAATACTAAATGAATATGAATGTTTTCTGTCACAATAAGTTAGATTAATATAATTAATTAGGTAATATTGTTTCCATGGAATAAAGACTCTCATCTAAGCGTGTAATTCAAAGTTGTGCCCAAAGCTATCACTTTAAAGCCTTAATTGTTAGTTTTCCAACAATTATGTGTTGATAAAATAAAGTACCATACAACCTTTACAAATCATTAACACCTTCGTTTTCAGCAATGGCTAAAGTCACAGAAATAAAATAACACATGTATAATAATGAATGACTTTTTATTATGGGACTGTTCCAAACACAATGCAATTATAATTCGCGAATCGTTCCGCGGCTTTTTACTGCGCTCACCTGCGCGCTCATTCGTCAGCCGCATTCATATTGTATGGAATGGCCGCTTCGTGGCGTCATCACTCGTTTCAGCTCTCAATTGCAGAAATCTTGGGGCTGTAATCATGTATGACGTAAATTAACTCGGGGGGGTGTGAAGTATTTCTTTTAGGGTTCCGTCCCTCAAAAGATAAAGCGGATTAAATACAATAATTAGATTTGCTGGCCGCTTCCCAGTATTGGGATACCTGGTGAATCCTGGCACCTTCTCTAAAGAGTTTTTGTTAGTTTTGTGAAAGTGCTCATTGCTCAATCTGGGTTTCCATTCGATAACTTTTATTAATAATCCATCTATCATAATTACGGCTTGGTAGGTAACTCCACTTAAGATCACACACCTGTCTTATAAGTAGACCACCGACCTGCCACTTGGTCTAACGATATTAATGGTAGCAGAGAAACAATGGATGAGGCTGTAGGGAGTGGCGTGATAAAGAATATGCCAATGGCCAATGGGCTGATATGATAATGTCAAGTTGCACTTTTTATGCAAAGAGCCAAGAAGTTGAGTTTAATACCCACCTAAATATTTCCTGACCTTATTGATCTTACAACTTCGATTGTCCTCCAAAAACGGCAATATTGGTATACTGCCTGTCAGGTAGGCACATTACTCGTTTATCTACTAGTATAGTTCATTTATATATAGGTCACCGCCACCCCACATTTAAATGTTTTGGCAGCGATTCGAGCTTGTTATCATTAGCGTATAACATGCTTGGTCGATGTACTCATTATTTTTGCGTTTATGTAAGTACCAGAACGAGTATGTACACGAAAAATAATAGCAACTAAGCGTACACGAGCTAGCTTAGTAGCTGCAATGCAGTAACTCGCATTGTTGGGACGTCACTTACGAGTAACTCGCACGAGTTTGACAGCTCGCATACGAGTTAGTTCAACATCTTTTTTTCGGCTCAGCCATCTCTCGCGATGTTTAGACGAGTTTGAAAGTAACTCGCTGGCGGTGTAAGCGCGATTGTCGTAGTGGAACTCGTGTTTTTTGTTACCAGGTGCTAAGTGTAACGCGAGCCAAGTTACTGGCGTACAAGCAGACGATTCAACTAAAAAGATGCGCCTCAGTGTTAATAAAAGGATGTCATCATCATCTTATATCGTTCGTTTTGTAGCTGGCGCTTCGGAACCCAGGGTCCGCTTTCCTGCTACAACTCACTCCTCTACTTTACACGGTCTTGGACAACCTTTGTGGTGAGTGTATTGGCACGCATATCATTTCTCACAACGTCCAGCCAAACCATTATGTCAACAAATACTAACTGTGAAATACTTGAACATCATTTTAGAAATAAAAAGATCAATACCTGGATATTGCAAATTTTATCGTACAGGAACATTGGAAAGGAAATTAGGCAGAATGTTGGCGACGTTCAAAATTTCATTTGGGATATATAATAGTGCTCACGTGGAGCTAAGTGACGGCGGACAGTCGCAGGTGCGGCAGGATTGCCGGCTTAGAGAGCTGATGTCTTGCGACGCTGAACACGTGTACGGGATTAGGCGAAGCCCAGCTCTAGACTGTCTCCTACGTTGTTGGATTATAAGGAGAAGCCTGGAGGTCCCAATCGGGGGAAGAGGGCTAAAAGGTTAAAGTGCACTTGTGACTCAAATGGTGTTGCGAGTGTCTATGGGCGGCAGCAATCGCTTACCATCAGGTGATCTGTCTGCTCATCTGGATACTAAGACATAAAAAGTTTGCATGATTTAGAAAGGCTTACAGGTAGCAATATATTGCGCACCTACTCCCTTAAAATGGTGTAGGTAGCTCTCGTTGCCAATTATAAGACAGACTTTATAGATTCAAGATTGTGGAAAAGCAACGCTTTGACATGAATGGACTAACTCAGGGTTGCTCAAATTTGAATACGAATTAACGAGAATGCATTAGTAATTCGAATTTTGACTGTTTTTGTGTGAATTTGGTGAATTATTAATGTGTTTTGTATTTAGATTTTTTGTGTCAGTGATGAATGAATCGTGGCGCGTCTGTACTTTCCGTGTTGTGATGTCTAACATAATTAATTATGTTGGCTCTAGCTGTTGCTGAAAAATTCAAGCACCGCTAATACAGAGCAGCGGAACCAAAACCGGACTCTATTTGATTGTGGCTAAAATACGACTGTATACAATTCACTATAAATTTTACATTTCTAGTTATTTTTAAGTATGCTCGATGGAAGCTTAGTGCAAAAGAGAGCGCCTTCCATACGGGGGTCGTGGCCCGAATACGAGAATGCTCTGGATTTTTCAAAATTATGTGTGTTTTTCTATACCATTTGCTCAGCGGTCAGGGAAATATCGTGAGAAAACCTGCACGTTTCCGTTAGTTTCTGAAATACATGTTTAAATAATTAACGGAAACGTGCAGGTTTCTTATTCAATTGGTCTGGTTCCCCTGTTGAAGGATTGAAAAGGTCAGACGGCAGTCGCTTCATAATAATAAGTACTACTCAGACTCCCCAAATCCTGAATCATTATCTAAAAATGCCCCGAGCTTTAAAGCAATAGCTCAACCTGGAAATAACACACTAACATGAGTAAATGAAATCTTTTTGCTCTTTTCCAACATTTCAATTTATTGCAAAGCAACATACGTCTAAATTTGAGGGCCTCATTACTAACCACACATAAATCGAGCTTCAAAACCTAACCCAGGTGAAAACGGACGAGTGAACATTAATCTTTTTAGTTAGACAAATACCGGCCATTCGAGTTAATAATATAAACGGGCGCGCGAGATCCGCCAACACATCCAGGGTTGCCAGCCCTACTATGAAATATAATGTACCTAACCCCGAAATGCTCAAAAGCTTTCAAACCTTGGGAACAGTCCTGAGATTACCTATCATTGACAACTTTAAGACAGGTACTGGGTTTTTAGGCGGGTCGTGAAACGGCATCTCAGCAGGCATTCAGGGTGAGGATGACAGTCTCAATAGATAAATAGTTTGTTCTTTTGTGCCTGTCAACCTCATATTTGGATCTCACAGCCGCTTACCTATCAGGTTGAGTGAGGTCATCTTGATTGTCTTCAATATATAACAAAAGATACAACAGAAATACGAAATGTATCCTCCTTATTATATAATTTTAAGTTAAATGCAATGCGGCGCATACGCTCTCGTGGCGGACAGTCTCATATTTCAATAATGGATTTTTTGTGTCGCATGTGGAAGACGAGCAGACGATTCACCTGATGGTTAGCGTATTGTCGTCCCGTAACATCCACGTCACAAGTGCGCTCCGGTCTCACAAACTTGGCGACACACAGCGCAAGCGCTGCTACACGCTGGTCTTGTGTGGCTGTGGGTGTTATCACTCCGGTCGAGCCGGCTCATTCATGCCGCAGCGTGGCTCTCCCACTGTTAGACCTAAAAGGCGGCCATAGGCGGCAGCCCTGCGCATCCCGCTCGTTACATGATTGCATTACTTGTTGTGAGCGAATTTGTTCACCAACGCGGCTCAAACGTATTTCATTAGAGGTAATTAAGCTAAGCTGCCCGTGGGACCGCCATCAAATAATGTGAAGTTGAATTTGTGAAGCTATGAATGAATAACAAAATTGTTTTATTTATTACTCCTCTTTAGAAGAAAAACATTGCATGTAACAATGCGCCATAGAATACAATATTAAAATTGACACAGAAGGTCTAGTCTAGGCCACTTAATGGACAAGCCGCTGCCTCCATCTCCAATTTATGACCCACACGACGGATTTTACGCAATTGTCTTCAGTTCAGGAAACAAACCCCTGGAACGAAAATATGTTTTGAATTTTTCGAACACAGTTCGGTTTTGTGATCAGTGGCACTACCATGAGTTTTGAAATACTATCCTCGCTATCGAAAACCTTTCATTGTGATGCATTTGAAAGAGGGACAGAATAAGAGGTTAACGGTATGTCAGTTTTTCGATGTCGATGGTCGGTAGCGCTACAGGTGATAGGGACAGAGAAGGTATCTGCATTAGGCTGGCGTGGTGATTAAGCCTTATCCCATAGTAAACTTTACAGCATGACAATGTATAGCTAGATACTTAACTTTATTTTAAAATGTAATAGTTTTATAACAGTGGGTTACATAATGTGCTTTATTTGCATGTTCCATTAACTATCCAGAGAACTTGCCTTATTTGATTAAAGCAATCGCTAAACGCAAATTGGTGAACTAGAATTCCCCTAAAGCAGATTTTACTGGCGGAATCTCGCCAGTAATACATTATTCCTTATTTGCTCGCCATTGTTCTGTTGCGGATTAATTACGCCAAGTGTTTGAGATATTTTAATTGCGTGTTTACGGATCGTGTTGTAGGGGGGGGGGGGGGGGCTGGCGGACCGGTGCGCGTCGAATTGCGTGTTTGGCTCAAGGGTTTACATGACAAATGCGATGAATAAATTTGCTAAACATTCACACAGAGCATCTAGACTCAAAGTAGGTACACACGCAAGTAATCTATGCAATAGAAATCGACCTTTAACATACATAATAAATATCGCAGACATAGCCAACAGAATTTTGTAGCTCAGATGGCAATGGGCAGGGCACATTGCGAGGAGAACAGATTCCCTAAATACTGAATCATGGTCTGGGCATACCCTGGGCTTCAAAGCTAACAGCTTTGGATAAAACCGGGATTACAGTCTAAGATGATAGAGGAATACAACACCGACTGGCACGAGTGTTTGCGTTAAGTACAGTGCTTGCTGTTATTAAATAGCATTACAATTGGAGTTAGCGCTTGGATCTGGTTACACGCGGTGTTCCAATATTATTATTTAGTTAGCGGAGCTCGCAGTCATCGCCGAGGTGTTTGCGCAGGAGTTCTCGAGTAATTGCTTCCAGTTCTGTTTGTGTTGTGTGACGTCACAACGCGTACATTCGTGTTATGAGCCCAATGCCGATGGTGTAACGTGCAGGTCTCCTCACGATGTTTTCCCTCACCGCCAAGTTAATGGCGGAAATATGCATATGGATCAGAAAAATCCATAGGTGCACGCTCGGAATTCGAACTACGACCCTCCGTGTGGAAGACGCGTTCTTATCCATTGAGCTACCATCGCTCTTAAAGATACAGAACCGTTGTTTAGTCGTGACTAATTATTAAAAATTGATGGAAAGGCAAATTTTCTCCGCCTAAGATGAGCTAAGCGAAAGCTCCAGAGCGCTGGCTAGACTAGAATTTCTTCAGGTTAGTTCTATAGAGGAATGAGTAGTTTAGTATACCTACATAAGAAATATTGTGGCTCCGAAGTGGTAAATAATTAGTAAATTAGAATTTCAATAATATGGAGTACATTGTGCACCATAAAGCTATCTTATGAGACGACTCTGAATCACGTTGCACATGCATCATGTAATTATCAAAGCCTCTACGTATCTGAGTCTAGCCCATAATTAAACTATTAATGCAGTGGAGACGACACAATAAGGCAGCGCTGATCACAATATGCGCCGTCACTCACAAGTATTGCAGCATATTGCGATGCAGTATTAGCGCGTTTAACCAATTTCGGGACACCTGGCTTCGGATTTCTGGCAATTTAAGTTGAACATACTGCTAATACTTGATAGTAACGGGACTAAACCTGGGGATATTTAAATATATGTTATATTATAGCACTTACTGCTTGATTTTTCGACCACGTTACAACGCCACGGCCGTGGTCAAGCGGACTGGTTTAGTTAAAGTATTATATAAAGTATTTGTAACACATTGCTGGCTGATATGCGCAACTCATCAAAACCAAACCAACTGGAAAATAGTTACCTATTTAAACAATGGCGTATGTCCGTCCTTTCCTACATCGTGGGAAAAATATGCAGATTTGAAAAAAAAAACAGAGTATTTCTTTACATTTTTTTGGTGATAAGTGGCAGACAAATAGACGAATCACTTCATGGTAAGCGATTGCCGCCGCCCATATACACTCGTCAAAAAAATCTACACATCTACAAAGTCGGTCACATGACATTTGTATGAAACGTCGAAAAAAAATTCGACACATTTTCAAAATTCGGCGATAGCTACGTTCGCAATTCTACGAATGCAAAAAGAATGTAAATATTTACGGATACACCCTTTATAAACGTCCCTTAAACGATTCACTGTGCATCACGTTAATATCAAATTTGGGCGAATGTCACCTAAGCCTTAATTTCAATGTAGCTCATAATTAAACCATAAACGCAGTGGAGATACAAGGCAAGCTCCTGAGCACAATGAGCGTCGCTTACAGGTTATTGCAGCATATTGCAACACACGCTAACTTATCAAATTTACCGAGCACCTGCCTGGAGTTAGCGGTAATTGAAACCGAACCGCAAACAAGTTTACGATCCAGCGGTTTGAAATACGATAAAACGAGTGCATTTGTATTGTAGCGGAAAGTTTAATACCACATCCAATATAATTACACCATTACTTTTACATCGTATTAATGTGGTATTAATGCAGTACCAACGCAGGTATTATAAATTAAGCCTCTTAACTTATTAGATGTACAATATAAGCGAAACAAATCGGCTTTGCCATACATTATTGCCGAGTGGATATTCCATTTGTTTTTGCTTCTATTGTTGATGTAAATATTCGTACTAATGGGGCTTTATTCCTACCAATTATGTGGACCTCGGCATAAAAACTATATAAAAGTAGCAATGTATAAGGAGAGCAATTTTTTCATGTGTAAGGTGGCCCAGAAGCATACGGATCGCCTGATGGTAAGCGATTGCTGTTGCTCATGAACACTCCAGCGACACCAGAGGAGTTACAAGCGCCCTGGCAATTTTATAACTGCCCTTCATCCCCATTGGAACTCCGCTATCCTCACTTACTTGGTGAAACAGCGCACACATGCATCATGCCTGCTTTCTGTGAGAATACAATTTTTATCTTGGTATACATACAGCTTGAATTACTAAATAAAAAGCTAATAAATATAATACATGTTTTCGCTACAATAACTACAAAATGACCTAATCTATAGTCTTTAGACTCTGATAAGTACAATGGATTGCGTCTCAAGTGTGGTTAGCCAAACCAGCCTAACTAATTCCGCCTTAGACGGCGTTGCACTGCGCTCCGACCATACACTTAGCAAATTACTCGTGGGTGGTTAGATTTCCTTGGCTCTACTGTCCTTTGAAATTTAATACAACACGAAAATACATTACTGTACCATGCATGGGCTTATACTGACATTTGACCGAGATTATTCTTAGATGTAGTAAGAGCATCTAACAAATAATGTGTCTTGAGACTAATTCATCAAAATGTAAGTAACAGGACAGAAGAGTAGAGATACAAATCTGAAGCATGGCTGATCCCATGAACACAACAATAGATAAATAAATAGATAGATCGACTTTATTGCACAAAATTCACAATTTAAGAATTAGACATGATATAAATTTTATGTACAATTCGGCAGTCTTATCGCTTAGAGAGGGTGTTAACTTTTTTTTACCAGTTGCTAGATTAATATTTCAAATATTATATCTCACCTAGCTTCATATCGATTACCAACGAGCACTACACAATATTACCACCGTGTAACGAGTAATCTGCCATCAGCGGGACAATTAGCCCTGATTGCAGTTACTCGCACACTCGTCCCGCTGTCACCCGCCGAGCAAACACCACTAATACTGCGTGTCACGCCGGCTAATACCGCGAGGAAAAACTAGCGCAGTTTAGTCGGGCTTAGCATGACGGAATTCCCGGAATTACTATGATTTTTTCAAGTAAAGTGACCAAGTTGATCGTTTATTTACGATGTGAGCGTGAACGTAAATTGAGTAATCGTGTATTTGGTATTTGTCACTTATTTTTGTACACATAAAAATCATCATGAGTTGCAAAAATGTTGTATTTGTAGAAATACATTGAAGCCCTGTAATGAATTTTCTACTACTGCAAACTACAATAGCTAACTAATACAATAAAATGTAAATCACGACGACGATCGCCGACGATCTAGTAAAGGTTGCGAGAGTCCCTTGGATGCGGGTGGCACAGGACCGATCTGTGTGGAGAACTTCGGGGGAGGTATATGTCCAGCTGTGGACGTCTATTGGCTGAAATAATAATGATGATGATGTTAATTACATGTATTGGTTTGCATAACAAAGCGAACATCAGCGCTTCCAACGATAATTAATGACTTTGATGCTTTTTCAAATAAACCCTTATATCCAGATAGTTCCTAATTTTAAAATACCAATCTTGTGAAGTTTTAAGGAGCCGCCAGGTGATCAGTGCATATGACGCCGCGTCCGGGCGCAGCGTGCAGCCGCGCCGCGCTACGTACAGAGACTGCATTATTCATGAGTGTACACTTAGTGCATTAATATGTATACCTGCTTTGGTTCTTAATGCATTTACTTATGTCAAAGTAGCTTATGTGTTGCCTAAACTTAGATATTTTGAACTCTATAACTTAGTATGGACTCACGTAAGTACGAGTAAATACAGGGAATGAAGAGCGCGAGCGGTTTACCATTCGACAAGTATTACCTCTATATAGTAGCAAGTTAAGTTCTCTGATAGCTAAGTAATTTCTAAGTATTAAGTAACGTCCAAACGCAGGCGAGTTAAATGTTATAAGTTGCCGTTCAGAGATAAACTAGAAAAAATATGGACTGTCACAAAGCTATTTATACATAAGATTAAAATGGATCATAACTTTGCAAAATATAGTGTTCCCACTGAAAACCCGTTGCAGTTTAACACGTTTTCAAGTATGTGTAACACAAATTACATAGCGAACACGTTCGGTATGACGAGTGGCATTTTAATGGCGAGTTGCGTAACGCGACATACTGCGCACATAGTTAACGCGATATACTCGTACTGTGCTTGTGCAAATCATTGTTTTCTGATTTCTAATAATCGCGGGGAATGTTGTGGGTTATGATGATCAACTTAAAATACTCAGAAAGGGTTTTCTTTTGCGAATGCCCCCGTACCGGGTCACCACCATGGTTTGAGAAACACTGCTTTTGTAGATTAAGCCTTCAACCCTTGTCAGAATTAACAGGTTAAGCAGATGAATTAATAGCACTTTTGGTTTATGGTCAGTCACTTTCAACTCCAAAAGGAGGCTCTTAGAGGACATTTCAAGATGAGATGCATTTTTTCTGCACCGACCTAGTTTTATCGTCGTAAGGCCCAGACAACCGACACAGTGGAAAATAAGTTATTTTATGCAGTTTTAAAAGGCTTTTGGGTCTTACTACGTTATCGAAATATCATTTGAAATATAACACATAAATATTTTATCTTTCATAACTACGATAAAGAAAATAAGCAGTCTCAGTTGTAAGGGCACTTATAGAGTTGTTATTACCGAAGTATTAATTAATTCATAAAAGTGTCGCGACGGAGACTCGTTGCCAAGAACCAATCGTCAATAAAGCGTTACACAATAACTAGTACCAAGTCCACTTTATTACCAGATATCAATTGGTCATAATACGCACAAGGTCACGGACAACCAAAATGTGATGCAATAAATAATAATAAACGAGTAAAACTAAAAGCGCGATTCTGGATTGTTCTAGGCATTGTGATTTTTAGGGTACCGTAACCAAATGGCAAAATACGGAACCCTGTACGTCCGTGTATCACAATCACATTTTTCAGAAACTACTACTTACAAAGAAATGCGCTCTCCACTCACTTACGCTTGTAATTCATAGAGAATCCCGGCTACCTGTAGTTCGTAGTGGTAGGATGCTGATGACGTCAGAGGATTACGTCACGGCTGCGCCAAATTGCGTGTGGAGAGGAGCGTGCGTCAGATTTGTCGGCGCTGCAATCTGTCTCTGAATAAGCCTTCGAATTGCATTGTTCTTGGAATGCACATTGATGCGCGGGCAGCGTCAGCGCGGTGGTATCTTGCGGATTTAAGGGGATTTGCTTTGTCGGATACGCTCGTATTTTACGCAAGATATTTTAGGCTGTTTGGTCTCGATTCCTACTTTGACCGTAAGTGTTAAAATTGGTAGGTTTAGTTTCTGCGTTAGGAAAAGCTTTTAGGCCAAAATACGATCTCCATTTGCTGTTGATATTATGTAGGTTACTTACATAGTACCTAGTAAGCATTTTCATCATCATTTCAACCGCGTTATACCTTCGCGTCGTCTTTATTACATTACGCAATAACATGTTATAACTGCCTGTCTGTGGCACCGTAGCTCCCGAACGGATAAACTGATTTGTATTGCTTTTGTAAGTTGAAATAGTCAGCTATATACAAGTCTCAGTAAAACTTAATTACTGCAAAACATGTCTACGAAACGATAATATTAAAATATTTCTCAAAAATTAAACATGAACAGGTACAAATATTTTTGTCAATAGCGCCTGTAAATAAATACGCGTTCAAATATCTTCTCACCGAGATACAAAGCGTCTACCCAACTACTCGTCTTTTAGCATTACGCCGAGAGTCCGGGACTTAAAATCAAAGAGGCCAATACCGTATCGCAGCTTGTGAGCGGGACTTAGTCCCGGCCGCCGCGCGTGCGGCCGGGCTCGCTTCGACGCAATCTGTACCTGCCTCGATAAGCCCACCGATTGAGTTGCTCTTCGATACAACAACTAACACAGCATATAACATAAGTGCTGTTATTATTTCAGGATGAGTTTTCATGGTATTGTCTTCCATCTCATAAATCACGTATTATAAACGCGAAAGTTTGTAAGGATGTACGTACGTGTGTATGTTTATACTCAATAATTTATTGCTTTCCATAAGGTACAATGAGATTTATTAGCTGGAATACATAATTATGGGTATTTCCCGCAAAACCTATACGTTTGATAACATTTCACAATAAAATAGCTTATATATCAGAATATCATACAGGATACAATTTATAATATTATATAGATATATTTTTATTATCTCAAAATATAATGATAATTCTTTCAACACGTGGGTGAAACATATTGGGCGTGGGCGTAGCTATTTTTATTGTAAACTGAAATCAGACACCTTTGTGAAGGTTATCATTGTTAGCAATATTGACTCCTTATATGTTCAAATAAATAATAATAATAGGTAACTCTTACTTGAGGCTAAAAAGGCGTATCTTAACGTCGTATGGGATGCCTTGCGTGCCAATAAACTGACCACATGCCCAAGACCGTGCGAAGTGGAGAAGTCAAAGTAATAAAGCGGACTCCGGCTCCCAAGCGACAGCAACATTGGGATGATAATAATGATTCTTGTTTGAGGCTTCTTTGTTTTACAAAATGTCCTTCTTTTATCTCGTTGAAAGTGTACTAATGTCAATCCTACGTCGTTCCGCAGAATGCATTCTGCTGAATGGTCCACAGGTGTGCTTGTTAGCTTCGCCGTGGATTCCTCCCTCGCAGCGACTTCCCGAAGTGCAATGCGCGCAATAGATTCGTATTACTTTTAAAGTCTCTCGCAGGTGCGCGGGAGCGGAGGGTGGCTCGTAAGATGGTAAACATTTAAAGCGACAGTCGCTTTACAAGTGTTCTGCGATTCCAATTTTATATTGAAAGGCTTTGGCAAGCATCATATTGCAGAACTTGATGAATACACGAATACAAAAAATTGTCTCCTATCTATTTCATCTTCTTGTCCATTCTACCTGAAAGTAACACCAAATTGTGTGACATCCATTTAAACATTTCGAGGTTGTTACCTGTGACTAAAGTGACATATTAATTATTATATATTAGTGTAGGCCCAACAAATCCATAAAAAACTTGAAGTTACTAATTTTAACAATTCGACAATAAGAAGAAAAGTAGATTCAATCAATCAATAAAATCATTTATTGTCTCAGTTACATACATTGTGTCCACCTATCATTTGTTTTATTGATTTGCCTTAGCTTGATTCTAAGCAAAATAAAGCACCCGTTAATAATAAAAAAAAAGTATGTATTTGGATTTTACGTTGCATTGTACTTCATGTGGATCGTTCATGCACTGACTGTGTATTTCATAAACTTATCACGTATGCACTCGTTCGTGTGTCAAACAGAACTGAATTCGGCTGAAGAAAATAGAACTGAAGTAATAAGTAGATAACGTAAGTAGTTCAAAGACTCACGTAAAACACACGTGCCTTTAAATATTATTGTTCGTGAACTTGACATTCAAAATTACAGTTCGAATATCCCTGATATTTACTCTGCCATCCGCTCGTTATTCAAAAGGCACCGATCTACAAGAAACCAATAATGTTTAATAACATGACGGGAGCAATTCAAGCCCGGAATATCGACAAGAAATTCTCCCTATTGAAAGGGAGAATTTCACATTTGATTCGTTTCGCCTTTCACGGCGATAAGGCGAGTCATGTCGCGGTGTTTGTGCGGCGAGGCGGCGCGGGTTTGTCATGCCGTGCATCACCGCGAGGCCGGGGTGAACACATGGTGTCTCCGATGGTGTAGTAATGGTGGAACCATAGAATTACAATTTATAAGAAGAACAATGTCATTCGGTAGGCTACCAAAAACGGAACGCACATGTGTAAATACTTGGACTATTTAATTTTGTCACTTAAAAAAATACGTCTTCACGAATTTCAGGCCGTTGTGATAATGTGATGATAAATTGTTGACTTGATATGATAAATTGGTATATTCTTATCTGTCCCTTTTTGACATAAGCAGTGTCCATAATTTGCAAATTCACTTTTCCGAGTTTTGTTGGTCTTGAAGCAGGGCGCGCGCGGCATCCTATGTCTATGGGTGACACGGTTAAACAAGTTTTGCTATTTGTAGTTAATCTATAGGCTCATTGTCATTTCTATAAGTCAACAGCTGCGAGTGATGATTTCATAGGATAAACATAAATAAATTACAACAAATCAAAAATTTAGACAACATTACATACATTTGTCCTGGTTTCAAATTACCTTGCCTTGTTATATGGAAACCAGGAACAACGAAGGTACACTTAATGTTGGTTATCCTTCAAAGAAGGACCCACCCTCTCGAGGCCCCTGACCTGGTGTGAAGATAGATAGTTCGATATTCATAATTGCACAAAATACCAATACCAATTTAAGTCCAAGGCATTACAGAAATGTAATAATTTTGGCTCGGCTTACTCAACCCGGCAAACATATGAATGAATTATAGTCAACCTCACCAAACCTATCACTAGAATAGGTGATCTATTACGCCAATAACAGTGTTATATTGATATGCCCGTAGCATTGTGTTATTTTGCCGTAATAACGGAGGTTCCAAGTGATCAATTCACGAAGCAATCGACCCAGATAGATGGTATTGGGTCTGGCGAGAGAACGACTACGCGCTGTTTTGGTGAGGCCCATCCATCAATCTGTCTGCAGAGAAGTGTGAAAGCAAAACAATATTTGATCGAAATAAAATTACGAGTTGGAACATAGTAAGGACATGACCCACTTTACAAAGAGCTCTGGCACAGATAAGGACTTGATTTTTTTTCAGCTTTAATAATTAATTTGAGACAACATCAGATACATTCACTAGTAATAACTGATCAATGACTACTGGCAGTGACTGGATTAGGAAAACTTAAGAACGAGAAACGTAAGAAATTCAGAAGGTTTACACAACCTGTTAAATGATTGACTCTGAGTTTTCTTTTCATCCTCATTTCGGACCGCATATAGTTACATTTTGACTGTACAAGAGCTTCGATATACACGGGTCACCTCGACCTAAGTAAAATAATACCACGAAGTGTAAAGTCATACGCAGATAAACGGCCTGGTAGCTTAAAGGTTGGCAGCACAGTTGTGACTCTACTGGTGTCGCTTACCATCAGGAGATCCGTCTGTTCGTCTTAGGTATGTAGGTCACATAAAAATGCCCAATTTCGTAAGAAAAGTGACCTCACGATTAATTATAAGCAAATGGATTCCATCAGCTGAAAAAAACTCATTAGTAATCGATATGTTATAAGAAAAGCCTTGATACAATGATAACATTTAGATGTATCATTGTATAAGGCTTTTCTTATAACATAACTGGTGTTAGCACCAGAGCCCTAACGATAAGATGAAAACCATAAATATTGAACCATCTTATACATAAGTACAATGACGCAAACGGTTATATACCCCAGTAATGTATAATCCTAATGAGAGCGTTGAATCCGAACCCCCGAGTTTTTGCAAGTCTAGCACAAGATTTGGCTACGTTCTCGCATAAAAGTGTTTTCATTGGGTTTTTATGGCAACATCAAATTTATTGCTAAGTAATGCTTGTCTGAATAAAAGGCACATTTGGACCAACAAAAAAGGCTTTTTGAGCTGGCGTTTTCCTTTCTAGATTTCGTTTTGACTGTTGTCAAGCAAAAGGCTTAACACAGTGGGTCGTAAACACGAGTGTTGCGTCGAAACGTTAGTATGTAACATGTCTTTAGTGATGATGTCAGCAGTCAAAAACACTTCTCTACTTTTTTTTTCAAGTGTATGTATATCCATTTCTTTGGCACGCACTATAGCCTGAACGGCTAGACGGATTTTGACAAGTTAGGTGTTATTTATTCATCGTGATAGTGTGAGTGACACCACCTCTGATACCTATAATACTTTTTTTAATATTAAGGGTTTTTCACAAAATCTAATCTTGTACTCAAGTCTGGTTATTAGATTGAATGTATTGTCGTCTGACCTTCGCAACTCTGACAGAGGCACCATTCAGTCATGTTTTTTTCGAATAGCCACACATTTAGCCGCTATTTCACCTGATGCTAAGACGATGTGGTTACGCAACAAAAATTTGAGAATTTATGCGAAGTTAACGGTCTTCTGTAATCGCCTAGCTAGTGATACAAAATTACAAATACACATATAGGTAAGTTTAATAACTCCCCAAAAAGCGCCAACCACTCAGCAGACTTGCATACGTTTGCCAATGTTACATGCCAATATGTATGTATGGTTATCTATAGAGATATACAGTAAAATGCCGAACTGTATGAAACTCGTGCGTGATGCTATCAGCGCGGATGCGTGATCTTGCGGTGATGTATCGAGCGCACGTCTGTTGCGTGCATCACGCATCTTGCGAACACTTATATGATATATCATAGTTTGGAAGGAAACCCTCTCACTCATCTCATACGTGTAGTTATCAATAAAATCCCTCTATTGGTTATGGCGGCCCATCGTAACGATCTGTCAAAAATATATATTTTAGTGCTCAAGTGCGTATGAAGGGCGTGCGTGATGCGGTCATTGCGGATGCGTTACTCAGGTCTAAGTAATTTAATGTATTCGTATCTATACAATAACGTCGAGCGAGAACTGATGAATAATATGTACGTCATAAGCTAAGATACAGTATATAGGGAACGCTTTTACCCATCTCTTGCGCTGCAGTCGTCAACCCGAGGGCGTGACACGCGGCCCGTGAAGCGCGGCGTGGCGTTGATGTATGGCGCTCGGAGCGGGCCCGCGACGGACGGGCGCTGCCGTTGACGGGGATTTGTTTGCACGTCACTATCATGACACGCGGCTTACGCTGTCCGGTGGTCCTGCCCTGTTCGCAGGTCATAACCAGTCGGCACAAGGACGAAAACATTTTCGTCTTCCATTCGTATCTATAATTACGTTTTCTATTTACCTTTTTTGAGAAAAATTACATTTTTTTCATAAAGAACATACTGTTCGTGACGTTATTAAATACGGTCCGAGAGCACACTAAGTCTGGGATTTGGACCACAGTTTATCCTATCATTATTTGGAGTTAACTTACTCGGTCGCAATATACTCTGCCCCAATTATCCCGCGCTTATTCCGTGTGACAAATGCTCGGTACGGTGCGTATATCACGCACAAACGCGGCAACAGCGTGACAGCGGAGGGGCATGTTCGAGGATGCGTTGCGTAAACAACCGACGGGGGTGTCCTGCATCGTAGCTTTAATGTAATCAATGTCTGCATCCATTTATCCGGCGTGAGAAACGCGCGTGCGGACATAGATCACGCATATCGCACTAAGTACCGAACGACCGAACGAGAAGGATTTGGGGGCGTTCTGTGTGAGTGGCCACTGAGATAATTTTGCATAATTACATTTAATAAACCAATGTGCTCATTCTTCTCGTTTATACTACTTAATAAACACACGACGCTTAGGCATCGCGCAACACGGAAAAAGCGTGATAGCGATATAACGTTTTTGAGAGAATGCCTACTGCGTGAACAGATGATGAGTCATTTGTACTCTAACTTAACATAAACGGACATTGTCTCATTGTCACTTTCTAGGTATACTACGCTGATTCTGCGTGACAAACACATTTAGATCACGCATAATGTGGCTACTGATATCTCCGTGACAGCATTGGGACGTTACAAGGGTATGCGTAAACAACCGTTGAGAATCGCTCTGCATTGTACCTTCACTTAAACGTAGTTATGGAATCACACTATTTGTACTTGGCTTATTTTGCGTGACAAACGCACAATGCGGCAACAGCGCGACAGCAGCGGGACGTGTTCGAGGGCGCGGCGCGTAAACAGCCAACGAGAGTGTTCTGCATGGTAATCAGAGTGCATTTATTGCACGCTTGTGGGATTCGTGATTAATACCACGCTCATTACGGATCACGCACTAACAGCACTGTAATAGCCGGAATTTCGCGGAAATACAAATTGCTGGAAAAACGTGTTTGCTTTTACTTCACCTGCCTTAAATTGCTTAATCCGTCTACCACAAACTATAATATAATACAAGATTTTCTATGAATCACAGACCTAAGCTGTGACCGACCACTGATATTCAAACATATCTTGAGATAGCAATTTTTATTTTACCTTAATATTGATAGACATTATAGAAGCCTTAGAAAAGTGTATCTAGCCTCTATCAATTGGTCTATGATTATAAGAAAAAAATCTTCACCCACTAATGAAATTACTGATGCTACCGGTTCAAATCAATTAATTACCAAAGTTAGTTAACGCATCAATAGCCCACCTACTTGTAGTTAATTGGTGTGCTAACCGAGTTATACATAGTTGAGCGAGACGATATAACAGTGGCAAGCAAACACGCTATGACACCGCGTTCCCGCGGGACGCGTGATTAGTGATCACGCTAGAACGCGTCTCGAGCGCGGTTGACTGGGTAGGTTCAATATGTAGTTACTGCTTAGATGTTTAGTTACTAATTAGGTAAGATATTTATTGGATATAGAAACATATGGCGATTTTGCCCAGTAAGATTTTTTTTCCGCAATACGATTAGCAATCACGCTAGTGTGCGACTAGTACTTCTGGGTATTACCTACTTCTGATTAGAGTTCGGTATTAACTGAGGAATATCAAGATAGGTGGTCGTTTAACGTGTTTGAATGGTTACTACTTGGACGTTAACGTACTTGTGTATAAATGGCGTAGCCAAGTGATATCTACTAATATCTATGATGAGGAAATACTATGCTATGATATTCCGATACCGCAGTACGTTTATTTATAATGCACTTTTTATAAATTTGAATGCCAGTCAAACTTATATCATTCACCCCAATCTGCACGTTAAAAAATCAAGATGTTTTTCTCCATTATTATGGATACATGGTCTGCTTTTGATCAAACAGAAAGTAAAATTGACATATTCGTAAATTTTGCTTTCAAATCGATCAAATGCAGACCGTGTAACGTAAACGTAGACATTTCGTTCGACTTCTTACTGACCGCCACTGGTAACACAAATTACATCCCGAATTTCATAGCTTTTCAGTGTTTCCATAAATTACAGCGGATTTAGGGCATTAACTCAGAATTCCAATTTCCAAGTAGTGGTCGTAAAATCAATCCCAAGTCAAATTAGGCCCTACAGTTATATCAGACTACATGAATATTTGATATTACTGACAACGACTTTTGCAAATAATACTTATGCCTTCGAGCTTAGTTTATATACCGAAATGTTATTCAAAATATTTAGAGAGAAAACAATGTACACAACATAAACAAAATAATGTCGCTTATTGTCTCTTGAAACAATAAAAGAAACAGAAAATAACATGAATTTTATTGTCCTTCATTATACATAATTGAATCAGTTTCGTTATGGCAAGATATTACAATAATTATTTCCATTAACAATGTGTCGGCCCGGTTACATCAAAAGTATTCGCTTTAGATCACAGGGTAAACTGGGACCATAATCTTAGGGTAATAAAGTCTGGTAATTACAATGAAATGATTGCCGTCTGACTTCAAACCTTAGAGATATATCTCCCATATCTTCAACTTACATCACAGTACCTACATTATAATGTCTGGAATACTTAGTTCTTAAGACCTGCTTTTGGGTAGCAAAGTATCTATCTATTTACCATCGCTGTTAGTTGCGAGTTCTAAATCATTAAGCCAGCCATTGTCTTACGAGACGACGTCTGTCTCGATGCCCGAGTCTACGTGCAGTAGCCGCATGTGTCTGCGGCGTTTGCGCGTGACGTGCCGCTCGTAATGAACTGAGCGGGATGTCCGCGGATGATGGATGGCTTTCTGATTATGATGCAAGTTGTGTTAATGCGATGCAGATCGGTGTTGGTGTGACGTCACTTAGACTGCTTCTGCGAGATGGATACGCGTGATAACGTGAGGTCTTAAGTGCTGGCGATGGTTCTGTATGATATTATTGTCATTTGTCAAGGAATGGAACTCTTTACCCGCCGATGTATTTCCTGAACAATATAACCTGGACCTTTTTCAGGCATGCTTTTCATGGGCAAGCATGGCCCACCTTAGTCCTCATCTTCACTTAACACCAGGTGTGATCAAGGTCAAATGCTTGTTTGACGCAGAATAAAAAAAAAGTCAATAAAGGTCATTTATTGTTTCTTAGACAACTCTGCGTGGATAAAGATAAATAAAACACATATAAGTAAACAACCAACTTTGTCTTTAATAGTATGTGGTGGTATAATATTATGTGGGTCATTCTCGTAAAAATGTGATTAGTCGTATATCTCCCTCCCCCCTTTTCTATGATGGAGGCCTTTGTCCTGCATTGGGACAGTATATAGACTGATATTTTTTACTCGTATACAGTAGTTTAGGTCTCTTTTTATTAAAATTTTATATTTAATGATTCTAATGTCGATTACGGAGAAATGGGGACACAAGACTGCCTGGCTATGACATCACGATGAGAATGTCCTTTTGACATTTTATCGCAACCGATGTTTTGTGATTTTGTTTTCCCAACAAAATCACTTATGTATTTAAAGTAAACAACCAACCAAATAAACATGATACATTTACGAGTAAAAGCTCTTTATATGTCTTTTACTAATGACTGTTTGTTGTGGTCAAAATAATGTTTACTTAATTTATAAAGTTGCCAGACATCGTTGTTTTTCTTCCACGAATTGTAGGTTTTTTATGAAAATGATACAGCACAAAGGTTTCAGTTTGATGAAAGTATCGAATTTAGAAAACAATACGTCTCACAAAGTCTGACTTATAAATGAGCGTGAATAATTAAATAAACACCAGACTATTCACAGCGGGCACCTAGTCTCATGCTAAAGGCATTCTCTGTAATATTAGTACAGTCACCGTCAGACATATTGTAGCAGCCAAAGTGACCAAATACTTCTGAACACTTTAAGACTTCAATAATTTCCATACACTACAAGTTACCATAAATGTCTGAACATTCATAACGTTATTAAATTTTGAGAAGATGCATGTTAATTACCTTCATAATATAACGAATTAATATTTGTCTGAAAACAGAAAACTGGCTTGGAGCTTCGTCTGTTTTGTTTTTCGTCAAGTGAGTGAGGTTACCTACCGAAGGTCCAATCTGGGGAAAAGGGAGGTATAAAGGTTGGCAGTGCACTTGTGACGAGACAAAAGTGCACACAAACTGTTGGGCACTATAGAATTAATATACCGACTGTATTGCAACTCAATATCTAAATTATTATCGATAGTATCGGCTATTGCTATGTTAACAACATGATACTATCGATATGTTCGCCCCATCAGTACGAGTAAAAGGCTGTGCTTCAAAAGATTGTTAATTAATAAGTGAAGGTTGTTATCATTCGTTGCTGTTAGAAATCACATCGGTGTCCTGCATAGTTTTTAAGGTCAAGTAGAGTTGCTGAACTATCGATAACCCTTTGCACACTTCAGCAACTCTACTTGACACTCCCTGAAGCTACAAGCGGGACGCTTGCGTCGGCGGACCCCCGGCGACGCTACGACTGACACGACATTACACTGTACGTGGCGGAGTGCGTCAACAGCTCAATTACATTACGCGGCGTAATCTATGCGCTAATTGCGCGGGCGCCTGGGGACCGGCTGTCGAGCGGCGCTGCGGCACCGAGCGGTGATTGGTTAGTTCTGTAACAAGGTGCGTAGGATTCTGTAGGTAGGTTTGACAATCAATTCGAAGGGTTTATACGAGTAAGTATTTCGCAGTTCTTACACATTCTTAGGTTGCAATTTGAAGGATTTACACGAGTTAGCATTTCGCAGTTCTTACATACTCTTAGCGTTCTTTTGTTTTGGATACCAAGACTTGTTTCGGATCGCTGAGCCAGCGGAGTAAGTAAGTAGTAACTACAAATTCTCAGTATGGTCTATTAAGTATTCTGTGGTATGGTGTTGCGGATGTCTACGGGCGGCGACAATCGCTTACCATTAGGTATTCCATCTGCTTGCCTGCTGCTTATAACATTAAAAAATCTTGTAGTTTTTGCAGTGAGGTATTTTTCTCGCAAAACCATTGAATTCTATCTTATATAACAATACAATTGTGTGTTAAATAAGTTCAGTTTCTTGTTTTAAATTTGGTAGTCTTAGAAACTACGATTTTGCTTAGGATGGTCTCGACAGACTTGGTTATTAATATACCGCTGAGCACTATGAGTAAGTGACTTTGACTTTACAACAGATTGGTCCAAACAAACTTATCGACAGCAAATGAATCCTCTATTATGCACTATGGAAGACCATAACAGATCGAATGATGTCTAGTGCATTATTTACTAGACTCCAATATGGGTTACGTTTCTTACGTTTGAGGACTGGAACCTTAAATTGTTAAATGTATAAAAAAAAAATAAAGTCAGTACAAACTTTTGTAGTCTATTCGTCAATGATTATAATACTAAGTTTAGAGTTTCTAACGACTTGCGAGAAACTACGTCCTCTATCGATGTAAAGTATAAATAATAATTGATTAACTTTAAATCAAATTACTTTTTCAGGTGAGATGAGAGCAAAGCGTCTGTGCTGTAGGTAAATCATATTTTAATGGCCCAGCGCTCGAAGAGGCTCTAGCTCATTATACAGCTTTTCAAAGGCAATTAATTACCAACCCGTGGCTCTGTCATTAAACTATTATAATTAATTGGCAACTGTAAACCAATTGCGAGTCGATGCATATTCAACGCTGTCTTACGTGCAGATGAATATTACATGCGGACTTCCGCCGCGTCCCCGCCGCGTCTCCGCCGCGTCGACGCCGCGCCGCCGCCGCAAAACAATGTAGGTACCTACTAGCTACTTAGGCGGACGTTGCTCGCTGTAAAAGCAAGCTGTCTTGAGTCTTAATAGGATTGGGTAATGAGGTCTGATATTTTTAAAGTTAATAAGTACCTATAATAGACTACTGGCTCCGCCTTCACTTCGTTTACGGACTTAATTTTGCTATTAGTTTCAATCTTTGCCAATTAGAAGGCGTTGGGTATTACATCGTGCATGTGTAAGTGTAAGTCTTTTCGGGTTACGTATTAACCTTCTAGTTGTCTATATATTTATAAATAGTATTAGACAAAGGAATGTGTTGGTAAACTTAAATCCAACGTATTAGCTGAGCATACATTACCTATATTGAGAGATCAGCTCAGTGGATAAGAACGTGTGCATTCTGTATAAGAGGTCGTAGGTTCAAGTTGGAGCATTTACATCAATAGGCTGGGTGATGAGGGCAAACATCGTGAAGAAACCTGCACATTTTAAATAGTTATTAAAACTGTGGATTGTTACCTGCAAATTGTATAATCTGACATTGTGTAAATTGTTAAGGCGATGTACTTACAGAAAGCCTACAACGAGCGTCACAGAATACCCACCATGATATTCTGGCGCGTCGCCGGCCGCTTCGGCGGCCGCTTGCTTCGCTTGCTCTGCTCGCACGCGGGCCACCAGTTTTAACCTAACTTTACCTATTTTCAAAAAATAACAACTCAAATAATTCATTTTGCTTGCAGCAATTATTCTATATATTAAATAATTCATTTTGCTTTTATTTTTCAACAGTTAATCAGCTTCCAAAGTAATTGTTCTGGTTACTAAAACTCTATTTGTAAAATAATCTTGTAAAAATCTATGAAATTTTACAGATTATATAGATTAAGTCTATAAAAGAAAAAGCAAGGACTACGGAGTAGTAGCTGACCAACTAAGACGCTAGAAGACACTTTAAAAATAAGTTATATCGCCAGAGTTTGTGCGAGAGCGGAACTAACGGAAGCTATTTTGTTTACGAGTAGCTTTAGAGTCTATTGTGCGCACTAACTTTTAAGTGTGCTTGAGCAAGCGTCCCGCGACGCTCGTGTCACTGCGCGCGGCGCATGCGTCACGGGCTGAGCACAAAGCACGACGTTTGCGTCGTCGCAACGTTACGAAAAAAAATACATACAGGGTGTATCTGTGAACATTTACATCCCTTTAACCACGTGTTCTATCAACCATTCTGAACAACATTTTGTTCAACAACTTTTCTAAATTTTTCGATAAAATTTTCGACTCCCCATACAAAATGACCAAGTCACGTGACCGACTTTGTATAGAAAGATGAAATTTTATTATGCGAATTTTCAAAAGTCATAGAACAAATGTTGTTAAGAATGGTTGGTAGAATACGTGGTTAAAGGGATGTAAACGTTCACAGACACACCCTGTATGTATTTTTTTTCGTAACGTTGCGACGACGCAAACGTCATATTTATTAGTTGTAAGAAAAAACATTGTGTTAGAGTAATCTGCTTGTTACATTAATATATTTATTGGCCACAAAACATAAAAAAAATATACGCACCACAGACAATGGTGTGGTGTTACACTGTGACCAGCGCTTGCAACAGCGCCGAAATATTGGAAACTCATGTAATCATGAACTATGATAAAATTTTTGTTGACCCGTTTAGCGCCATGATTTGAGCGCTGGTTGAGACGCTAGGGTCGCGGGTTCGATTCCCGCACCCACACAAATGTTTTTTGATGAAACAGATATTTGTGTAGGGTCTGGGTGTTTGTGGTCCTTTTTTTGTTTCCGGTTTCTATAGCACAAAGATCCGTGGATTGGGATCCGGACAATGAATGTAATGTTGTCTCAATTTATTTATATCAATCACATAAATGTAAAAAAACTGTACCTCAACACATATAATAATTTATATTTGTTTTGTTCGCAGGTATTCCAACTTCTCCATAATTGTACGAAATATGTCGCCAGATTGGTAAGTAGTTAATTTTATCATCACTCGACGGTGAAAATGTAACGACAGTGTACTACAAACATGTTAAAAACCATGATCGAATAAATATCAGGCCAATATTGTGCCAACAATTACGTCATCGAGGAAATATTCGAACCAATTTAAAAGTTGCATGGAATTTATTTTTTCCTGATACATTCTAGTAGAACGGCCAATAATCTTGTTTCGCTTTAAATTCCCACGCACCGGCGAGTTATTCGCTGGCACTGTGACCTCATCTGCCCTTTAGTGCCTCAATTGAAAAGTCAACGTCAAAAAATCGAATTATGCGCCTAAAAGTAGTCCAAAAACCGAATGAAAGAAGCAAGCGCTAGCAATCTCGTAGTAGGCTCGTAGCGTCGTAGCCGTCGTAGTACGTCGTAGCGACCGCGCCGTCTCGTAGCGCGCTATACACTCATGCAGCTGATGTATGTGCGACCTATTTCAGCCAAGATCTTTTACGTTTGGGAGAAATCAATAATTAATTAGCTACGGATAATGATGAGGACATGACTCAGGAGTAAGAAATGATGAATATTAGGCCAACATAGAAAACATGTCCTCGCTACTATGTTGGGATTAGGCTTAATTACCATGCTTGCCTATTACGGATTGGTGATCTTAAACTTAAGCTACTTTCTAAAAATTCGAAACATATTTTTTGCTCCACGCGGGAATCGAACATGGGACCCCGAGATCACAACCCACACCCACTAGATCAACGGGACGCTTCCGATTGATTCATTGGAAGCAAATTAAGTAAACTATTACAGTTAGAGTAGATTGGACAAATTTGTCAAACTTGAATACTTAAAAGAAATTAATAAGGTACTAGAGGTACTCTCTGACGAATAAGTATTTGAAAGATTACATAAGTATTGAACAACAGCCTTATTGTTTTAATTTTATTAGTCTAAGTAAGAGTCGAGCGTGTAGCTGCCGGTACATGCTCGTAATTTCATTGGACGCGCCGTTCACGATATTGTTCCAAGTATATTTTCCTTTAATATATAATTACAGCTTCATTGTTCCCCGACATAATTTATGAACTTTTGTTTCGCTACATGAAACACAATGAAAAAGTAAAATAAAATAAATGAGCCTTTGATTACAATATACTTCAAAGGTCTGAAATTATCATAAAATTATTTGCTAATTTTAAAGTTTCCTTTATTAAAATCATGTTTTATAATATGCCCTTTGAATAAAACATTTCATCATTTTTATATTATAGCGGACAAATAGGCAGACGACTCACATACACAATTTCTGCTGCTCATAGACACCTGCAACACCAGTGGAGTCACAAGTGCGCTGCTAACCTTTACCCTCTTTCCCCCGATGATCCTCCGTGGTACCCTCACTCACTCGGCGAAACACATTGCAGGCCTTGCTTAACGCCAGTCTTCTATGAGGCTGTGATATCACTCCGGTCGAACCGGCCCAGCCTTGCCGAAGCTATGGCTAAAATTATTAATATATAGGTAGCCTTTTTTCACTCTATTTTTTGCTATATCTTCCAGGAAGCGTCGCGAGACGAGGCGAGCCCTGAATAGATTCTTTGATAAAACGATTTGCAGATATCAATGGCACTGCTTTCTATTTTTCTTTCAAGTTTACTCGACTTCAATTTCGTTTAAACGACGAGCGTCTCTAGCAGAATGAACTTAAATATTGTTAACCTACTTTTTAGGTGTTGTACTACATTCGGTTAGTTTTTAATTATATTTTTTTTAAATATAGGACTAATGTGTTGATGCTATTACATTGCTACGAGACTTACCTATTGTATGTTTACTCGTAGACAACTAAATCTCTTTTTTGAGCAAAGAAGCCATGTCATATATTAAGTAAGTTTCAATTTATTTTTATTTTGCCAATAATTTGAATTCACGTTCTTATCTACTGAGCTACCGCCCTTCAAAGGCGTATTTTAAATTAACAAGCTGCTGCTAAAGCGCTCGGTTCTACTGGAATTCAATTTCAACATATTATTATAGCACAACGAGTGTTTGTGCGAATCGCTTGTCCCTTTGTACCGACGTCAAAATGACAAAATTCCCTGCGGACTTTACCTTCCTCATCCCGGCCCCCCGCGCCCGCCCCCCGCCCGCCGTGACGCGCGATCATTACTTTAATGATGAACTTAGCGTAATGTTATCGCGGCGCACCTGCGCCGGAGCCGCGCGAGCCCTAATGAATGACCCGGGAGTGGACAACTTGTTTTACAGTTGAAAGTTTGCATCTCATTAATTTTGTTATCTTGTCTCCCTCTTTGCTCGGTCGTGTTCAGTGATCCATCTCTGTCTTCCTCCATTTGCGTTTTAACCTCAACCCTTCAAGTGCAGTCGTACTTGTTGAATCATTCATCACTTTAGGGTGTCGTTCCCAGTTGCGTTAAAGCCAGGGTTATGCTTAACCATGATCCACGGTTTAGTATGTCATGAGGCTGACGTCCGTCCTCTTGCAAACTATAGATAGAGAAAGCAGACCAACTAGATCATGTTTACAGATTGACAATCCATAGGTACTTTGGTATAATTGTCTAAAACGTGTTTTTTTTTACTTTCGCCAAACTAATGATAGTAATAATAATGTCCTCCTAACCAGTATTTTGACTATGGCAGCCAATCTCAACGATTAACCATCGACGTAGGACATTTATAGTGCACAAGCGTGTGCGCAGATACAAGTCCACTTTTTATTCCCTTACACTTTTATTTCGATGGTACAACAATGTGACACGATCCAAGAGGGATCAGGATCTAACCTGTGACCCTAAGCGTTTACCTAACGATAGAAAGTGCTTGTATATGCATTGAAACCCGTTATACTAAGATTGTTTTAGCCTATGCGGACTTATTTGTCTTGTTCATGTCAGGCAGATTGACTAGCACACTTTTCTTGTTGAGAAAACATCCTTGATCTTTAAGAAAACAACGAAGTAGCCCTCATATAGATACAAAGTATAGTTTTACTCAATTACGTTTTTATGTTCCGTCTCTAACAAACTGTCGCGAGGATCTTCAACTCGCCGGACAGCGATATGCCGCGATCGATCACCCGGACGCGCGGCATGTGTGTCCGGGAGCCGCGGACATCCCGCGCCCATCCATTTTCTTTTGACCTAACAAAATTTGAATATCAAATAACTGCCGTAATATCACACTGTCGAGAGCGACCCAAATAATGTTTAAGTAAATTGGTCGGTCGGAAAAGTGAAAAATATTTTCTTTGTCCTAAAGTCCGCATCTCTGGAGTATCATTTGTTAGCGCGGAGTAGTTACAAAGGTCCTGAGAACAAAGCAAGGGGGGATCTCGAGAGCCGCGAGGAGCCGCCGACACCTCCGGCGGGCGCCGCGCCATCTAGCGCCGTAACGAGGAAATTGCCGCCAGGATATTGTGCTTCGGCGACGATCTCTGTTTCCATTCCTCTCGAAATGTTGTTCGGGGCGTGGTAAAAGGTAATGAGATGCCGTAAAAATATAGTGCTGTACGCTTTGCTTTCGGTTCTCACTGAACACTGCAAGTAATCTGGGAATTGAAAACTATAGATTGTATTCTAGTGAAACATTGTGACGCGGTATTTTAAACAATTTGATGCGATTAGAAAACGGGGTCAAAATGGTACAAATCTATGTATGTGATCTCGTTCGCTAATCTTATATCGTTATATTGACATTCCTTATAGTCAAGATTGGCCGCGATAGGCAAAATAGTAAAAAAAAGTAGCTGGCAATTATATTACTTAGGTCAGGCCAACATTATTTACCTGAGTTGAGAGAGTCATTGCTGGTTGTATCCTCCGTGCCTCAAAAGCATCGGAATATGAGGGTAAATTAATAGAATTTTTTCCACACACTTAAGCACTACAACTAAGAATCCTTCGTAACTTGGGTAAACTGTTGAAACATGTAACTATTAATATCTTATACCAACAATACAATGGTTTGAGACAGTAAATTTTTATCTTGCTGGACATTATTACTTATTGTTTGACCTAATTCTAAACCGATTTGCCGTTTTAGCTTCTTCGGCCTTTGATCTGTCCTTCTATTTAGGGTTTTCCTCATGCATTAGCAAGGCGAATGTGAAAGTTGACGAAAAAAGTGAGTTCCGTGCGAGCGCGCGCGCCGGCCGAGCGATCAAAGGTGAGGCGCCGCGTGGAAGCGTGGCGGCGCCGCCGATCGGCTACGATCAAACGAGCCGGCTGTCGCACTGTGCAAAGCGAAATTTTCTTGATAAATGCTAATTCCAAATCGAAATTCCGCATTAGGAAATCGAATGCGGAAAATGCATGTGTGTGGCATCGCTAATTGAAAGAAAATTTTCACTTCTCCGTCCATTGGCAAACCATTGCTCCAAATAGAGTCCAATGGAGACTTTTAGGGGAGGCCTTTGCCTAGCAGTAGACCCACCAGTCTTTTTTCTGATAGCTGGCAGACGAGCATGTGTATTAACTGATGGTAAGCGATTGCCGCCGCCCATAAAATCCGCAACACCAGATGTGTAACAAGTGCGCTACCAACCTTTTAACCATCTTTCCGCCAAAATCAAAGTGACCTAAAAGAAAAGTACTTATAATTCTCAAAAACCCAATAATTTAGTTATTGACAGGAAAATTGTAAATAGAAAAGATGCAGAAATGCCCATACATAAACATCAAACTCGTTGGTGTCGCAATAAGATTTGCGGAAAAATAAAACAGATTCAGCGGCTGTAAATAACAGAAACAAGCGAGAAACAGAGTAAATAAGAATAAAACATCCTATTTATGCATGAAATTTATAGCGTCTTTGAAGCGACGGGATGCTCCAGTGCAAGGAGTCTCTCCAACGAGATCTTCCCGTAAATAACCGCTCGGAGAAGTCTTTGTTTTGTATGAGGCACGGCGCGCGATTGGCTGCCATTGCGCGGCCATCCGCCGATATCATTTGAATATTTAAACTCCGATCCAAATGGAACTTAAAAAATCACGTGATAAATTCCCCTCCTCGGGCGCATGAATAGTTCGCGTCGCCGCGGGAAATTCTCATTCGAACTGGAAAAGAAATATTGTAAAGGGAATCCGTTTTGGAGCGCTCCTGCCTCCGACACACGGCATAAGTTCCAACTTCGTCTCCTCCGGCTTTTCAAAAGTGAGCCGTATTGTGAGCGGCGTAAGGTCTTCGCGGAGGTTACGTAACAGCCGAGACCGGTGTGTGCAACTTCAACAATATAGCGGAAATAAATTTACTTCTTTCAGCTTGCAATTCTGTCTTAATACGGCGCTGTGCATTTGCGCTCGCCCGACGCGCGGGTGCGCCAATTTCAACCTATTGTCCGTAGACATAACACAGCACAAAGAGCCAAGCGGAACACTTCGATACATTTGTTAACTTATTTGGTTTTTGCTGCAGTGGTCATCGGCAGGAACAGGAATAGTCGCCCCATTTATTCTGCATGTATTAGCAACGTCAGTTATCCAGATTATTTGTAGAAACTGGAAAGAAACTTACATTAATCACTAATTTAATTCCTCCAATGTACACTTCCAATTCTGCAAGGGCTAACTGACGAGAATAGAAAGACCCGATTTAACCAATCTTTATACGAGTGCAATGGCATGGAAGCGTTATTATAACTATAGATTTATTCTTGTATAAAGATTGGCCAAATCGGGCCTAAGAATTCAGAATGGATTTGTAAAAATAAATACGGAATTGATTCAGGATTTAGGAATCTGGTAATTACATGTGAAGAGACTGTCGTCTGACCCTCGCAACCCTTTGACAAGGGAGCCAGACCACCTGGATCGACTCAAAATTTATCTGGGACGTGTAGATTTTCTCATGGATATCCATTGCTGTTTACAATCAGATCGGCAGATTGAAAAAAAAACTATGATTTGAGAAATCCAGAAGGGAGCCTACGACCTGTCGTATGGAAGGCGCGTTCTAATCCATTGAGCTATCTGTAGCACTTGTATAAACACAGTACTTGTAAGGCTCAAACGGAACTTGCTAATTCGTATTTAATTGCGCGTCGTTTGCGGACGGTTAGCGTGTTCGCTGCGAGGCACCCGCGGGGACAGCGCCGAATTATATATCGATTTTGAGTTTATCTCCTTACATGTTCTGTTGGCTTCAGGTTGTATTAATCATCTATAGAGACAAAACCACGTGCTCTTAAAACCAAATACTAGGAAAGCGTTTGGGATAATCAAATCAAATCGAAAATAATCTTTATTTGCATAAACTTATACACAGAACTTACAAATCATCATACGTAAAAAAACAGTGGAACCACATAATGTTAACTTTTAAATCCTTTCCCCCAGATTAAGCCTCATCTCACATATCACGAAATATACGCAGGTTTTGTTTCACGACGATTTTCTGTGAGGCTGTGGTATCAGTCCGGGAGAACTTGTCTATCCCATAGTTGAAATGGATTTAGTGTAGTGGATAAGAGAAAGAAGGGAGTGCTATTGGTGGTTAGTGAATAGGAATGGGCGCTTTCTAAACGGGATGTCTTAGCTTTAACTTGGGCACGCACCTTTTTTTATGCCAGAGGCAACAAACGTTGAAGTGGGACACCTGGCAGAAAGCAATCACCGCCGAACATAAACATCTGCTAGACCAGAGCGGTCGTTCATGCGTTGCCGGACTCACAGAAATTTGAAAATTTAATTTTTCAAATCTATGTTAATACTTCTAACATTAGCAAGGCGGTGAGGGGTACCGTCGTGAGGAAACCTGCACATTAACCTTTATAGATATCTCCATTGCTTTTTCATTTCGTGCTCAATTGATTATGAGTATTGAATCCCTCTCCGCCACAATAAAGCGAGTTAAATTGTCGACGGCAATTTCGAGTCGCGGTCGTAGCGGTCGGATTATCCAATCTCGTTGTGAGCTCGATGATTGGCTGGCTCGAGTTAAAATAATTCAGTTAAGTATTTATTAATGTACTTCCAGTCTTATGTTCCTACCTGTTCAGTTTCTTGGTCGCTTCATTCATCGCTACTATGATGGGATTAGGCTTAATCACCACGCTGGTCTAATGCCGATTGGTCACACTTACATGCGTTTCGGAACATTTTAATAAATAAGTGCCTATTTGTTAGCTAGTGTGTTATATTTTTTACTTTTACTTCAGGGGGCAAGTTTAAAGATTGGCAGCAAACTTGTGACTCCACTGAATGGTGCAGGCGGTGGTATTCGCTAACGATAATGTGACACTTGTCTACCACCTATTAAATCAAAAACGTTTTACAGATTCGTGTGTAACTTCGTATTGTTGGCTTGCGCCTCCCGATTTATCTTATTTTTCAACTAACGTCACCATTCGGGTTGTAAAATATACGGACTTGATACAATTTTTATGGCTGCCACCGTGCTACAGCCAGCACATAATTAACTCTGCGAATGTCGACTTGATAGATTTACGCAAACAATTTGCCCTGCAATTGTAGTTCCGTCAACGTTTGACAGACGATCAGTAACAGTTGTTAGTGAATGCCGAAATTGGATGCAACAGGTCCGAGCACAAAGACCGTAGCGACCGTAACGTGATGCAGCCTGGACCGAGGTGCCATAGTTTCCCATAGGTCACTTTGACTACAATACAAAGTGAGCCAGTGCATTTACGGGCATTCCCATTTGATCGAAAATGAAATTGAAAATGTTTCATACATATTTATTTTACAATTTTTAAACAATGTTGGATAGTTTGTTTGAGCGCCACGCCAACTAATGAGTATTAGAAGTAAGAAATATTCCTTATCATATTTTTGCTAAACAGTACCAACTAGTTAGGCAAATACAAAATTGGTAACCAAAACCTTCAGAATATCCGAAAAATATTGCAAGTAAAAAAAGATAATTTTGTAAAAGGTTATGTGTGCGTGAGTGTGTGTATATAAGTATGTTAATGCAAAATAAGTTTGTTAGAATGCTAAAAACAAGCACGAGAAGAACTCCCACGCGACAGCTCTATCGTTTGTCGATGGCGTATGAGGCGATGACGGATGGCGAGCGAGTTTGTCGTCTCTCGACTCGATTGGTTGTTATGTACGAGTACTGTGTTGCGTACACCACTGTACTTTTATGACGATTGCGTTGCGGTTTTATGTGAAGCAGGTCCAGCCGGCCCGGTCGATCCCTGCTGAAGAGTGCAGTCGAACTACTGCTTTACTGAATACTATGTTACATTTCTAGTCTTGACGACATCGTCGTCTTCCGTGTAGTGAGGGAGCTATAAACGTCTCAATTTGTATGTTAAGTGGCGAGAACCAATCAACTCACTGGATTAATTGCTTTTGTGGAATTGTGATCAGATAATGTCTTAGTGATATTAAAATGGATATCCGATTTACGAGTAACTGGCTTCAAACATACTATATAGATTGAATCAACTTGAATCGTTATTACGTAATACGTGGTAATAACAAAACTGACCCAAAAAAATATAAGTTTTTAATTGCACAAAAAGTTCAAAGTAATTAAGATAACTGCCTGCCAAATTACCAGTAGTAAAATAACTGTAACTTTTGTAACAAATTAGATTTATATCTAAAGTAGTAAATATGAAAATATCTACCTTTGTATGTATTCTATAATGTGCACGAATATAAAATCTATCTCTTGTACTGAATAACTCGCAGAAGCATAAATAACCACGTATGTACTTAACTTATGTTAATATAGTGACAAAATTTTTATTGCCATTTTTTGGTTCCACCTTATAACAGTCCTAGCCTACATAAAATGCAAAACGGAGTCTACGACCGAATCTCTGTCCCTGTCTCACGCACTGTCTGTCTCTTTTGTTTGGGTGCGACAGGTATATTCTCGTCGGTCATGGGGTAGTTTCATTGTAGCCCAGTAGCTGACCCTGTTTTACACTCACGCGTGTATGACGCGACTGAGTGAACTAGTGTTGTGACAGACTGGAACTCACAAGTCTTGATTTCAGACTCGAGTCACTTTACGTTGCTCATGAGGCATAAGTCTTTTCATACGTTTTAGTTTTTTAAATCAAATTATGAAACAATAAAAATCATTGTATTTTGTAATAATTTTGAGAATATGGTTATTTCATTAAAATTATTGAAGTTCCGTTTAACTATTTCAAGTTAAATAAGACTCAAATGACTTACTTAGTCACAAGTCATTTTGTAAAGACTGTATTTTGACTCGTGGGAGTAATAAGTGCATCGCCAACCTTTAAAAAGGAATTACGCTCGCTTTTTGAAGGTTTTCAGGTCGTTACTTGTTCGTGTGTTTCGAGTTTTATTTCTTTATATGCTAGATGGCAGCTGACCAGATGATAATTCATCTGGTCTCATCTTTCACCTGATGGTAAGTGATTGCCGCCGCCCACAGACACGTGCAATACAAGAAGAGCAGAATAAGTGCGCTGCCATCATTTTAAACCAGTTTTATCTTATTAAAAGTCTCTCTAGACTCTCTAGGATTAAGACTTTAGACTCAAGTATCTGAGTAATAAAAAAATATCTTATGTTAACTCAAACTTCATCATTTACTTAAGACTGGCAGACTTGAGTATGTTACGTCACTACTCCACAGCAGACGCCGTCAATTTGTACACGTCGCCCTTTGTATAAGCTTTGGCGGCGCGAACAAACTCCCGCTCCATTCCTCGCTGTGAATGGCCACTATACTCGTAGCACGCACCGACGCAGGCCACGTTTTCACTCAGCACCAGGTGCGAGCCGCAATCTCATCAGCCAAGATGGGATTGCGGTCAAATAAAATGAAAAGGTGACCCCTTCTAACCTATCTTTGAGCTCGGCAAATCTTTTAGGACCCTAAATTGGTTTGCCTTGTAAAATCTAAATCTATTTACCCGATTTCTTCCCACATCCGCTAATGTAAGGTATTTGTTTGTGCTGAGTCAGGTTATTGAGGAAATTGGAGTTTATAAGAAGGATGATGTTTACAGTTTGTAGCGTTGCTCTCAAGCTAATTGAATTAAGATTTTATATATTTTTTTTAATTATTCTACTTAAGCAATTCCAGAACATTTTGATTTACTGTAAAAAAGTTGTGTTCTCTTAGATTAACTATAAAAGCGTTAAATATGCTAATAAAGGCTTCATTTGCAAAATAACACTATACCTAAGTCATTTTTGAAATTCAAAACCAATCACTATGGATTAGGATCGAAAATAAAAACGCTAGACCTACATCTAGCCCTACATTTTATTCTCGACCTCGAGATCATTTTTTTTATAATATTGGTGGCAGACGAGCCGATGGATCACCTGATGGTTAACGATTACCGCCATCATGTACAAAATCCAAAATATCTATACCACTAAGGACATCGCTGTTAGGATCACCTTTTCAAAAGCTTTCAGTATGGAATTAGGCAATAGAGATTGGCATTAAAACTGTTCTAAGGTGTCTATGATCGAAGGTAACGGAATATAATGTTCTTTGGAATGTACATATTTTTCGTGTAGCTGATTTGGCTATATTAAAAAATATAGATGTTAATCTAATGATTACGGAAGTAGGTGTGTGGGCCCTCCCTCGCGCACACTTCCGGCTGTAGTCAATATTATTTGAAGCGGGTCTGTATTAATTTAGAGCGATTACTTACCTCCTCAATTATCGCGAGAGGGTCGCGGGACTCGCCCGCGGCTCTCACCCCTCAAACACAACCAGTTAATTTAACTACTGATATTTTATTAATTACTACCAAAACAGTTTGTTACGTCAAAGCCCTCACCCCGTTGAGATTTTCTTTAGCTTTATGTTTGTTTAATGAATTTCTTATGAGAGAGGATGATGTTGTTGAAAGGAAAGTGGAACTCATTTCAGGACGAGGCCCGTCCCTGAACACACTTTGATCTTTTAAAGCTAAAGTGAATTAGATTATCCGGTACATCGGAGTTTTTACCTCATCTTTATTCAGGTGACGTGGTCAATTGAAAGTATTTAGATATAAAATGTAAAAAACCAGCATGCTGAAGTTGTTTTTTTTTGTAAGTAATTTTGATATAGGGATCAGGCGCAAGACCTGGTATTAACGTGCTTTTCGAGTCTGGGGTGTACACGAGCACACGGTTACATTGATATATTATATTGGTGTGCCGTGATGGGTGTAGTGTTGACGATGTTGGAGGCCAATCTCAACGATCAGCAATCGACGCAGAAAATGTATAGTGCACAAGTGTATGCTCAGACACAAGTACACTCTCTATTTGTTTGGCCGATCTCGAAAATAAACATGAAAATAACTTATTTATTGGAATTAAAAAGTGTCTTTAACCACTGTCAAAGACACTGTAAATCCCTATTAACAACACTATTATGTACCTACTGTATTTAAGTGATCTAAAATATTTCAACAAATCATTGTAAATGCTCTAAAGCGCACCAAGAGAATAGTTTTAACAAAAGGGTCCGACTTTTCAAATGTGTCCATTAAAATGGATATTAAATATAAATGTTAAACGCCATCTACCGGCAAATCCATTTAATAGCTGAAGGCTTTATTCTCTTTCATGGAACTTAGCCCGTGGAATATTCAGAGAAAATTCAATGGTAAAATTTTTTGCACTACGGATTACGCTTTAGCGCCTACGTCGCGCTTACAGAGTGTTATTTAAAATATTATTCCGTAGTATTTAAATAGCTGCATTGCGCTAGAATTGACTAACCAAAATGTTAAAAATTACAGTTCATAATAAGTATAAGTACAAACACTTGATATGAACGGGACTAAGAGCGAGGATGTTTAAATTTAAGTAGTAGAAGTAGGTACATCAAGTTACTACAATCTGTCAAATTTCTTCAATCGAACCTCACTTTTATGTCAAACGTGTTTGGTTCAATATCAACTGAGAAAATTTGACAGATTGTAGTAACTTGATGTGCTGGCCACTGTACATTATAGCTCTTACTGCTTGACGTCTCGACCACGTCACAACAGACGTGGTCACAAGCGGACTCCATACCTCCTCATGTTCTTACTGAGTAGGTTATGTACTTGTATTACGGATTTTTTATATAAAAAACTAGCGGCCGCCCGCGACTTCGTCCGCGTGGAATTTCTTATAACCCCGTAATGTTATTTAGCTTATAGCCTTCCTCGATAAATGGACTATCCAACAAAAAAGAATTATTCAAATCGCACCAGTAGTTTCGGAGATTAGCGCGTTCAAACAAACAAACAAACTCTTCAGCTTTATTATATTACTAGCGGCCGCCCGCGACTTCGTCCGCGTGGAAAAGTATCTTTTTACCCCCCTTTAACCCCTTCTAACCCCCTTAATATATTATGTTGATAGCCTATAGCCTTCCTCGATAAATGGACTATCCAACAAAAAAGAATTATTCAAATCGCACCAGTAGTTTCGGAGATTAGCGCGTTCAAACAAACAAACAAACAAACAAACAAACAAACAAACAAACAAACTCTTCAGCTTTATTATATTAGTATAGATTAAGTATAGATATAATAAAACCTAAACACGTAGACGCATAACATACATAAATCAATTATGTTTACCACATGATTATTTGTTCAGGGTGGAATCGAACCCACGACCTTAGGCGTAAAATAAGGCAGGGTCAAAACCAAATCCGTCATTGGGCCATTCGGTTGTTGCGCGTGATTTACGTGACCCTTCCCGTACTGTGTCTCTACACACCTCTACACCTTGGACCTCTGTCTAATAGTAAGCAGAGGGCTTAGAACGAAACTGAATATACAACTCATTCTTTATCCCCTTTCACACGCTCTATTCGTCTATTTTTTTTAATGTGACAGGTATAGTCTCATTCGTTACGGGACGGTTTCGTTGTAAGCCACCAGATCTTTTAATCGGATGTAAGTCTTCACACATTTCCATTCAAAACTATCTATCGGCATCCCTCGCATTGAAACAAGTGAACAAACTTTTCGGCTTCCCTTTTATGTGTGTCTGGGTTCTTTGTTGGTAACGGTTCCATTACCAACCTAAACCATCGAAAAAGCAGAAAGTTTAAATGAAGTTCTCCTCCACGTAAGGTATTCAGAGGCGTGAAGGCGTGGGCCGCGATCGGATACTCCCAAACTAATTTCAAATCCGGATCTCTTTTAATCCGCAAATACCAAGTCGAAAGTAAATTATAGTTACGTAAGGCCAATCCCATTTCGGTGGCGGTGTTTTTTCTCTTTTGGTATTCGTAAAAGGTTCGTCAAAGATATGCAACTTCAGTTACTGTAATATTACTGGAATATCAGTTCTAGCTTACAGATACAGGCGGCTTTTTTGGTGTATCATGCCCTCCTTACCGATATCACGGCTTTGACGGCCAATTTCAACGATCCATCAGCCATCGAAGCAGGACATTTACAGTGCACAAGTATGTGCGCAGACACAAGTGCACTCTCTATTCCCTTACCCTCATATTTCGATGTGACACCAGTGTGACACGACCGAAGAGTGGTTGGGCGCAGACCCAACGTGATGTGCTTTCCGAGACACGGGGGTACAAGACCGCCAAACTTCCAGATTTCGAGTGTAGCCTATTGTATAGTCCGCGGCATCTAAGAGTAGCGATGACCGTTAGTTTGCGCACTTGTAGAACAGATGAATTTCTACTAAAATTGGTTTCTGCGCACTCAAGGTCATCGCTATTGTTTCATGCTGCAGACTTAGTCGTAGGCTTTTCTGCACTCTCCTCGTAGTGATTGAAGTAACACTCAAAATGGCAGATGATGATTAATGAACACGATTTTTTTAAATCGGCAAATATAGAATTTTGTATCTCTGGAAAATGCCGAATATTTGAGGTGCGTCACTATGTTCAAACGTCAATCACAAACCATAGTACGTAACCGCAATCGCGCAAAATAACTATTGTTTTATTTTGAAGTTTACATTATTTTGAGCATTATATTCAAAAACAATATGTTAATTTTGCTTGTGATTCAATTGTATGATGTTTTTGGATTATTGTATAATTTTCAAATGACTATTAACTACCAAATACAAAAAGGGACTTCATAATTGAATGTATTGAAACAGAAATTTAGGTTTTAGCTTTTACGTTATGCCCAATTTTTGAAGTATTTTCCTACCGGGTGTAAAAAAAATATTCTAGATATATCACGAGTAGGATATCTACCAAAACTTATCCCAATACAGAGTAGGTATACAAACATCCTATTGGGATTAGTTTGCATGTACTCGTAACTTCGTACATAAATTACAACTTTGGTCCTATCGTTGTTGATTCTAATGCCCAGAACACAAGTGCTTAAGCTGCTTACTTTGAAGTGAAGTATCTTATCTGATAGTATTTATCTTCTATCTATACCATTTATAAAGAGATATAACTTTTGCAGACCACAAGGCTACAAGGCTCATGTAACCCTAAAAAGTGAAACGCTTGTGCGATGTATTCGGCATCCAGCGCCAGTCTACTGCCAAAGATTAGAAGTCATAGCGAAACGAAGTAAGGGTGGGCCACCAACCTATACCATTTATATTGAGACAAATTCTATAGACATCGACCAACCTTATATACAAACCGAAAAGGCGAAACACAGGCGCGATGTAATCAACGCCCAGCGCCATCTAATGGTAGACAGTAGAACTATCCCGAAACTGTGCTAAAACGAAGTGAGGGTAGGCCACTAGTCATAGATACAATCGTTGTATTTCTGGTCTAGATAGGCTGGTAAAAGATTTGGTGCTTTACCAATAATAATGATAGCAATTTTCGGATTAATTACGAAGACTTATTCCATTAGTTGGATTGTTTTCACGGAGCTGGTTATATCCGCTCGGCGTTCTGTTACGGAGTCTCGTCGGCCCCGGAACACGCCGCCTCTGAATATTTTATTCCTGCCGGCTTTGGATTTGGAATTAGCTTTGATAAACTTAAAATTCAAAGCTTATTTCATCTTAATCTATTATTGGGCTAAACCGATAATAACTGCCTTTGGCTGGTTTCGTCAATGTGATTCTAAAGGAAGGTTTATGATTTTAAAAGCGTTTGTTTTTGTGCTTCAATGAAAAAATAATAATTTATAAAAATGACATTCATGTGCATTAACGTAACTCAAGAAAGAATTGCTTAAACTTGTATTATGGGCATCAGAATTAACAAATGTATACTTAAATAGATATTTTAACATTCAGATACTGACAAATAATACTTTGGTTATTACCTACATGAAATTGTATCTATAGGTGGAAATCCAAGCCACGAACCTAGGAGTGTGTAGTCAAGGAAGCGAATAAAAAGGCTTCCGATATGAAAGGAGATGTAGATTCTTCATTATTATCCTGTTACAGATATAGATACAGATTATACTATACTTAAAAATAGTTATTAGACAACAAAAAAATGTGTTCAACATAGACTTCTTTTTTCTTGACTTTTCAAAGGGGGTTGGGTTTCCTCCAAATTAGAACTGCAACGTTGCCGTTTACAAAGCACCAGAGTTTCCTATCGCCGTCTTAGCTAATAATATCAATTAGAGTCGTAACCAAACCCTCAGTGCCTCAGCCAATGACGGCTGTCGGAGGTTCCTTCCAATTAGCAGAGCGACACAACTCACCTGCTAATTAATGCAGAGTATTCATTAGCGACCGGCGCCGGCGCCGAATCGACGCTAATAAAATTTTATCCCGCCTTAAATAAGCCGGAGGCCGCGTGTTAAATATTCAGCGAGGCTCGACTTTCAAAGATCGAGTCGCTGTTCGACAAACAAATTGAATGTCTGCTGAAGTTTACAGGAAAGGAGAGTCGTGGGTAGCCTCCGCTACGTTGGGATGTAGGGAATTATAATAGTAGTGCCGCCAAAGAACGCTTTTAATACTACTTAGATGCTTTGATCATAAAATCTCTTCATATTCGTCTGCTCATCTGCCACCTATATTACTTATATAAAAATAATAGTACAATTCCCTACTGTAAGCGTTTGAAAAAGTGATCCCAAATAGCGCTGTTATTAGTAATTTAATAGCTATGGAAATTTTAAGCACATAGATTTGAAAGATCCAGAGGTGTATACTCGGAGTCGAAGCACATCTCCCGGTCTCAACAAGGCGCGTTTTCATCCACTCAGCTATATTGATTGTTTTTACATCGTACATTAATACAAATAGAATTTTGATAACATTTGGCACGAAACGATGAGGGCAAACTATTTATAAGATGATTGTATTGCGCGATAAAAACGAAACGTGAAACGAAGTTCGTGATTCAACAGTATGATAAATTAATAAGCCAGTTACTATCACAATGGATATAATTGGAATCAAAGACAAAACTACTCCCTATTCAACACAGCTTGATGAGGAATAAAGAACAATGTACTTACATATAATTTTAATGTAATTCTTTACATCCGCGTAATAAGCGAATCTCTCTACGTTGAGTCTTTCCAGAGCGCTAATAAAGAAGAATAAATGAACATAGCTTTGTGCTCCTTCTGTGAATGTTTTTGTCTGCATCGCTGTACTTAGATTTGCAAGGAATGTTCAAGTGTACCAGGAAATCGGAATCCGCTTAAAACCTTGATAATCATTAGAGAAATTATTTCTTCTTCTGGAGTAGTCGGAATAAGAAATCTTGACTTTTATTCATACTGAACGAACAGCCAGTCGTCTCAATTATGATAATTATCTTGTTACTTATTTATTCAGAAAATATACGCCCTTGTTTATACCTAGTTGTCATAGCAGATGATTTGTGTGGATATTGTCTAATACATTTTTATATTTCCTGTCGTTGTACTTACCTCCAAAAATATACAGTCTACGAAATACGCAGTAAATATTTCTGTGACAAGCGCGACCCGCGCCAAGCCGCGAGCGCAAGAAAAACAAGCCCCGAAGGCGCTGCCAACACTTAATTACCAAAAAAGCTTACGTGAAAATACAAAAAATTTAGGGAAAACCTTGGCTCAGTCCATTAAGTTCCAGGTCAGCCAAATGAATGATTAATGATCATGAGCGCTGGCCGCGGAGTCAACAGACCTGATTAACAACTTCTGGCGACAATCAATTCGTTGTACTTGACGTTGCAAAGTTTGAATTTTGAAATCGATTACAGATTTGAAGGGTTATTAGTCATTTTTGGACAGTTGAAATTTTGAACAGCCTTAGTTTTACCAACAAGCTTAATTTGACAACCTGTTCTTGGTGTTCTTTGTAATCGTCACACTCATATGTCAAGGAGTTAGTTAGTAAGCGTATATAAATCATTGTAATATTACAACACTAACGCATTATATGTAGTTACTATGAAATTTATTTTAGCTAACTAGGCAGACATAATGTGCAGTAATGATCTGCGCAAGATGGTCGGAGCTAGATGCATATTGCCAATGATAGGTCGGTCGGAGTGGTGAACATTTAGAGAGCGCCTATGTCTAACAGTGGACTGCAATAGACAATGAGGCAGGCTAAACGAGCTTCACCTATACTTAAACTAATAATGAAACTGTGCATTTAGAGAAATCCAACTTCATCCGCCAAACAAAGCATAGTGTCTAATACTATGTTATACAAACGAGTAGGTTTAAGGATTATTAAAAAAATCAAAAAAATGTTTATTGTCTCTTTAACAACAGATTCAAAATACAAGCAAACGTAAAATGATGGACGCTTTTGTGTCTCTTCCTCCAAAAGTCTCAGTTTTCAGTTTAAAGTTCCAACTAACCTAATGTAGTTAGTGAAATGTTGATTTCTCGCGCTGTTAGTTGAGAGCAAACAGCTTGGCTAGTAAATACGTAATGCATTCTGCCGGGATGTAAGTGTGCTCTTGAACATACGTAAACCCTCGAGCGCGGGCGCCGGGGCAGGGCAGCTGGGGGGAGGGGGGGGGGGGTAACTTCATTTAACTTAACTAATAGGTATGTGCAAATAAAGAAAATGGTGGCGGGGGAAGAGCGATGGCCGCTCAGTGGATACTTGTGGTGACTTGAGACTTCTCTGGTGTTGCGGGTGTCCATAGGCGGCGGTAATTGTTAACCATCAGGTGATCCGTCTATTCGTCTGCCCCTTACATCATAAAAACAAAACACAATTTACATACGGGAGCCCGACGTTTGAATCCGAGTTTTGGGCTTATGACTTTTGTCAATCTGTGTGTGTATTTTTACCATAAGCAAGGGATAACATCTTGAGAAAACCTGCACGATTCGAATGATTTCTGAAATTTGTTACCACAATTCAGTTCGTCTGGTTACTGTATCAAAAAAGCTGCTTATTGGTCGGACGGCACTCGCTCCATAGTCTGACTCCTGATTCAAGCGTACCCTGGGCTCTGAAGCAACAGCTTCGTAGCAACCGGGTATCAGCCGCTGCTATACTGTAAGGGTTATCGCCACACACTTAAAAAATATTCAATCCATTAATCGTTTTTATATGACTTTTTTATTATTCCTTATTTAAAAACCGAAGAGAACCCCATTATTTCCCTAAAGTTACCTCCGAGTCTCGCCGGCCGCCCCGCCGCCCCGCCGCCCCGCCGCCCCACCGCCCCGGCAGCGGCAAAAAGCTTAATGAGCCGCGAGCGACGTGTGTTTTTGCGCATTATTCATCGCCGCCATGAATAATTGGATCGCTTTGATTCATGCCAAGACTATGAATTTTGAAAGAGGCTTTGTCCCGAGCTAAATGTTGCCACTGTTTTTGCTGCTTTGTGGCTAAAAACCTTGTTCGTGTATGCAAACGAATTTCGGTCCGCGCTGTAGAATCGTAATGCTTCAAAAGCTCGGTTAGTTTAAGCTTCTAAATGAACATTGTGCTCGTAGTAGCAGCTTATTGTTTTTTTAAACAGGTAACTATTAAAGTTTCATGTTCAAATATTAATGTAGCTATTTTACCAGTACTCGTTTTGACTGAATGGTAGTCTCGGAAATCAACTAGCGACGATTATCTATATACATTATTATAATAAGTATATTACTATTTGCCATAATCTCTCTGCGGTCGCATCTTACTACTATCCTATAGAAATATGATGGTAAGGAAATAGAGAATGCAGTTGTGTTTGCGCACTATAATATTATGTCCTGCGTTATTGGTTGATGCTTGAAATTGGCCGCCAAAGCCAAAATATTGTTAGCAAGACATTATTTGCTATATTTATGGACATTGCAAGCTTGAGAGAATCCAGCATTTTCCTTTTTTTTCTGGTACATTATGTTACCCTTTTGGGCTTACTTTGTTAATATAGCTATAAAATTAAGTAACACATTATCAAAGATAACATTTTATGCGAGCAAATGATAAATACAATAAGCCGCTTACGGAACGTTAGGTACATATTTCACGAGCTAAGAGGCTCCTAAATAATCGCACGTTCTCGTAATTAAACTCGAGGCAATATCTAGGTTTCATAAACTTATGAATAGTGTGGTTCAAAGTGTAAATAGCTTGCAATTAATCGCGGGGCGCTATCGTGTACAATATACTCCGCGCTCCGAAAATCCCTCAGACTTCACCCTCCTCAGATTAACGACTGCGAGTCAATCGGGCCGGGCTGAGTTACTACAGCTACATGTTAGCAGCACAGTGTATCCAGTACTTTATAGGTTTATGGGTATATATTTTTACATAAATTCACACAACACCTCATAATAATATATTAATCTGACTCCGTAGTTAGTTAAGCACTTGTGTTACAGATATCAGACAACAGAGGAAAAATATAATACTAAAATACATATAGGCGAAAACTAATAGACACTGTACGAACACAAGTGTTTATCACACGAATGTTTGTGCAGGGTAGGGATTGAACACACGACCAGTGGCGTATGCATGCCGTATTATACAGTTGAAGATTACCGAAATGACAAGAATTCATGGAAATGGAAAATGGAAGGATACCACCGAGATGTAAGGCGTCATTCTCACAAATCAAAACCAAAATCAGTTCATCCATATGGGTGATACGAAGTCACAGATAAACACAACTAGAGTTAGTCAAACTACTGAGTTACTTACGAGTATACTATGTTAGCCGCGTTAAAGTCAATCTGGGCTGCTGCTAAACTAATACGTTGCGCGATAACACTAAACACGCGTAGCAGCTGCCTTTATGAGCCTCGTAGAGCTATAAGCGAGTAGTGATGCTCGGCATCAGTCTTGACTTAGCAGGCATAGTCTTGCAAGTCCGTTCTTGCAACTTAAGAAATCGCAAAATCTGCTGATATCAGGGATATCTCTCTTTTTATGTGATAGGTGATAGACGAACAGGCGTGTCACCTGATGGTAGCGATTTCCGCTGCCGATAGACACTCGCGACACCAGTGGAGTCACAAGTGCGCTGCCACCTTTTAACCCCCTTTCCCCCGGTTGGGCCGTTTGGGGTCCGATATCCTACTTCAGTCGGCGAAACACAACACAGACGATGCTTTACGCCAGTCTTCTGAGGCGTGACTCTAACGAATCTCATTTTCCTTGACTATCTTTCGCCAGTTTGTCCTATCTTCAGCGACGTGGAGCGTCGCTAACTGAGCTATGTAACGTGGTGCTGTTTTGGTCGGACTAACGTATTGGGCTTTGGTCTCTTTCTTGGCCTTTTGTCCTTAATTTTGCACTCAGCAGTAATTTCTCCGGGTTTTTAATAAACCTAGACTTATAATGTTTCAAACCTTAAGATACTTAGATTACGACAATCGACTGCTCTCACACATCCTAGCCACTTACCTTCAACGTGCTCATTAAAAATCAAGACTGACCCAAAAGCAAGACTGGCTAAGATTTTAGACAGTATAAGTTACTACCATTGCCAACTGCAACACTAAATGGATTGCGAAGCCGACTTTTTAAAAATTACGCTTCATTCTCTCACTGGCATAATTTTTTTTTTTCAAGAAAACAACACTTTATTCTTAGTCTTGTTTCCCTGGCAGTACTAGAGGCGAGCGGTCAATGGCTGCCCTTCTAAGGTACGGTTTGGGCAGTTTCCGGGCAAGGCCGCTGCGGCGTCAGCTGAGCCTCCATGACTATTGATTTCACTGGGAAAGGTTATTTGTTCAAGAAAATTATTAGGAAATTTTGCTTTATAGGGAAAGGGCAGATACAATCTTGTTTGTTTCGTAGACTAATGGCGTATCTTTTAGTTTGACCTATAACTGTGGCAAGGAACTTGAAGATCCATACCTATTTAAATAAATAATATCATATATCATTAAAACAACGTCAGATACATTGCCCTGGTTCCAAATTAGGGTTTTTCCTTATTCCTAGTTTCCTGGTTCCTGTATTATTGAAACCAGGAATAACGAAGAGCCAACAAACACCCAGGCCCAAATAAACTTAATTAGAATAAAGCAAGGGTTTGACAGTAAGGCTAAGTTAAAGAAGTACTACCTAATGCGTTGTGTAACTATGTTTTATTATAAACTAGGAAATTAACGCTTACTATCAGGTGATCCACAAACTTTCATCATTACTTCCTAAGTCTGGTGGTAGATAATTCATAATCATAACGTCATTGTTCCAACTATGTATGTAATTAATGTTATTTTTTTCAATTACATAATTAAGAGTTTTTAAAAATCGTTGCAGCGTTTTTAGTTCGCTTATTTTCAATTTTCAAAGCCATTGCTTTATTGACCTTTCTTCATAATAATGGGTAAAGTTCGTGCCTAACAGGTGTACGTTTCATTTGAATAGCCCTGTGTATTTAATTAATATTGTGGTTTCGAATTCTCCACAAACATTAAGTCTAATCGCTGTAATCTTAACCCTTTTGCCCTTTGCCAAGGTTAGATAATATTTTCATGCCGTTTATGGAGCCCTCAGAATAAACAAGGTTATATGGCGCGGTGGTGGGTCCCGTAGCGCGGGGGCCGGCGCCGGCGCCGCGTGCTGCGGTCGCGGCCCGGGCGAGCCATTAATCACTGCTGTATGCATCGCTGCGGCTAGGGAAAACTGGCCAACTTTGAAGAAACATCGCTGACTTATTTTGAATCTTGTTATTGAATTTGAATAAATAGAGAAAACATTTGAAGTCAAGATCATTAACCATAGTTTAATCTATTACAGTTAGTGTAGCTTATGATTAGGTTAGTAACAAGGTCAATAAAACATACAAAGGCACAAAGGAAAGGCACCTCCAACCATTTACCTCGTAGCTACATTTGTTGGGACTTGCCTGGTCCTGAGTTGCTTCGAGACACGATGGTGCCAACTGCTACTCTTGTTATGTTCTGCGACTGATATTTTGGCTATAGTAAGTAAGTAACGAGTTAACCACAAAATCTAGACCCATCACAAATATCTGTTTCATCAACAAACATTAGTGTTGGTGCGGGAATCGAATCGCTAAATTTGTCGTCAAGATATCATGGTGTACAAGTGTGCGCAGACATTAGCACTCTATATTCCCTTACCCTTACATTTTGATTAAGAGGATCAGGTTCAGGACCAACGGCTAAACTTACCGAGACAGCCAGCTTCCAAACTCCAAACTTTGAAACAAACTTAACTTAGGTTCAAATTTTCACTCAACCGGGAATCGAACCCAATAACCTAAACGCAACCGTGGATTTAAAATTAGATCCACGCTTAGACTCAAACCTACGACATCCCGTTCTACCGGCTCACATTTTTATCCTATCAGACGATAGGATATAATAACCCCGAACAAACAATGAAAGTAACTTACTAACTAACCTAGCAAGTTAAATTTCTAGATATCTTTGCTTATTATAACAACTCTGTAACAGCTAAAACCATTTTATAAATTGAGTGGAGTTCCAAATAGAGGAGTAACATGCGTCAGTGAAGTGTAAAATAAGCAGACATTCAGCCCACCAGTTCACTGAAACTAGAAAACCGCTTGTGTTTCATTCCACATAACGATCATGTCTCTGAGCGTAAGAGGGAACGCGACTGAAGTCGAGTAAAAACTTTGCGCGAACAAACTAGGAATTGCTTCAAGGAATGCACTTTTTAGGGTTCCGTAGCCAAAATGGCAAAAACGGAACCCTTATAGTTTCGTCATGTCCGTCTGTCCGTCTGTCCGTCTGTCCGTCTGTCACAACCGATTTACTCGGAAACTATAAGTACTACAGTGATGAAATTTGATGGGAATATGTGTTGTATGAACCGCTACAAAAATATGACACTAAATAGTAAAAAAAAGAATTGGGGGTGGGGCCCCCCATACATGTAACTGAGGGATGAAATTTTTTTTTTCGATGTACATACCCGTGTGGGGTATCAATGGAAAGGTCTTTTAAAATGATATAAAGTTTTCTAAAAAACATTTTTCTTAAAGTGAACGGTTTTTGAGATATCAGCTCTCAAAGTCGTAAAAAGTATGTCCCCCCCCCTCTATTTTTATAACTACGGGGTATAAAATTCTAAAAAAAATAGAGGTGATGCATGCTAATTAACTCTTTCAACGATTTTTGGTTTGATCAAAGTATCTCTTATAGTTTTTGAGATAGGTTGATTTAACTGTAATTTTGGTTAAGTTATTGTGCTTAAGGCTCCATTCACCAGGTGTATAAATTGACATAATAAGTTTATTATATTTGCTGCTACGGAACCCTTTGTGCGCGAGCCCGACTCGCACTTGGCCGGTTTTTTATTTGCACAAAAAGACCTTGAAGCTTTGAGGATTTTATTTATTCAGGTTATTTTATGATTGCTGTCCGGTTTTTAAGTCCAGTAAGACTAACCATGTTGCTTCTAGTAGACTTAAGATTTGCTTAAGTGTTTTGATAATTTGTCCTCGGGTCGTTATTTCAGCTACGACGAGTATAGTACCTAAGGTACTAAGAGGAATTTTAACTATGATAGTTTTTTGGACTATAATATAAATAGTGTCCAGATACAATAGAGATTAGCGGCTGAGTGGTGGAGGAAATGAGCAAAGTTCGCGCGGGACTGTCGCAGGCTCGCCGCGCCCGCCTCCGCCTGCCTTGGCTCATGAGTGAGCTGTTTATCTAGTGCTGTCGAACAAACGTACATGTGACTGTCGATAAATTAAGAACCACATATTCTACCGATATCGTGGCTTAGATACGCTGTATTTACAAGTATATTGTTTTACGCTCCAAAGCTGGTTGTACGTTCTAACCCTTTAAAAATAGTATAGTGCCTGGATGATAAATTAGGTACCTAATTTTATAAAATGTATTTTCGTTGTTCGAGGAGTATAAGTTCGAGGAGTATTAGTTCATTATTTTAAAAAAAAAAAGGTAACATACAAGTGATAGGAGAGTACACTTTTCTAAACTCGTCATCAAAAATTTACTTGAATAGATTGACTATTATGATAGCTCACAGAGAGGGAATGAGGAAGTCCAGGAATATACAAATAAGACTATTGTCATCTCAATGTGTTATTTACAGTATAATCATATATACAGTAATGAAGTCGCCATACAGTATTCTGTATTGTTACTCAAGAATACCTACATACTTCAATGAGAAATTCATAAAACGCTTATACTATGTGTATAATCTCTTTTTATATACTTTAATATAATTTTTGCACCGATAGCGGTAATTTAGTTGTTTGTTGCATTATGATCATTCTCTCTGTACATTCTCCAGTAGATTGACAACACTAGCTCGAGTAGTTCAACGGAAGTGCAGTGTAGACGGCCCCGCCCGCGGGAAGCGGCGCGGAAATTAAGACGCCTTGCGCGCGCGACCCATTGTGGCAGCCGTGTGCTACCCACGTTAGCCACGAGCTACACGCGGTGTGCGCTGGGTCTAAGTTAAATATCAAATAAATAAACTCACACATCTTATTCAATGACCTGACTCCGTCTAAGGAACTTAAGCACTTGTGTTACAGATATCAGACAACGGAAGACCCAGAAAAAACACAAATGTTCATCACACGAAAGTTTTTCCAGAATGAGGATCGAACCCACGTCTTTCAGCGTATGAGGTAGGGTCCAATCAATGCGCCATTTGGCCAGTATACGAGTAAGCTAAAGGGTTTGTGATAAAGCGGGAATTTTCTTCCATCTCAATGGTTAATTCTTAAAGAAGTAATTTTTGAAAATAATTACGCTTTTTTTTAAGTATGCGCCAGTCTTTATTACTTTGTAGTGAGGGAATATTATCGTGAGAACCTACATGTTTTAGGTAATTTCTCAAACTGTGAACTTAACGAGAGACCACGATCTAGTCAATCCCCTGTTTAAGAGTTGCAAGCGAAGATTGATGTTAACTGCTTTTATGTAATTGCCAAACTTACCAAGAAATTGGGTATTTTTCAAGAATTGATTGGGTGGGATCTAGATGTCATGTGATGTCATGTCAAATTATGTCTTGTGAAAATTGTTTGCAGATTAGCTTTCTTTATTATATCATCAAAATGCTGAAGCACGTTGTTATGTTCCATTTTATATGATGTTTAAATACTAAATTGCAAACTAAAAAGAACAAATTAAAGCTTTTGAATAAACAGTTATCTTTTTCAGCCCTAAAGACCAAACTTGAACAGTGTTTGCATATTCAGATTAAATATCGAATATACTCGATGAATAAACATCAGGTTCTTAGAGCCGTGTCTGAGCTCCCTGCAAACGAGTGCACGCGTGAACGACCGCCCTTCGGAGGCATGCGTCGGGGGCCCGGGCGGTGGCGGGCGGTGTCGAGCGGCCCCGGACATAATACTGGTGAAAATGTTTAGCTTACTAGACTAAAACCTCTTTCCTGTTAAATACAAGCTACATATCCTCTTTTGCTCATTATTGTTTTTTTTTTCTTTTATTGCTGAAATAGGCAGACGAGCATGCGGCCCATCTGATGGTACATGGTAACGCCGCTCATAGACAACAACAATGCCGAGGCCACAGTCATGCCGGCTGCCTACCGTGAAAGAAGTGACTCTTTCAAACCTCCGTTTAAAAGGACATGTCATAGCGATCAAGGGAACACCGCAACTGGAAGGTCATTCCACAATTTGCACGTGCGCGGGAAAAATGAGCGCTGGAAGCGTAGCGTCTGGAAAAGAAAGGTTCCAGGTAGTATGGGTGCAGCTTGCCGCGGCGTCCTAGTAGTGCGATTGTAGAATGGTGACCCTGGTATGATATTGAAACAGCTCCTCAGAGCACTCTCCATGGAAAAAGTCTGTAGAAGATGCAAAGAGAGCCAAAATCTCTTCGCATCTCCAACGACTCCAATTTGTCCGTGAGATCGGGATCCCCAACAATCCGAACAGCTCGTCTCTGCAAGGCGTCAAATGGATCTAGCTGGTATTTTGGGGCACCTGCCCAGAGATGGGAGCAGTACTCCACGTGAGGCCGTACCTGAGCCTTGTAAAGTACAAGCCGTTGCTCTGGCGTGAAGAACCGCCTCGCCTGTTCAGGACTCCCATCTTTTTGCTAGCCAGTTTGGCTTTGTCCTCCAAATGACGCCGAATTGGACCTTGTCAGAGACTTCAATGGCCTAGGATCCCGATACTCTCAGTAGCACAGAGAGATACTCACTTGACTGGGGTGCTATGACAAATGGATCCTTTTTTGCAGTGAACGCGCACACTTGTGTCTTAGTCGGATTGAATTGAACAGGTTCTGCTCATTAAGATTTCAAAACTGGAGTAAACCCCTACTCTAGATATGAACGTAATACTTGAGGTACCTAATTATTTCCTGTTAAAATATTAACGCAATAAAATGATAAGTTAACAAAAGACTATTATAACCGACTTCAAGTACCTTTGTAACTGAACAATACGTTGTTTTCTTATCAGAAATATTTTTCTGAGTACATAATTATTATGGCTTGATATTTGCTCAGATATTTGTGAGATGTTAAATGCTTTTGAGGCAAAACCTGTACTAAACATTTTCCGAGAGGATAATTAATTATTTGCCCATTTTTAAATTTTGCTCAGATTCTCACCGGACTTTGTTTTTCTTTCTGAAAATGCTCATTTAAAGCGCATTGTACGGTTAATGTTTTAAATTGTTCATTACTGTAGGGCCTACAGTAATGAACAATTTAAAACATTAAAGTGTAGGCACCGCTGCAATAATGGTGTTCCGTCATCGCACTTTCTTAGTAAAAGATTAGTGGTTTTTCAAATTAGGAATTTCAGCGTTCGAAATTTAAATCGTATTTTTAATCGATGTTTCTGTGTTGATGAGTAATGCAGAAACAAAACGCAGCCATTTTTATGGTTTGTCATGCATTCCGTGCTTCCGAGTGTGATATATCGACATTCGGAGGGCAGTTGAACGTCATCGCTCTGTAAGGACACACCTCATTGCGCGCGCGCCGAAAGGACGCTTCCCACATGCCCTGTTGAGAGTGATTGTGCTAATCCTAAAAACAATCGAACTGTGTGTGTACTAAACCCGAACCTAGGAGCTGAGGTGCTTGTAGCTGTCCCGAAGGTGGAATCGTCCATCGTTATCTACTCAAGGTACGTGAGTGCATGATATTGTTGCTGCGTACCTTCTCGATTCAGAACATCGATCTCCCAATAGCAGGCAGGCCATCCAGGTCTGACCCTGATGTAGCAGAAAGCCACTGGTCGGTTACTCCTTTGTACTAAAAGGTTTTGTGTGCAGTGCGTATGCTACATTCTTTCTGGTGCCGAAACCCGGGACGGTTTCACCTAACACGTGTTTTTTACTTTTCCGAATTTCATCATTTTTGCGTGGTATTTCTGGTTAGTTATAACTTTGTAATCGGTAAATCAAATTACCCCTTTATTATCGGTTATTGGTTGCAGAGTTTATCATAAAATCGGAATATTCGTTTGCAAAATTCGTTCGGTATCAGTACCTACATACCTACAGGTTACCTCATATCGATTTAACTACCACCTTCTAGGTTCGTATCGTAAATATCGGCTAAGATTTGTCTTGAATTGCTGTAGGATCAAAATTAAGCAAACAATCAAAACTTATCGGTGTTTAATTTTACCTATCGGCTTACAGTAATTTCATAATTGGCATTAACTTAGATCAATTAACTATCCTAGTACACACATAACATCAATACATCGTTCAACCATCGTAAATTTCTCGGCTCGGAAGTGTAGATCTTTCGAGAACAAAATAGTTTTTTTCTAAAATCGGAGGGTAATTGTGTTTTATTTCGCGGTCCCTCAACCGTCGGATCTCGTATCCAATCGTGCCGGTGACGTAGAAGCGCCCGGTGAACCTATTTTATCATATATCTATAACTAGGTAGGTATACACACGTAATTCAAATAAACACGTAATACCTAATCGTAGAAAACTCAAATTGTAATTTGTGTTTTTCTAAAATCCATACATTAATTAAATTGTTTGGTTACGATCTTAACAGTTTATCGGTAAAAGTGTTTTGTTTCTATTCACTGCCCTGTACTTACGAAAATTAATCCGATTTGTTTGTTATCTATCATTCCCGTGATTCGCGTCCGAGTCACCTCGTGCGCGGTGCGTGCGCTCCGCTGCAGCGGCCGCTCGCTTCCCAGCGTAGGCATAGTTTTTTCTGTATAGCGCAGGTTGATTCCTTCGTAAGGCTAGTGACACACTAGGTAAAATTTTTATTTTACTTAGATTTTCGTTTAGTGTTTTCAATACTATTAATTCAAAATGTCACTTTTAAGTAAACGTTCAACAAGGAAACCTAGTACTTTGAAGAAGTCTAAGTCTAAATCCATAGATATAGAACAGTATACAATGCAGGATTTACCATCGTTACGTCGTAAACGTACTATAGCTTTTAATCGTTTACATAAAGCATTAGAGGTTGGTCAGTTAGCGAAATCTGATTCTTCTCAACTTGACTTATTCTTCTCTTATCACAATACTATTAAACAAATAACTGCAGCTTTTGAAGACGCACATTTTAACATTTTAGAGGTTTTGGACGATTCTAGCGAAGAGGATAACATTATGCAGGAGCAATTCGATAACACTTTTTACATGATCGAATCAATTCATCGTAGTTTAACTCGAAGTGAAGATGAACAACAATCAAAAGGGTCATCATCATTTAATATTCGGTTACCAAAAATAACGCTTCCCAGCTTTTCTGGTAACATCAAGCAATGGCCGGAGTATTTTGATACTTTTAACGCGTTAATTCATAACTCGTCTTCACTAACCGAAACGGAGAAGTTTCACTATTTAGTATCGTCTCTTAGTGGCGAAGCATTATCAGTTGTAAAAGCATTTCCTTTGTCTCATGAACATTACAATGATGCGTATCTGGCCTTATGTGGCAGATATAAAAATAAACGTGATCTTGCTTTTACTTGTTGGCGGGATATTCTAAATATCGAATTCAAATGCAAGGACGCTAGTCTATTTCGAAAATCCCTAGATACTTTCGAAGAGAATCTAAGTATTCTGAAAACAATAAATTTACCGGTTCAGAATTGGGATTTTATTCTGGTTTATCACATCCTGTCAAAATTAGATACAGGTATGCGTCGCGACTTTGAAGAAAAACATTCTAGTATCGAGTTTCCAACTTATCAGCAGTTGAAACTATTCTTACAATCTAAATGTGAAGCTTTAATCCGTGATACACATTTCTCTGATAACAAGATTAAATCGAATAAAACTTTTCAACAAGATTTTATTAAACGACCTAGTGTGTCCCACACCTTAGTCGCTGCAAGTAATGTACGGCCTACCACTGATAAATCTAACAACTATAACGAAAAGCAAGCGCCATTTCCTATCACGTGTAGTTATTGTAAGGAGTCACATTCAATAACATCGTGTTCCGATTTTTTAAAGAAATCCGTTGACGACCGTATCAAAATCGCTGAGGATAAAAAATGGTGTTTCAATTGTTTGAGATCGTCTCATCAAATAAAAGATTGTAAATCGTTGTTTACGTGTCGTACTTGTAGACGCAAGCATCACTCGTTGCTTCATCGCGACAAACCGAGTGTCTCGCAGTCGAGTGGGTCTTCAGCCCTAGTGTCGAGGTCGCAGTCGCGGTCCACCGTGCTGCTGGCCACCGCGCTGGTGCAGGTGCGCGACGCGCGCGGCGACGCGCACACACTGCGCGCGCTGTTCGACTCCGCGAGTCAAAGCAACTTCATTACGGAAGCGGCCGCGAAGCGTTTGCAATTACAGCCTTCTCAAACTTCGGTTAGCGTTAGCGGGCTCGGTGACGCGCTTGCCCCTATCAGTGGGGACGTTACGTGTAGCGTAGGTACAAACGATCAAGTTATTTTTAACTTGAATATGCAAGTAATACCGCGTATTTGTAGTGACCAACCTATTGCTAAATTAAATTCGTCTCGATGGTCACACATCAAATCATTACCGTTAGCAGATCCTAGTTTCGATATTCCCGGACCGGTCGACATGTTGTTCGCTGCTGACGTTTTCGTAGACTCGCTGTTGGGTCAGCAGATTAAGGGTAGCCAAAATCAACCTACTGCTTTTAAATCGTTATTCGGTTGGCTTCTCCTTGGTAAAACGAACTTAACTTCTAATACGGCGTTACTCACTTCGTCGTTGCCGTCTAGTGTCGACACTGACTTAAACTCGTTGGTTCAGCGGTTCTGGGAATTAGATAGCGTTCCGAAGGCCTCTTCGATGACGCCAGAGGAACAATTATGCGAACAAAAATTTGTAGAGGAACACTATCGTGATCCTTCCGGTAGATATGTTGTCAAGTACCCGTTTAAAGAAAACTGTGAACCTATATTCAATGGTTCTCGTGAAGTAGCATTGCGACGGTTTTATGCGATCGAAAAACGACTATCTCAGGATCCTGAATTATACAATCAATATCGCGAATTCATGTCCGATTATATCGAGTCTGATCACATGTCACTTGTTCCGCCTGACCAAAGTGTAGGTAAATATTACATTCCACATCACTGTGTTTTACGTCCTGAATCAACTAGTACCCGTCTTCGCGTGGTCTTTGATGCGTCTGCTAAGGACCATAACTCGCGTTCATTGAACGATACCCTTCTAACTGGCCCGAAGTTGCAACCGGATGTCTTTAAAATCCTTTTACGTTTTCGACAATGTCAAATCGTCTTCATGGCCGACGTTCGACAAATGTTTCGACAAATATCGGTTTTGCCTGATCACCGCGATTATCAACGTGTTTTTTGGAGATCGTCGCCTAACGACACTCTCAAAGAATACCGTTTGAACACTGTCACTTATGGTGTAGCGTCATCTCCCTATCTCGCTTGCCGTACGATGCGACAGCTTGCTGACGATGAGGGAGATCAATTTCCTCTGGCAAAACAAATCATCTTGTCTGATGTCTATGTTGATGACGTAGTATGTGGTTTTAATGATTTTGACACAGCGAATACAGCTAAAAAACAACTGATCGAACTTTTTAATTTGGGACAGTTTAAACTTCGAAAGTGGATAAGCAACGATCCACAACTGGTATCCGATTTACCTATTGATGATCGTCTACAGGGTTCAGTATCGCTTGACAACACAGATCCTTCACCGTTGAAGGTTCTCGGTCTCAAATGGGATCCCTCTTCTGATTGTTTCCTCTTTTCCGTAAAACCATCCGAATCAGCTTGCACAAAACGCACAATTTTGAGTGAACTCGCGCGAATTTTTGATCCACTCGGTTTTTTATCACCAATCACAATTCAAGCGAAATGCTTAATCCAAAAGCTTTGGATACTCGGTGTGAATTGGGATGAAACGCCACCTATCGAAGTTGTCCAATCGTGGGCTTCTTATTCTGATCAACTGCCGCAACTCGCTGATCTTCGTATACCGCGCAAGCTGACCTCTCGGGTCGCAAAATCATGCGAACTGCATGGTTTTTGTGACAGCTCCGAAACTGCCTACGGTGCAGTCATCTATTTAAGGTACATTGATGAAAACGGTGATATCCAAGTAACTTTTGTGTGTTCCAAAGCTCGTGTAGCTCCTCTAAAGCGTATTTCATTGCCTCGATTAGAGCTTTGCGCTGCAGTCTTACTGGCTGATTTATACAAATATGTTTGTGATACATACCTCACTCATATTCAAATTGACTCCGTCTTCTTGTGGTCAGATGCCACTATCGTTCTTCATTGGTTACGTTCCCATTCATCGCGCTGGGCTACGTTCGTAGCAAATCGTGTTAGCCACATTCAGGAAATTACTCCTCCGGAATGGTGGTACCATGTCTCTTCAGGAGATAATCCGGCGGACATCTGCTCTCGTGGACTTTTCCCCAGTGAGATGCTTAACAATACCCTATGGTGGGCGGGACCGTGTTGGCTTTCGCAGGCGAAGGAGTTTTGGCCATCACAATCGATAACCATATCTCAAGTAGACGAGAGTATCGCGCAAACCGAAACTCGTAAATCTGTCGCTTTAGTAACAGTTGACAGCGCAAAGGAGTCAGATCTTTTAATTGAGTTGACTCATCGTTTTTCATCTTTGACTAAACTTTTAAACGTTTTATCGTATGTTAATCGGTTTATTAATGCTATTCGAAAACGCGTTAATAAAAACAAATGTATCGCTATAACTAATATCGAGCGTCAAGATGCCTTGATGCAAATCGTAAAGCAAGTTCAGAATCGTGCCTTTTCGGAGGAAATATCTAACCTAAACAATAAAAAGCCTGTGATGAAACAGTTTCGTAAGCTCAGTCCATTCGTTGATGATGTCGGTGTCCTCAGGGTGGGCGGGAGACTTTCTCGTTCAGGTTTAGAATATCAGCATAAGCATCCAGCTCTCTTGCCACCTGATCACCCATTAACCACGTTAATTATCGACTACATTCATCGTTCGTATTGTCATCCAGGCATAAACACCACTTATTTCTTGCTCCTGCAGCAATTCTGGGTGATTTCAGCAAAACGTGTAATTCGCCGCGTCCTATCAAAGTGCATTAAATGCTATCGATTGCACCCTCAACCGCTGCAACCTTTTATGAGTGACTTACCGTCGTACCGGGTTAACCAAGTCAAACCTTTCTCTGTCGTAGGCGTAGACTTCGGTGGACCATTTCGCATCAAATTAGGTCCTCATCGTGGTGCAAAGATTGATAAAGCATACTTATGCTTGTTTGTCTGCCTCGCTACCAAGGCAGTGCACTTGGAAGTAGTTTCCACACTTTCGTCTGACGGCTTTATCGCTGCACTTCGTCGCTTTGTTGCGCGTCGCGGGCGTTGTAATGTTATCCATGCGGACTGCGGTACGAATTTTGTTGGTGCTAGAAATCAATTCGTTTCTCTTATGGAGAATGCTTCTCATGCGGAGAAGATTGAATTTAAATTCAATCCTCCTTCGGCTCCCCACTTCGGAGGTGTTTGGGAGATTCAAATAAAAGCAGCTAAAACTCATCTTTATAGGGTTGTAGGCGATCAAGTTCTAACCTTTGAAGAGTTAACAACACTCTTCGTTCAAATTGAAGCGGTTTTGAATTCAAGACCTTTGTGTCCTGTGGGTACTGATCCCAACGATCTGTCCGTGCTGACCCCAGGTCATTTTTTAACATTAGAGCCATTAACAGCAGTCCCCGATGAGGATCTATCGTCTGTCAATATTAACCGGCTTCGTCGGTGGCAGTTGTTACAATCGTTTCATCAGAATTTTTGGTCCAGATGGAAACATGAGTATCTAAATTCTTTAATTCAACGCGCCAAATGGACCAAAGATTCCAAACCGTTATCCGTAGGCTCTATGGTCATCATCAAAGATGACAATCGCGCTCCGTTACATTGGACCCTTGGTAGGGTACAAGAGCTCCTCCCTGGAGCAGACGGAATTGTTAGAATCGCAATGGTGAAAACTGCAACCAATAATATCGTACAGCGGCCATTGGTGAAGTTATGCCCTCTACCCATAGAGGACTAGCGTCTCATGGATCAAATCTATGCGTTGTAGGGTAACCATATCGTTCTATATTTAACTTAACTTTAGTTTTTTAGTATCGTAACCGTATTTCATCGTATCATAGTTTAGTTTAAGTATAGTTAACCAGAAAATACCATAGCTATTTTGGTGGGCGGGATGTTCCGTCATCGCACTTTCTTAGTAAAAGATTAGTGGTTTTTCAAATTAGGAATTTCAGCGTTCGAAATTTAAATCGTATTTTTAATCGATGTTTCTGTGTTGATGAGTAATGCAGAAACAAAACGCAGCCATTTTTATGGTTTGTCATGCATTCCGTGCTTCCGAGTGTGATATATCGACATTCGGAGGGCAGTTGAACGTCATCGCTCTGTAAGGACACACCTCATTGCGCGCGCGCCGAAAGGACGCTTCCCACATGCCCTGTTGAGAGTGACTGTGCTAATCCTAAAAACAATCGAACTGTGTGTGTACTAAACCCGAACCTAGGAGCTGAGGTGCTTGTAGCTGTCCCGAAGGTGGAATCGTCCATCGTTATCTACTCAAGGTACGTGAGTGCATGATATTGTTGCTGCGTACCTTCTCGATTCAGAACATCGATCTCCCAATAGCAGGCAGGCCATCCAGGTCTGACCCTGATGTAGCAGAAAGCCACTGGTCGGTTACTCCTTTGTACTAAAAGGTTTTGTGTGCAGTGCGTATGCTACATTCTTTCTGGTGCCGAAACCCGGGACGGTTTCACCTAACACGTGTTTTTTACTTTTCCGAATTTCATCATTTTTGCGTGGTATTTCTGGTTAGTTATAACTTTGTAATCGGTAAATCAAATTACCCCTTTATTATCGGTTATTGGTTGCAGAGTTTATCATAAAATCGGAATATTCGTTTGCAAAATTCGTTCGGTATCAGTACCTACATACCTACAGGTTACCTCATATCGATTTAACTACCACCTTCTAGGTTCGTATCGTAAATATCGGCTAAGATTTGTCTTGAATTGCTGTAGGATCAAAATTAAGCAAACAATCAAAACTTATCGGTGTTTAATTTTACCTATCGGCTTACAGTAATTCATAATTGGCATTAACTTAGATCAATTAACTATCCTAGTACACACATAACATCAATACATCGTTCAACCATCGTAAATTTCTCGGCTCGGAAGTGTAGATCTTTCGAGAACAAAATAGTTTTTTTTCTAAAATCGGAGGGTAATTGTGTTTTATTTCGCGGTCCCTCAACCGTCGGATCTCGTATCCAATCGTGCCGGTGACGTAGAAGCGCCCGGTGAACCTATTTTATCATATATCTATAACTAGGTAGGTATACACACGTAATTCAAATAAACACGTAATACCTAATCGTAGAAAACTCAAATTGTAATTTGTGTTTTTCTAAAATCCATACATTAATTAAATTGTTTGGTTACGATCTTAACAGTTTATCGGTAAAAGTGTTTTGTTTCTATTCACTGCCCTGTACTTACGAAAATTAATCCGATTTGTTTGTTATCTATCATTCCCGTGATTCGCGTCCGAGTCACCTCGTGCGCGGTGCGTGCGCTCCGCTGCAGCGGCCGCTCGCTTCCCAGCGTAGGCATAGTTTTTTCTGTATAGCGCAGGTTGATTCCTTCGTAAGGCTAGTGACACACTAGGTAAAATTTTTATTTTACTTAGATTTTTCGTTTAGTGTTTTTCAATACTATTAATTCAAAATGTCACTTTTAAGTAAACGTTCAACAAGGAAACCTAGTACTTTGAAGAAGTCTAAGTCTAAATCCATAGATATAGAACAGTATACAATGCAGGATTTACCATCGCTACGTCGTAAACGTACTATAGCTTTTAATCGTTTACATAAAGCATTAGAGGTTGGTCAGTTAGCGAAATCTGATTCTTCTCAACTTGACTTATTCTTCTCTTATCACAATACTATTAAACAAATAACTGCAGCTTTTGAAGACGCACATTTTAACATTTTAGAGGTTTTGGACGATTCTAGCGAAGAGGATAACATTATGCAGGAGCAATTCGATAACACTTTTTACATGACCGAATCAATTCATCGTAGTTTAACTCGAAGTGAAGATGAACAACAATCAAAAGGGTCATCATCATTTAATATTCGGTTACCAAAAATAACGCTTCCCAGCTTTTCTGGTAACATCAAGCAATGGCCGGAGTATTTTGATACTTTTAACGCGTTAATTCATAACTCGTCTTCACTAACCGAAACGGAGAAGTTTCACTATTTAGTATCGTCTCTTAGTGGCGAAGCATTATCAGTTGTAAAAGCATTTCCTTTGTCTCATGAACATTACAATGATGCGTATCTGGCCTTATGTGGCAGATATAAAAATAAACGTGATCTTGCTTTTACTTGTTGGCGGGATATTCTAAATATCGAATTCAAATGCAAGGACGCTAGTCTATTTCGAAAATCCCTAGATACTTTCGAAGAGAATCTCAGTATTCTGAAAACAATAAATTTACCGGTTCAGAATTGGGATTTTATTCTGGTTTATCACATCCTGTCAAAATTAGATACAGGTATGCGTCGCGACTTTGAAGAAAAACATTCTAGTATCGAGTTTCCAACTTATCAGCAGTTGAAACTATTCTTACAATCTAAATGTGAAGCTTTAATCCGTGATACACATTTCTCTGATAACAAGATTAAATCGAATAAAACTTTTCAACAAGATTTTATTAAACGACTCTAGTGTGTCCCACACCTTAGTCGCTGCAAGTAATGTACGGCCTACCACTGATAAATCTAACAACTATAACGAAAAGCAAGCGCCATTTCCTATCACGTGTAGTTATTGTAAGGAGTCACATTCAATAACATCGTGTTCCGATTTTTTAAAGAAATCCGTTGACGACCGTATCAAAATCGCTGAGGATAAAAAATGGTGTTTCAATTGTTTGAGATCGTCTCATCAAATAAAAAATTGTAAATCGTTGTTTACGTGTCGTACTTGTAGACGCAAGCATCACTCGTTGCTTCATCGCGACAAACCGAGTGTCTCGCAGTCGAGTGGGTCTGCAGCCCTAGTGTCGAGGTCGCAGTCGCGGTCCACCGTGCTGCTGGCCACCGCGCTGGTGCAGGTGCGCGACGCGCGCGGCGACGCGCACACACTGCGCGCGCTGTTCGACTCCGCGAGTCAAAGCAACTTCATTACGGAAGCGGCCGCGAAGCGTTTGCAATTACAGCCTTCTCAAACTTCGGTTAGCGTTAGCGGGCTCGGTGACGCGCTTGCCCCTATCAGTGGGGACGTTACGTGTAGCGTAGGTACAAACGATCAAGTTATTTTTAACTTGAATATGCAAGTAATACCGCGTATTTGTAGTGACCAACCTATTGCTAAATTAAATTCGTCTCGATGGTCACACATCAAATCATTACCGTTAGCAGATCCTAGTTTCGATATTCCCGGACCGGTCGACATGTTGTTCGCTGCTGACGTTTTCGTAGACTCGCTGTTGGGTCAGCAGATTAAGGGTAGCCAAAATCAACCTACTGCTTTTAAATCGTTATTCGGTTGGCTTCTCCTTGGTAAAACGAACTTAACTTCTAATACGGCGTTACTCACTTCGTCGTTGCCGTCTAGTGTCGACGCTGAGTTAAACTCGTTGGTTCAGCGGTTCTGGGAATTAGATAGCGTTCCGAAGGCCTCTTCGATGACGCCAGAGGAACAATTATGCGAACAAAAATTTGTAGAGGAACACTATCGTGATCCTTCCGGTAGATATGTTGTCAAGTACCCGTTTAAAGAAAACTGTGAACCTATATTCAATGGTTCTCGTGAAGTAGCATTGCGACGGTTTTATGCGATCGAAAAACGACTATCTCAGGATCCTGAATTATACAATCAATATCGCGAATTCATGTCCGATTATATCGAGTCTGATCACATGTCACTTGTTCCGCCTGACCAAAGTGTAGGTAAATATTACATTCCACATCACTGTGTTTTACGTCCTGAATCAACTAGTACCCGTCTTCGCGTGGTCTTTGATGCGTCTGCTAAGGACCATAACTCGCGTTCATTGAACGATACCCTTCTAACTGGCCCGAAGTTGCAACCGGATGTCTTTAAAATCCTTTTACGTTTTCGACAATGTCAAATCGTCTTCATGGCCTGACGTTCGACAAATGTTTCGACAAATATCGGTTTTGCCTGATCACCGCGATTATCAACGTGTTTTTTGGAGATCGTCGCCTAACGACACTCTCAAAGAATACCGTTTGAACACTGTCACTTATGGTGTAGCGTCATCTCCCTATCTCGCTTGCCGTACGATGCGACAGCTTGCTGACGATGAGGGAGATCAATTTCCTCTGGCAAAACAAATCATCTTGTCTGATGTCTATGTTGATGACGTAGCTATGTGGTTTTAATGATTTTGACATCAGCGAATACAGCTAAAAAACAACTGATCGAACTTTTTAATTTGGGACAGTTTAAACTTCGAAAGTGGATAAGCAACGATCCACAACTGGTATCCGATTTACCTATTGATGATCGTCTACACGGGTTCAGTATCGCTTGACAACACAGATCCTTCACCGTTGAAGGTTCTCGGTCTCAAATGGGATCCCTCTTCTGATTGTTTCCTCTTTTCCGTAAAACCATCCGAATCAGCTTGCACAAAACGCACAATTTTGAGTGAACTCGCGCGAATTTTTGATCCACTCGGTTTTTTATCACCAATCACAATTCAAGCGAAATGCTTAATCCAAAAGCTTTGGATACTCGGTGTGAATTGGGATGAAACGCCACCTATCGAAGTTGTCCAATCGTGGGCTTCTTATTCTGATCAACTGCCTCAACTCGCTGATCTTCGTATACCGCGCAAGCTGACCTCTCGGGTCGCAAAATCATGCGAACTGCATGGTTTTTGTGACAGCTCCGAAACTGCCTACGGTGCAGTCATCTATTTAAAGTACATTGATGAAAACGGTGATATCCAAGTAACTTTTGTGTGTTCCAAAGCTCGTGTAGCTCCTCTAAAGCGTATTTCATTGCCTCGATTAGAGCTTTGCGCTGCAGTCTTACTGGCTGATCTATACAAATATGTTTGTGATACATACCTCACTCATATTCAAATTGACTCCGTCTTCTTGTGGTCAGATGCCACTATCGTTCTTCATTGGTTACGTTCCCATTCATCGCGCTGGGCGACGTTCGTAGCAAATCGTGTTAGCCACATTCAGGAAATTACTCCTCCGGAATGGTGGTACCATGTCTCTTCAGGAGATAATCCGGCGGACATCTGCTCTCGTGGACTTTTCCCCAGTGAGATGCTTAACAATACCCTATGGTGGGCGGGACCGTGTTGGCTTTCGCAGGCGAAGGAGTTTTGGCCATCACAATCGATAACCATATCTCAAGTAGACGAGAGTATCGCGCAAACCGAAACTCGTAAATCTGTCGCTTTAGTAACAGTTGACAGCGCAAAGGAGTCAGATCTTTTAATTGAGTTGACCCATCGTTTTTCATCTTTGACTAAACTTTTAAACGTTTTATCGTATGTTAATCGGTTTATTAATGCTATTCGAAAACGCGTTAATAAAAACAAATGTATCGCTATAACTAATATCGAGCGTCAAGATGCCTTGATGCAAATCGTAAAGCAAGTTCAGAATCGTGCCTTTTCGGAGGAAATATCTAACCTAAACAATAAAAAGCCTGTGATGAAACAGTTTCGTAAGCTCAGTCCATTCGTTGATGATGTCGGTGTCCTCAGGGTGGGCGGGAGACTTTCTCGTTCAGGTTTAGAATATCAGCATAAGCATCCAGCTCTCTTGCCACCTGATCACCCATTAACCACGTTAATTATCGACTACATTCATCGTTCGTATTGTCATCCAGGCATAAACACCACTTATTTCTTGCTCCTGCAGCAATTCTGGGTGATTTCAGCAAAACGTGTAATTCGCCGCGTCCTATCAAAGTGCATTAAATGCTATCGATTGCACCCTCAACCGCTGCAACCTTTTATGAGTGACTTACCGTCGTACCGGGTTAACCAAGTCAAACCTTTCTCTGTCGTAGGCGTAGACTTCGGTGGACCATTTCGCATCAAATTAGGTCCTCATCGTGGTGCAAAGATTGATAAAGCATACTTATGCTTGTTTGTCTGCCTCGCTACCAAGGCAGTGCACTTGGAAGTAGTTTCCACACTTTCGTCTGACGGCTTTATCGCTGCACTTCGTCGCTTTGTTGCGCGTCGCGGGCGTTGTAATGTTATCCATGCGGACTGCGGTACGAATTTTGTTGGTGCTAGAAATCAATTCGTTTCTCTTATGGAGAATGCTTCTCATGCGGAGAAGATTGAATTTAAATTCAATCCTCCTTCGGCTCCCCACTTCGGAGGTGTTTGGGAGATTCAAATAAAAGCAGCTAAAACTCATCTTTATAGGGTTGTAGGCGATCAAGTTCTAACCTTTGAAGAGTTAACAACACTCTTCGTTCAAATTGAAGCGGTTTTGAATTCAAGACCTTTGTGTCCTGTGGGTACTGATCCCAACGATCTGTCCGTGCTGACCCCAGGTCATTTTTTAACATTAGAGCCATTAACAGCAGTCCCCGATGAGGATCTATCGTCTGTCAATATTAACCGGCTTCGTCGGTGGCAGTTGTTACAATCGTTTCATCAGAATTTTTGGTCCAGATGGAAACATGAGTATCTAAATTCTTTAATTCAACGCGCCAAATGGACCAAAGATTCCAAACCGTTATCCGTAGGCTCTATGGTCATCATCAAAGATGACAATCGCGCTCCGTTACATTGGACCCTTGGTAGGGTACAAGAGCTCCTCCCTGGAGCAGACGGAATTGTTAGAATCGCAATGGTGAAAACTGCAACCAATAATATCGTACAGCGGCCATTGGTGAAGTTATGCCCTCTACCCATAGAGGACTAGCGTCTCATGGATCAAATCTATGCGTTGTAGGGTAACCATATCGTTCTATATTTAACTTAACTTTAGTTTTTTAGTATCGTAACCGTATTTCATCGTATCATAGTTTAGTTTAAGTATAGTTAACCAGAAAATACCATAGCTATTTTGGTGGGCGGGATGTTCCGTCATCGCACTTTCTTCGTAAACGATTAGTGGTTTTTCAAATTAGGAATTTCAGCGTTCGAAATTTAAATCGTATTTTTAATCGATGTTTCTGTGTTGATGAGTAATGCAGAAACAAAACGCAGCCATTTTTATGGTTTGTCATGCATTCCGTGCTTCCGAGTGTGATATATCGACATTCGGAGGGCAGTTGAACGTCATCGCTCTGTAAGGACACACCTCATTGCGCGCGCGCCGAAAGGACGCTTCCCACATGCCCTGTTGAGAGTGACTGTGCTAATCCTAAAAACAATCGAACTGTGTGTGTACTAAACCCGAACCTAGGAGCTGAGGTGCTTGTAGCTGTCCCGAAGGTGGAATCGTCCATCGTTATCTACTCAAGGTACGTGAGTGCATGATATTGTTGCTGCGTACCTTCTCGATTCAGAACATCGATCTCCCAATAGCAGGCAGGCCATCCAGGTCTGACCCTGATGTAGCAGAAAGCCACTGGTCGGTTACTCCTTTGTACTAAAAGGTTTTGTGTGCAGTGCGTATGCTACAAATGGCGTTTAGAGTTTTTTGTACTCTTTCTTCTATTTTAGTAAGAGAGCCTATTTAATTACCAACTACAAACACTTGAGCATTGGCGTTTCCGCATGTTTATGTGTGTGTGTTATCGCAGGGTTATCATCAAACGAAACTACATTGCACATTGCAGCGTTTGCGAAGCTTCCGACCTAAACCATCTTCGTTTGTTGGGGATTCCAAGTTCGAACGTAACATCGGTAGATTTAGAGTTCAATTTGGACCTTGTCTTTTCTTGGAGATACGTCGAAATGAAATGTTGGAAGGGTCAAACCCGGTCGCTAAAACATTTCACGCCTCAAACGGAGCGCAGTCTCCAACGTCATAACATGTCTGGGAGGCGACAGGCACCGCAGCAATCAGCGGGGCTGGAGGCAGCGGCTGCGTCACTGTTCAATTACTTCTTTGATCATGTGTGAGCGTCAGCCCTGGACGAGGGGGAGGGAGGGAGGAGGGCAGGGGGGGGGGGGGTGACGCAGATAGATTGCGATTCCGATTGCAGCCGTAATTACGCCTCGGACCACTTCTCTGGCTGACGCTGTGACGACTATTGACGAGCTCAGCGTTTCTCGCCTTTGTTATTTGAGCTAGATAATGTCTTGACATCCTTTCAATATTTTTTCGTAATAATAGATTAAATAATGTTTGAATTCGTCGGTCACGCACTGTTTTTGAATGTTGTGAGACTTCAGCACTATGTATAATAGGGCATATTTTCCATTCCAGTAAATTTAGGAAAAATCGAAGGAATCGAAGCTTAACCCTTCTACGCTTAGACAACTCACCCAAAGCGTTAGCCACTGTGCCATCGGTCGTCAATGATACTATTTCGTCATCTACGGGCAGTCGAGATGCTTGAGGGCGGGCGACACTTTTAATCACACTTGATTGAGAGCCTGATTAAAAGGACCTTGAAACAATCATAAAAATAATAGTGGGTCATAAAAATAATACTGATTAAAAAGACCTTGAAACAATCATAACTAAAATAGAGCGCGAACACATACCAACTGATGACCCATCGGTCTCTGTCTGGCCTGCGCCATCTTTTTGCGCCATCGCTCACCGTTCGCCCTCGGCCGAGTAATTGAAATCAAATAAATAATTCCCGCGGTAATGGATGCTTATTGATCTATCGGCTTAATGTCCGCTCTAGCGCTGTACATAAGTTAAGTATTCGGCGTCGCTGTAGCTCTCGCTTGCACTAAAAAGTAGGCCACGTCCATACTTGAAGTTTGTAAAATAACTCATAGTCATTGGACATCGCTTTAGCTGAATAAACTCGTATTTTAGGCTTACGCAAGACATGATTTATCGCCGAACTATCCATCAAAGTTATTCCCATATCGAAGGCATTCAAAAGAATATTGCTTACTCAAATATTTGCCGGGAAGTGGGATCCTCGATTCGTCCCAATTAAGGATGATCAGAAGTAATTAATTTGCATAATTGGAAGAAAATTACAGCATTGAAATGCTAAATAGTCGAACGAAACAGAAGTCGAAGGTTCATTTGCATAACGATGGAATTAATTAGCAGCGAACAATGCGAGAGTCGCGGAGGAGTTCGGAGCGCCCGAGCGCCCCGGGGCCCGCGTCGACCGCCCCGACCGCCCGGGGCGCGGCGATCCGCCCCTGCTCAGGGCGCTAATGGCCACCAGCTTGATCCTGGCTTGAGCCCCCTTTGTAAGGAGATCGTTGGTTTGGTCCTTTAATGCTGCTTAAGAGGGTCATTGCAGTACAATGGATCGGGGTTTCGGATGATGTGCCGTCTAGATTTGACTGGGAGAAATGTGTTCAAATCATTGTCATAGTTAATTCTATATGACACCAAAAACATAAACACTTATTAATACCATCAAACACCGTTCATGCCTTTTTTTGTTGTCGCTGGAGAATGCCTCCTTATGCATACCCTCGTTATGTCAGGCTCTCCTCCGGTGGCGGCCGAAGGCATACCGACTAAGCCCCAGCGACGCTCCATATCGTCAGAGTGGAGAGGGGACATTGGTACGTGTAGAAGAACTCTGTGGGCCCTGTACTGCCTCCCCCAGTTAAACTGTGGGGGGGGGGGGGCGATAGGGACAGCCGGGAGCGTCAAGCCGTCCCTACCAGGCTGAGGTAGAGGCCTGGGCAATACCGGCGCTGGTACCCCAGTATCTCGCGCTGGCTGGCCTGTTCCTCAGAGAGGAAGATGACGCGCATCTGGTCAGCGTCTTCTTCCCCTCCTTGTCCTTCTCTGGGCATAAGCCAGAGGGTCTTCCTCCCGTAGCCGCTGAGACATGATGTCTAATGGTACCGTCGTATTTTGACAATCTATGAAAAAGACATTTCATCGTCGTGGTCTGGATGCATGTGATTATTCTTTGTATTGATTGTATGGATAGATACACATAAAAACTACACATTACTATTATATATCTATACAAATCAGTCAAATTTCTTTAAACACCTTTGATTCCATGTCAACATGTCTATTTGTAGAAAAGAAAACCTTATGTAGATGGTACATTTACTCCACTTATAAATAAGATTTAAAAGATACTCAACTTGAACTCTAGCTGTAATTACAGAATAGATCAGAATGAATAATTGCTACGAACTAACAATGGAGGCTATTTGAGCCAGCAATAACGCACAACAACAGTAAATTGAGCTCATTAGCGTCGAAGCATCAAACATTAACCGATAATCGCGAACGCTGCGAGTACATTGCGCATCGGGCGCGGCGCTCGCGCGCAGCATTGGATGCGATCATGCGACCCACCTCGGTGCACGTGCACTCAAGTTTTTCTTATGTTATGATGATCACTTATCTCACAAATGTAATCTTAAAACAACATCTCGACCATTCAACATCGGTCGTCGGTTGCATCAACAGCCGTAGCTTCGGAATACTTATTTTTTTCTTACACAAACAAATGACACTTAAAGTGCAATTAACATATTACTTTTCAAACTCACTAACATATACTTGTTAAGCACAGTTTGTCCTGGGCCGTGACTCTGGACTTGGTCTCTTAGACAGGGAAAACAGTTGGTATATTTTCTGAAGTTGGTTTGTTCATCATTGGTGAGACATTTAAACTTTCTGTTGGCGAACAGTTCTGTTCAAAACGTTCATTGGAGAAACGTTTGTAGGTGACACGTTTCGGGACCATAACGAACGGTATAAATCAAAAAGTATCATTAAAACATTACTTGAAGCCCTTAGCTTGGCCGAAGTATGACTTCTCACAACTGTGTTGATATAAAAGTTTAGTCAAAACAAGATTTAATTAACGACCAGCTCGAGTTCTATCAAGTGGTCGGGTTACCCAAATTTATGTTCAATTATTTCTACAAGGACTCAACATAAAACTAGGTCAAAACTTGCCCATTTACTACAGTTTTAAACGAAAAATACATTTTAATCTACAGTGTGCCCGAGAATCGGTACCCGATCCGTGAAGGCGAGTCAGGATGATCCATTTTATCAGCAAATCCTGTCTAAGATGGTTTTACCCCTATAGTTAAAAAATGGCGGCAATTCGATATTTGTTGCTTTTATTTGTTGCTTAATGAGTCTGAGTGGGTTCGTTTATTTGGCTATATGTTCCGATGTAGACTTGCAAGCACAAATATAAAGTGTTTGATAGCTTAAAAGTAGGCAACGTCACGTAGGACATGTTATAGTGCTCAAGTGTGTGCGCAAACACAGGTGCATTCCCTTACCCTCTTAGTTCTATAGGACACCAGTGTGACACGACCGAAGAGAGATTGGGCGCAGGACCAACGGCTTGCTTTCCGAGGCACGGGGTACGAGACCACCAACTTCCAGATTACGGGCTGACACAGAATTTCTGAACAGAAAAATTATTGGCCCGACCCGGGGTTCGAAGCCGAGAAACCAAGCGCAAGCCATCGCTTTAAAGTGCGACCCACTACCCACTGCGCCACCGAGACAGTCAATAGCATAAAAGAAAAGTCAAAGTGCACTAAAAACAACAGTATGCTATTCATATACTTGTACCTGTAAACTGCATTACCCGATACGCCGCGTCCGCGCTACCTCAGGACCCATTCAATACTAACTGCGTCTATATTTCAGACGCTCTTGATTTAGACGTCTGTTTTAAAGATTTACTTGTTCTCGCTTACGTTATCGTCCGCAGTTCCGTTCCAATTTGCCACCGGGTTCCGCAGGGCTGATTTTAGAGTTGTATCACTAGACTTAACTCGAAATGACTAACATTTAATAATTATTTAACTTTTTCTTTCCTGCGGATCATCCATCACCATCGACATCCACTACCCCAAAAGGTACTTATGCAAAACGTTACCGGCCTTTTATGTAGATGTAGGCTCGTTTCTTAAATAATGTGGTCAATGTCGTATCGTAATAGAATACTACCATTCGAATCAACTAAAAGTATTAAATTATTTAGTCAAGAAAAGGATTTTAAGGGTAGTTTTCAATCAGTACTTTTCACGATTGAATTGTAATGTAAATTTTTTAGCGAAAAAGTTCCCCACGAATTATGGTGATTTGTGAGTAGGTATACTTGCAAATCCTACAATGTATTTTTTAAGCAATTTCTAACTCGGGTAGTATTAGTTAAATTAGCCTCTTACACTAAATTTTTTTTGGGAAAAATGTAGACAGAGAGGTCAAAGGCCTGAACTCGAGTCAACATGAGTCATGTCGCTCGAGTCAGCGCGTCTCTACGAAGCCGATCCTCGTTAGTTTTGTCTGCGCGCCCCGCATTGTCTCGCGCGGCCGTGCGCCCGCGGTGCCCGTGGCGCGGCGGAGCGCGGGAGACTTGACCCAGATACTCGCCAACTTCAAGTAGCCCATGCTTTTTGTGTTCATTGTTACAATAATACGCCGATATTGTTTTGTCATTCATATCTGGTAAGAAATCTATTTTGGTTTCAGCGGCTCTGTAAGCAGTCTCTGTTTTATCTACCTTTTAGACTTTGAGTTGTTGTGTAAGAGACGAAGGCACAGAATCACAAGTTTTCCTTACTTGTAATACTGTACAAAAGTATATACTCGTACTTATTTGTCGTCAGTCGATAGTAAAATAACAGCAGTAGTCAAAAGCAAACTGGTTATTTTCATCTGCTATTTTTGTCCGTCGAGAAGTTTTACGCTTATTGAATTATCAGTCAACAAAATATCTATTATCAATATTGCCTTGTTATTTTTTCATCAATTCTTTAACACTGTTACATCAAACAATCTTCTTTTCCTTTGAGTTATTTTATCAATGCAAATTCCGTTAAATGTCTGGTTAAAAAGTGATGACGTCATTGAAAAGGTAAAAAAAGTTAAGGTTAAGAGTCATAGACATAGACGGTCCTTGTATATTGATTCTCGCCAAGTCTAGCATCCGAGGAAAAGTTTGAAGATAGTTTCGCTTCTTAGCTGCTTCTTAACCACGTTAACATAGTTTAAATGAGCTCTTCGTCTTACAGTGGGACTTACAGAGCTTTTTTTCTCGTTGGGCTGTTAACTCTGTGCCAGAGTTTAAAACCACTCTAGGGGACTCCTGAATGTGGATTAGATGACGGCTACTACAGATATGGCTTATCGTGCCTCTGAATCATATTTATTTTACAAAATCAGGTGATTCAAGCTTGCACTGCCCTAACCAAGCTGCGGCCACTTCTATCCAGGAAGCGAGAAGTCCCCGTGGGATTGCCCGTCCCCAATAGGTATGTAACATTGTGGAGCAAATAAAATATTCAGTATTTGAACCACGACTTCCTGGTTTACTCACAGAGGAACTTAGCTTACAGAGGGAAATTCTCTTTATTGCATACCAAACCAAACAATTACGTGTACAATTAAATTTGCAATTGATGCAAGAAAATTGAAGTAGTTTTTGGCTGTTTGCTTAGACGACGGTGCCAAAGATTTGTCCTTAAACCGGATCTATGGAGCGGAGCGCGACGCTGGAGCCGCCGCTCGCCGCAAAGCTGCGGATGCGCCTGCGATGTTCTCACAGAGCTTGAACCGTATTTACATTCAAAGTGCACGATAGGCTTTTATTTACTTACTCGTCTGTGTGTTGTAAACGTGGCTTTGCTTTTCGGTGATTTTTACAGTCTGTAGCACTAGAAATTGGACAACAACGGCTCAAATGAAATAGCTCTACGTGACATTTTTTTATAAAACTGGAAGGAAAACGAGCAAGCGGGTCACCTGAAGATAAGTGATCACCGCCGCCCAATGGACATCAACTTCTCCATCGAGAAGGAGTGCAATGCATCCTGCCGTCTATTGAAGAGCTCGTTGACCTACGCGCTAGACAGCAAATCGTACCGTGTCTCTCCCACATTATTATTACAGTTATTTACATCTCCCATCGTGGAATATTGCACAGTTTCCGTTTTGCCCATCAAATGGCGGGCCGCAGGCCACTGAGACACTTTATGCGGACCTCAAGTCCCCCGTCATTGTGCGGATTGCGATGATCGTTTCACTTATAAAAACGGCTAAACTAATTGTTGACCCCTGATATAGTCCGTCTCGATCTCAAGCCAGACCACTTCGAGAGTGATCTCGTACAATGATGTACATCACTGTTTAGCGATGTAGGCTGCCAGCAGTCTGTATTTGTCCGTTGTAGCTACCTGCATAGTATTATGTAACCACAGTTTTAGATTAGTAAACTTGAGCGGTAAAGAGTATCCATCTATCTATTTTGGGGCACTAAGGCATCGCTTTTGCGTACTGGTGTAATACATGGTGTGTTGAAACTGTACGTAAAAGCGACACGATCCCAGCCAGTTAAGACGTTTGGCAGCATTCAAATAGTTGCTCCGGGCGATTTCCCACAACCGGGCGCTCTCGTCCGTCAGCCGGACGGCGGCAAAGGTTATCCTTAAACCGGATTCTGTGGAGCGAGGCAGCTCAAGCCGATGCTCGCCGCAAAGCTGCTAGTGCGACTGTGTCTCACAGAGACAAATACTATTTAATCATAATACACTACTAGCATTAGCCTTTATTTACTTTATCTGTGGTTGAACGAGCTTTTCGGTATAAGATTGATTGATATTTCTTTGCATTGTGATAGCAATAGTTTGTAATTTACTCGTAAATAGTTCACTTTAATAATTGACTTTAAAAAATGCGCGTTCAGGTGATAATCGAACCTACGACATACCTACCGGGTGAATGTTATACCAACTAAACTACCACTCGCCATAGTATACCTATCGAAGATTTTTGTTAATTATTTATTCGTCATGAGCTTATGATAGACGTATTATATTGTAGGTACTTTATAGGTGATCCCAATTTTCCTGCTAATTTGACTGGATTATACGTAGATAGGAGCTTAGGAACATCAAATGCAGGCTTACAAAGCAGGTGCACCTGCAAGCTAACGACGCATGCCCGCATCACCCGCATTACCCGCATCTGCCGCGTCTCGCGCCGCATGCGCAACGAGCGATTAACATTATTGACAGACACGTTGCAAGTATGGCGGTGCATCGTAATTATTACCTAGCTTGCGAATTTGTGTACGCAGCACAGTGACGTATTTCATTGTGTGTGTACGTGCATACATAATGTAATACATTAAAATTTATGTATCTTTACCCTACGGTAGTGTTGTGACTAGTAAAAGTAACAATAATATATTCGATATTCTATCGATAGTATGAGCACGGGTTAATAGTTCTGTACTATTGGCAATATTAATAGTACTTATAGCTCAAATTTCCCTATCGAAACGAGCGATATTAGGTGTCATTTTGCGCTAAAGCGTGCCAATTAATTTATAATAGTTGACGTCCTGCCTGTGTTGTATTAAAACTGGGTTCTAGGTTAAGTTTGCATCTAAGGATTATTTGTAAACCACCTAGGTATTTTTATATCACATAGCTGCTTCTGTACCTGTATTACTAAAATAATACCTTACTTATCATCCGAGACACGGCTTCCACCATACTCACTCTGAATGTACCCATTATACTGATTTTATAAGCTAAAAGCAAAGGAGCAAACGGCCTGATGGCATGTTATTTAGAAACGAGTAAGCTCGTCACTTAATGTCTAATTCCTTGTTCAGTTCGCGGTTGAAATGGTCGGCTTTCCCAAAACACATTAGAGTGTCGGCCGTAACACTTCACCTTTAGCTTTTATTCCACAGCGTAAAAGAATTAGGAGGGAGAATGGCGGTAATGAAGGTTATGGCGGAGCATTCCCTAGATCGCCCCCCCCCCCCCCTCCCCCTCCCTCCCCGCGCCTCGAGCCAATGTCAAGGCTAAAAAAGTTTGTTCACAAGTGATGGCTTTGTTTCAGGAAAAGTTGAAAAAAAAACAAACCTAGTAGTTGTGATGTAAGGTAGTGTGCGTGCAGCTTAAGGTTTTGCAGGCAAAAACCATCAAAATGTACGGTAAATTAATTTTATGCAATAAAATTTGTAGGTACCTAAGTCTTCGTCAAACACATCATTGAACTTGTTGTTATACATTTCTGGTTACATAGGTAAATCTCGAAAATGCTATATAAGTCACTAACTAGCCCCTGAGCCAAAGTGAGCCACGAGCCGAATAATCTTAACCTAATCTCTCAAAATTTAAAGGGGAAAACATGTGACTTAGAATTTTATTACTAGGAAGAAAATATATTGCCGTTACTAAACTATTAGAAACCACCAATATGGTGAGCGCAGTAACAGATAGGTGACGTTGAATCTCCGTGGCGACGCTATGTTCCGTCGATAACCGATGTACGCTCCCGTTCGATTATTAGGTTGAGTTAATATTTGTCAGATAGTGTTAGAAACGACGTCGCACCGACTCGGAGAAATAACGTTGTCGCGGGAACAAGTCAGGCGCGCGCGACGCTCCGCGCTCTGACCCGCGCCGACACCGCGGGTTGTAAGAGTGGTTTCAGACTATAAATAGCGTATTTTTGCGCGATAACAGTCATTTTACTTTAGCGTTTACACGCGCAGTAAAATGCGCTTTAAAATACCAAACGCGCGTATATGAGCATCTTTCGACGTGTTCATGTGAACCGAAAAATACTTACCCAATTAATTACCATGACGTTTCCTTATCTTATATTATGCTTATACGTGCTTAGAGCCGCTATCGCTCGTACGATTTCGCTGGCAATCACTAACCATGAGATGATCAGGAGACCTATTTTTGAATTTTCGCTTCGTCCAAGCAAAACTACTCGTTTTGCAAGTCACGTCGTCTCGTGAGTCGCTTGATTGATAATTTTCCCTATTTTTGAAATCACTCGCTTAGGGTATTAATATAAGCTTGTCAAAGTATAGTGTTAACTCGTTTCACGCAGAAAATTCTATAATCGGTATTGTAAGACCGGGATACGGCGTAGCGTATAACGGAACGTAAATATTTTGACAGAAAAAGGGATTAAAGAAAAATAAATTTGACGTAAATGCGTCTACTCGCCTAGCGGAAACGAGTGGTTTACACCACTCGTTGCAAACCGCTCGTTTTCGAATGGTTCAAAATGCGGATGTCAAAAATCATACGAATCACACATTTTTTAGTGAGACGACAATTCAAAAATAGGTCTCCTGCTCGTCTACCGCCTATCACTTAAAAAATGTTTTCTGTGCCATACATTATTAATTCTTTAAAATCTTAACACATACCTATTCATGACATTGTTGCCATTGAATTTTCCTCAGAGTGTGATACCCTCATTAATGAGGACAAACGCGACGCCCGCAACCCCGGGCTGGTAGTATTTACTCACATCTTGTTTACAACGCCGCGATTTGGTTTGAAACGCTTGTTTTTAATTGTATTTACTGCTCGTGAATAATATGTGATGCGGACGAATCCGCAAAAGTTAAACCCAATTAAATTATGTGACATGTTTTTTAATTGGAGACGAATATTTACGAACCACAAAGACACAACCAAGAAGTCTTTCGGAATCCTTATAAATAGTCTTATTGCCAAAACTTTTGGAATCCTTAAACATTGTTTGATTGCCATAATTTTAAGAGGGGAACCAGACCAACAAAATCATGGTTAAACGTTTCAATTATTAAACGACACGTGCAGGTGCCCTTACAATTTTCCGACATCACCGAGCTAATGGTAGAAATACGCACATATATGTAAATTTGAAAAAATCCAGAGGTGCATGCTTGGATTCGAATTTCGAACTATGACCCCGAGTATAAAGGTGCATTATTATCCACTGAGCTAGAGCGATGGCTCTATAATGGTATCGCTGTTTGTTTGTGTTTTTGTGTTAGCATGTTGCTTATATTATAACGCAACGTAAAAATCTAGTATTATATTGCACCTACGGTATGCCAAAGGGCCTTTTTAAGACAAGAAAATCATAGCACTTCGGCCCTAGTCTTACCGAAAGCGCGATATATTGGAATGTATGTATCTTTGTACTAAAATACTGGATTTTCTTGATTCGGGATAACTTTCTATGCCGATAACGATCTGTAACCCGGGACGGGACGCGCGCTGCGCCTCCGCCTGACGGAAATAGCTCCGTCTGAATCTAGGTTAAGTTCGCCGGCTCCCGCTGCGACGTCGGGTTTTATTAATTTTTGAGGAAGGCCGTCTTTCAATCCAATATATCTACATTTCTGTCGATCAATATGTTTTTCATAGGGCCGGCGAAATAAGTAATATATTATACTCACTCAGATATTGACATAATAATTAAAAATACACTATTTTGATGGTGGCGCAGATGTTGATCTCCTGCTGGTAAGTGATCGTCGCCGCCTGTGAACACACTCTACACCTAAGGATTCACAAGTGCACTACCAAATTTCTAACTCTTCTTCCCCCCAACCTTCAGTACCCTCACCCACTCGTCAAAACATAACACAGGCGCTGCTTTACACTGGTTTTCAATTTAAGTTCATAAAAAGCAAAAGTCATCTTCCTGCCCTATTCCCAGGTACATCTGGGGTTGGCGTAGTATGTCTTCTACTTCCATTTGGGGGCTATTCGTCGACATCTTCCACCCGCTTTTCAATCATTGTCGGCCTTTACACTATTCATCCATCTCTTTTTCGACCGTCCTCCATGCAGCATCCAGCAACGCATCATCAGATCTCATAGATGTTTTTGGACGGCTGTGATTACTTACCCTAGATGATCAGCTTCCTCATATTTTGATCCCTCGGGCATAAAAAAACTAATTTAGAATCACGGCAGAGAAAATTTAATTGAGTATAGACCCCGAACAACGTACATTTTCACAAATATTCAACGCATAACAGAAGATATCGAACGTTCCATCGTCATCTATACGTTTCCCACCCACCGACCAGTTTATTAAAAAATATTGCCAACAAAGAACAAAAAACATCGTTATGTCCCTCTTTGTTCACTAGTCGTCATCATGAAAACAAAGACACGAATTGGATGTTCAACTTTTCAGTCTATCGGGTCTCGAGTGAACTGCGCAGTTGCATGCGGCGGGCGGTTATTGCATCCATTGTGGGGCTAATCCGCTACGCATTGTGCTCGCGAGTTGCGTTGTGTTGCGTCGGAGCTCGCGTCGCGCGTCATCGGCGGGCTAATGGAGCTGTCGGTCGCGGGCCGAGGGCTCGCACACGCACGCGCTTGTAAACAAAACTACAGGCTAGATGTAGTTAGGTCCATCTAATCGAACTAGTCAATAGCTACGATAACAATCCTACTATTGTTTGCGACCTAGCATTTGATAATAAAGTAACGGAGTAATAAATTAAACTATCATTTATTTAATATAGTTTAAATAAACGAGCATTGTTTTTGTGCAGCAGTCTCATTCCTTTCGTGACTCTGCCAGTATCTTGAAAGACTTTGACTAAGAAAAATCCTACAAACGAAAGGACATAAAATCGACCCATATTGCGTTTAGAATAGTGTAACTAACAGGCTTTCCACACTATATACATTCATCGACATGTTCTATGCTAAATATTATTAAATATCCCCGCGAGCATAGCCGCCGGCGCATACAATTTAGTCTAGTTTAATGCAGTCTCGCAATCTTTGCAAAACTTCTACTTAATAAGACGTAGTTTCGGCGAGTTTAGCCCCGGAACCTTCACCAAACTTCATTTTACGTATCCTTGTATTATGTAGTTGAACATGAGAAAGTATGATACTTTCCAGCATCCTCAGTGAAGACAAAGCAAAGTCCTAACGGTATTATTTCCCTTGTTCCAGGTACGCCAAGGGTTGTGAGGTTGCGAGACGCCGCAGATGGAGTGCTTGAGACGGCATTGTGAGGTCGCCATTTTCCACGCGACAAACGGGTGCGGGACCAACATGTTCGGGGCACGCCGCGAGGGGAGGGGGGGGACGGAAAGAATCACAATGCGGCGCTCAAGTCCAGGTGGAAGTAGGGATAAGGTTGTCACAAGCCGAAAAACATTCTAACTTCTTCCGTAAATTTATCAAGTACTTAACCATTATTGTTTTTTAAGCCTACATTCAACATACAATACAAATGGTCACCAAGTAGGTAATCCTAATTTTTTTCTTTGACTTCTTTACTTTAATTAAATGTGAAAAAACGATGAAGACCATGACACGAGAAAAATGTTGATTATGATTGATATGTGAAGGTATAAAGACCATTGCCTTTTTTATATTGTGACACCAGTTTACACATGTAAACGTATAGTCCAGTGTTTTATCTACCGTAAAGTTAAACCTGACACGTGTATCATGTACGCAACCGCAAGCTGTGACCAGCCCTCCATCACAAATTAAGTTAGTAGAATACAACCTTAAGGCGTAGCGTCCCTGCGAAGTGTCCCGACGTGGTGTCCCGGTGTAATGTCCCGGCGCAGTGTCCCGACGCGGTAAATCAGGATCCGGCTGCGGCTTTTAAACGCTCACTAGGCGCAATTAAGGAAAGAATTTAGCGCGATAAATTTCGCGCAAAGCCGGGCATAAATCCGACGAGCGAAAGAATAATTTGTAATTTGGTCAACAAGGCTTAGCGGCTTTATTATTGAGACGTTAGCGCCACCTGGAGATCCCCGGTCTGTAGCTCCTGAGTGTATTTTAACGAGGTTATAACTATAAAGCAGCGAAAGCTGGTAATGGTTACCTTTTAAAATAAGTAGCACGTCATTTTATTCAAAAGATTGGAAGAGAATGTTGCTTACAAAATTTTACTAATTTTTCCTTGGCTTAGAAGAAAATTAAAAAAAAATATTATAATCGTTAAAGGTCAAAGTTTTCATTATGTTTAATTTCTTCTTAGAAGTAAATTATATTCCTCAAACTGCCAAAAAGTTAATTAGTTTCCCTTTGATTTCTTACTTTGAAGATTAAAACATGGGTGTAAATAAAGTAGTGTATGATATTGACTGATGTCCATGGGCGGCGGTGATCACTTACCATCAGGTGACCCGCTTGCTCGTTTGCCTTCCTATGATATAAAAAAAAATTGCACAACAAAACACTCCAAATAGAGGTACTGTTAAAGTTGCCAAGCCTCTTTTATTACAATTTCGCTCGTATTTCATTAACCCTTAACTTTATCGTATTGATTATAATTTAAGTATAAATAGTTATTTTAACTTATTGTTAATAGTAAATTCCTTAATTTGTATCTCCATTACATTGGTCGTATCGTCGCAACTACTGAAATCATTGCATATTCGGTTTTCAGCATTCACAATGACTCCCCTCAGTGATATCCCTTGTGTTACATAACCGTTTCTCTGACATTCAATTCCCGCGCGAAGGCGCAGAGCAACGGGAGCTGCAGCTAAACGGCGCGTGAATGCTCAAACACTAGCGGATAGATTGTAAAAGCAAACTGCAAACTGCATAGTAACTGCAGGTACAGTCAATTGGCGTCGCCCGACGCAGTTTTATTGGCCGCTCGCTTTGCTCGCTCCGCGCTCGGTCGCTCGCCGCGCGGCAATCAGGCCGCGTCAAAGTCGCCGCTTTGAGGCGCCTCCGCACGTGCTTGTCAGGCGCAGTGGGCCCGCTGCGGGCAGCTCGTTTTATTTGAGACCGGCGGCAGCAGCTTCGCCACCTTAATCCATTGTTTCCTTCGGGTACTGTTTTGGGAAAACCTTTTGATGTAACGGTCAGAAACTTTTGAATAAGGATTATGCGCGACATAATGTAGATTGCTAGCACTGTATTCCGCTTCTTTATGAAGTGAAGTTGCCTCAGGATTTAGTAAGTGTGGCTTTACACTGAACCATTTCTTGTCTCTCTCATCTTAGCGTTAATTCCAAGTTGCGTCCAAAGCTGTTCGTGTGGACCCCGAAGTAAGCTTAGACCAAGATTCAGGGGTAATGGAATGGGTAATGGCTACCTTTTACAAAAAAAAAGCAATAGACTCATCACCTTTTTTTACCTTCATGTCAGGTCTAGACTGGGTGTGGGACTCTCTTGGAAGAGGCTATATTTGTTCAAATAAAAATATTTACATTTCATAGCTAACTTAGTATTTATTGATAAAATTATTATGTATATCCTTCAATAATAAGTTAGTAATAAGCTGTGTAAACTTTCTGAGCTAAAGAGTATCTATCTAGTACTATTATAATACAAATATTGTCAAAGGACGGGCCCAGTTCTTCAGTTTAGGAAAGCCACTCTGTTTTAATGTGAGCCGTGGAGCACAGGCGGGCGGCCGGTCCGTCTGATCTTTTATAGATTCACTCAAGAAATAAATATTTACAGGAAGTTCCAGCTCAGCGCCAGCATTACGCGCGTAAACATTTGCCCTTTACGGCATTACGGCCTACTCAATTTGAGCAAACACTACATCAAACAACTTGGAGCTTTTTTAACATAAACAAAAGAATTTACGTCAAAGGGTTAATTCTGGGTCAGTTGCTTTTTACGTTCTCACTTAGCTCTGTCTGTTTGCGGAGCCGCTCCGCGCAGGGTAAACACGCGCCGAACAATGTCGACTACATTATTATGGCTTCCACGTTTTCATTTTGTTTTTGGGTGTAGTAATCATTTTTTGGCCTGCGTGATGAAAAGCAGCTTCCTAATAGAGAAATACGCCGCGGTGGCTGCTAACTAGCTAACATTTCTCTTCGAATATGAGCTAGTTATGAAAGAATTGAATGGGTTATACTTATGTACCAGGTAGAATTTACTTGCATAATGACTCGTATACATCAACTTAGAATGTCAGATGTATATTTAGTTTGTTTTTACAGCATATTATATTTTTTGCAAATAAGATTTTATGTCCTTCATTATATTTTGTGTTAGTATACGTGAAGTGTGTGTATTTTTTGTCAAATTTAAAGTACAGAGAATGATCTTCTCTGTACTTTAAATGCCTACTAAAATAGCCAAGTGTATTTTTTAGATAGATGCGAGAAATCTAAAAAAGTCTTGTAAATTTACTCGACCAAGACTTAAACCCATGGAGGATTATGGGTTTGGCTCTTGGGTACCTACAATGCTTTTGGTTACTGCGTCATTTAAGTCGACAACAACAGTCCAGCGTTTGAAATTATATCACTTTATAACTTTGAAGACGGGTAGCTAAGTCATTGTACATGACAAAAGCTATTTCACCGTGTAGGCTATTCCAAGTGTCAAGACAAGATAGTGTCCCGGCCAGGCCGAGGCAAGTGACAGCGATTTCAAAATAGCCGCATCTTGTGTTTCGGCGAGGCGGGCCGGCCCCGGCGCCCGCGCGTCACCGCAGCATATTGCAGTCCGGGCGGAGACAGCGGGCGGGGCTAGCGTGGCCAGGCGTCCCGTTTCGAACGGGACATTCCCAGGACCACCCTGATATTAGGGACATCTAGACGCAAAACGTTCCATTTTTCGAAACAATGCAAAAAATATTTTTTTACTTAGATCATAAGTTTGTTTCTTTCGACGGGCATACAACACTAGAACTTAAAAGCGTTTATCGCAATCACAATGCCGTTTGAATAAAAAAAATCCGTCCAAAATATATCAAACATCAGATGATATTTTATACAGTACCTACAGTTAAATTTGAGCTTCACCCTTATGTTGGCGCCAGTTTTTTAGTTTTTATAAGCGTAATATAATACCTTATATGTAAAAACTTTGTCGCAGAGCTAACATACAAACCAATGTCCTGTTTTGAGCCGCAGTAGCAATGGCCACGCTAGGCATGTCTCGCTGCGCCGGCCGTCACGCCGCACATGAACTTGAGGCACATATTTCAAGCTGGAAACTGGAGCGGTACATATGTTGGATACCACTGGCGTTTCTCTTGTAATACGTGAGAGAAACCAGCATAGCATTAAAGAAATAGATATGCTGTGACCGTTTAGAGTTACGAACTAAGTCTTCAACGTTGCTTGAATATTATTTGGGTTATTAAGTTTGAACGCCTTTAGTGGTTTAAGTACGCGGGCTGTGATCTCAGGGTCCTGGTTCCAATTCCCGGGTTGAGCAAAAAGTATGTTACGAATATTTAGAACGAGCTATGTTCTAAAAACAAAACTAGGTTTGTGATCATCAATCTGCATTAGGCAAGCGTGGTGATTAAGCCTTCCATCACAGTAGCGATGACTTGATTTTTATGATGGAAACCTTTGCCCCGCAGGGAAGACTTATTGGACTTACTTATTGGTACGCGCTTACCGCATACGCTCCATACTAATAGGGTCACAAATGTCTCTTGAACTGATAATTAAATGTGTTTTATTTTTTCGTGGTAACCTAACTTTCACTACCTCAAATAAAATGATTAAATGATTTCTAATATGATACCAAGAAATTTTATCGTTTATCTATAAAGACACCCTTTATCGCCAGTCTGTATCTAGCTTTAGCACTTGGTGTTTAAAATTAAGGCACGAGAACAAAAGCAGTATTAGAAATTAATCGACAATCTTCAGTGGGATACCACTAGAACGTTGTGTCTTTGTGTTTATCGATTAAAATCCAATTTAGGTAATTCATGTAGCCACAAATTATTCTCACCTCTAATCTCGGCTAAGCTAAGACGAGGTTGCTCGCCTCAGCCGCCGCCGCCTCGCGCATGACGTCTCCGCCGCACCGGCCTCAGCTCCCACGCCGCACCCGCCTCGCGTCTCACGCCGCCTCACTCGCCTCACGACACGCTCGTAACGCGTGTCGCGCCACACCGCAACGAACGAGCTAGCTAGTGTTGCCCGATCTTTTGGCAGTATAATCATCGATACCAATTAAAAACGACAAACCTCTTGATAATGTCGATATTCTGCAAAACCATTTGAAAGTGTGTGTGAATAGATTTTTTGGATCCATACTAACAACTACGCAACTGGAAAACACCCTAAGATGAGGGGATACTCTGTATCATGCAAAATTATTCTATCACTATCTGTTGGTTTTCCAAATAAAACAAAATAAAATCACCACACGGGAGAAACCGCGGAACGCAGCAAGAGGTAATCATAACCCTACATTGAATAGCCGCAAAGCATCTTACTTTAAACTACCATCATCCTCCAGCAACGCACCGCAGCTCGCAGAGACACGGCAAGGCCGCGCGCCCCGGGCCGGCGCCCGCGGCCTCCCTCCAGGTGCGACCCTCCTCACGACCAGGATTAGCGCTAATTAATCTTCCTTGGTTCACTCCGGCTTAAATACACCTTCGGCTCATACGTGATTACGTAACAACTTTGGAGAAAAATGGCATTATATTAAAAGCGAGATTCATTTTCAGGTCGGAGGTATTCAAGGTAGATTAAATTCAAACATTTTTTGTTTCTAGTTGCCTCACGTTTTAAAATTTTAATTAATTTGAAAACTTGTTCAAGTAACAAATACTTGATTTAAACGGGACTAAACGCGAGGATATTAAAATATAAGTGCTAAGCACATACTGCTCGACGTTTCGACCGAGTTACAACGGCCGTGGTCGCAAGCGGGTTTGATATTTGTTCCAACTATTTTGCTTCTTCTTTTTTTTTCAAATAGCCACACATTTTTCGGCAAAGAATTCCATTCCATTTCCTCTTCTATGTAAGTATTCTCCTTATACCCGGTATCACCAGTGAAATGAGAATGATTGATTAGTATTCCGAGATCTCCGAATGTTATAAACGACTCTCTGAACAAATAAAGCAACACTGGTGTAAAGTAGCGCTTACTCTGTGTTTCGCTGAGTGAGGGTTCCGCAGCGCCAGCCGGGGGAAGGGGAGTCAAAAGGATAGTAGCGCACTTGCGACTTCAGGTTATTGCAGGTGTCCATGAAAAGTGGCAATCGCTTTAGATTAGATGATCCGTCTGCTCGTCTGCCATTTATTATAGAAGTATCGAAGAAAGTTACTTACTGTGAGGCTAAGTGATGTTGAATGTGTCGCAATGAGCTTCCATGTTACATAACTTAGATTCTGTTCCTTTTGCTGCAGTAATTAAGGAGCTCTCCGTTAGGGAACCTAAATTAATTGAACGGCTGCCTGGAATAATGTTCTGAGCGTAACTTTTACGTTATCCCTAATAAACAGATGTTTCGAATATCCGAGCAAAGTGAGGTCGTGGTAATGTATCGCCGGTCGCGGCGGATGCCGGCGATGACCGCGCGCGGGCGAGGCGCGCTCGGCTCGCCGGGGGCCGAGCGGGGCCGAGCGCCGAGCGGGCGCGGGGCGGGTGCCATAGGCGGAGGTAATGAATACTAGACATTTGTTACAGGCTCACAAATCCAGCGAGAAACCCTCCGTAATCTTTGTTTTGTCGAGGGATCGCTCCTCCGCTCTATATATCACTTGGAAATTTATGATCTTGTTTTAGTTTCTTGCTTTTACTTCAAGTTTATATTTATTTGACTGACAAATGCATGTACTTATTTCTACTATTAGCTCGACAATGAGGGATAACACAGTGAGGAAACTTACAGGTTTTGGAAATTATTTTGAATGCACCTTGGTCGGTTGCGAGGTCAAACGGCAGTTTGTAATGCGCAGGTGCTACTTCACGCCGGTCTTCTCTTGGTCAGTCACTGGTTTCACTCCGAGCCGGCCCATTCATACTGAAGTGTGGCCCTCCCATGATGAAAGTGCAAGTTCCTTCGTTGTTCCTGATACTAATAACTCAAATGCGTTATAAACAGTACTCATTTAAGCTACTTACTTACTTACTTTAGGTATCAGATTTTTGTCTGATAATAATTTTAGTTATTTGGAGTTCCAAATAACTAAAATAATGAAGTTTCATACAGTTTAGTAATAGCTACTCGATAACGACTAAGCAGTAACAGCCCGGATGTTGAATCAGGGAGTTACCTTATAGTTGCTAATAGAAGTACAGCAAGTTTAATAGCAACTGTACAAGTTTTAATGTACTTACGCATTAGGAACCGGAGCGGAAAGAAATATCAAGGAAAACAATTACCTCGAGAGTCGGTCACCGGCGGGAAACGCCGCGAGACTCCCGACACTCGTTAGTGTGAGGTGCGTTTGCTTTGTGCGCCTCGTGTGGGACGGGGCAATTCCTTTTATGCAGAAGGTTGGTCAATACTAGGCCTGTGAGTACACAGGTACCAGTAGGTAATATTGATAACAATCACCGTGACAAATGAATGCACCAGATTTACACTGTTCATTAGTCTCGCAATAGGGCCCTAAGGGCGTCTCCTAGCACACCTGGAATGGAGTCAATTTGGACAAGTAAATTTTCTAAATCGGCAATCAAATCCGGGTCTTTCTACGCTTGGGCACAACATAGCCAATGCGCCATTGAGATCTTCTGATTATTATAAATAATTTTATTAGACTCGAAAAAGCGTAGTGAGGGTCGCCCTCCGGCTAGATGGAGTGACGATCTGCGAAAAGCTGCTGGTATAAACTGGACGCGTTACGCTGAAGACAGCTTAGGGTGAAATGGTAAACACTGGGCAAAGCCTAAACTATGGTCCTGCAGTGAACTGAGACAGGTTCACGATGATGATGATTATAGATATTCAATTTGTTCAATTCCATTACACACTGTGTAGTGAAATGCAATATGCAGGTACACTCGCATGTACATGTTGCATAATATTCATTCCATTCATATTCATTTGAATACAAAATAGTAGTATGTGTACTACAATCTAGAACATAATTTAACTAGCCCATTCAAAGATAATGATCAAAATATTCCGATAGCCAAACGAAAATAACGGGGAAAAGAGGAGAACAAAATAACTTTATTTATAATAAATTGAGATCCTCGGATGCTTTGGGCGGCGAAGAATCCGAGTTTGTGATAAGCAAAATTCTTGACGTAATTCCGCCCACAATCGCATTTATAATAGAAAAAGGGGCACAAACGACGACCCTAAATAATAGGGTTACTTAATAAATCACTTACCGTCGCAACCAGATTAGAACTTGGTAAAATTTTAATGAAATATTGATTTAGCTAGCGAAGTGAGGGACTTGTGACAATTATGTCTTAACTAGAGAGCGGCCACGGCTCCGTTCGCGTGAAATTTGATTTACCACTAAATTTTTTTTCCAAAATTAATTATAGCCTTTATAAGATTTCACGGCTATACAATAATAAAAGTTTTCTTCATGACTATACAACAAAATGACATACTTTTACAAAAAACAAACAGTGAAAAAATTCAACTCTCTTGATGATATGTTTTGTGACTGTTTTTTTATCGCCCTACGTAAATTTTAGGTACATATTTTAATGTACAGAAATTAATTAGATTATTTTTCAAAAGGTTTTCTCGTATTATCGTACACGCCTACGCACCTAAATATGGGTAGGGTAGGTTATTAAAGACACAAGGAACATACGAGTATTAATTGTTACATCTGTTTATATCACCAAAAGTATTACCTTCGGCGCTTCTTCCCCTGTCCCATAGTCTACTTAAGCGTGTGGTAATTCAATTAAAAACACAAAAGAAATGGCGGAGACAAAGTTTTAAAGGGCGAGAGTAGACATGTTGACACTGCTGCTAACTTTCAACATACACGAGAAAAAATCCTCACTTTAGACGTTATTTTGTTCTTTTCTTGTGTTTTATGGTTGGGGCGAGACGGAAGATCAAACCGAATCAATGAAGTTTTAGTTAGTGGCGAAGTTTAGCCGCGGCTTCGGCCCCGCCGCCGACGCGCGCGCTCAGCCGCACAGAACTCAAACATACAGAGGAGAAAATAATAATAAAACTTGCATTAGTATAGACACTTGAATACTAGAAGACATTTGTTACAAACAAGTACAGTATCAATTTAACACTGAACAAAATGATAGAGAGAAAAAATACAAAACTGGTAAAATAACATAAAAAAATACAAATCCGATTCTGAAAGTGTTTGAAAAATAAACACAACAGCGTTGTCATTAGTACCTAGTTGCACAGCTATAGATATTTTGAATTTTAGATTTATCGTCTAGAATTATGAACTGGAATAGCCACAGCCATGAGTGATTTATGTTGGTTTCCCACAGTCACAACGTGTCAAGGTCAAAAATCGCACCATGGCTCCCAAGCTTACATCACATATTTCGTTGTGAGATCTTAATTTTTGGGGCAATATTTCCATTCTTTACTCACACTAAAATCTTTCAGTCTATGTTACTTGTTTCACCCTGGAATGTCGAATCTCCGTCACGTCGGACTCGGAATGCATTCCAAGGGTTCATTTCATTTGTTTGCTATAAAAGAGAAGTTTTTCACTTACAATGCCGTTCAGCTAAAAAAAATTTTGAATATATTTTTAACGTCACAAAACATCGAATGTAGGTATTTCCTGACTTTTTATTCAAAGTAGGTATTATTACTGATCATCAGTTAGACCGAATTGTTTGTGTCAAGAATGTCAGAAATCGTGTCGAATTAGTATTTATTTATTTAGTTAGCAAAGTTCACGGTTACTCCACGAAGCTACCACAATTATTAGACTATTGAACAGCTTCGGCAGCAAGCAATCAAGCGGTCTCGGCTGCCGTCTGTACGTCCCCCCTCTTTCTGTTCGTTCCGCTGTATTTTTCACGTGTTTCCGTCTTATCCATGTTCGGGCGGGATTAGCTCGTTACTCTCGAGGGGGGAGGGGGGCCGGGAGGGGGGGGGAGGCGGTTCAATTGTTTAATCAGACGCACACCTCGCACAGTTCGTGTATTTGTTTCCTGAACAAACGTACTCGGGTGCCAAATCTTTTTAAGCTCGATTCCTAAGGCAATCACATTAGATCATTCTGAGAGAAAACTTTTTTAAGGACACGAGTGAAGAGTTCGGATTGACTGTTATTTATCAAGTAAATAAACTTAAGCAAAATCTTTCCAATAAGTGTTCTTTTGGGTGTTTCTTGAATTTAGTAGATACTTTGCACATGCTTGTAAAATGTCAAATTGTACAATTGTAATATTTCAGTCATGCCATGTTTAGCCGTGAATGGCAGATCAAGGTGATCCGTCTGTTTGTCTGCCGGGCAGATCTGCCCCCTATATCATAAAAAAAATACCGCTAAAACTATAACCATTACAAACTCTTCGATTTCAAGGGCAGCTCGAGCCATCCTTCTGTTTATTATTTATTATTACTTGATGACAATGGTGATAGCCTATTTTAGAAACAAATATTCTCTTATGTAGATGATTTGAAGGTCCGTTCAACGCGGAAATACCTCGGTGATAGTTCACTCCAGAGTAGTTGCTCATCCTTTGTACTCGTGACATGAGCGCGTATGTTGAAGTTTCACGATGAGCCCTGATGAACTTGATCGTATGTGAATAATTCCGGAATTCCGTAGGTGAGTGGGCGTTGCCGCAACGCGTAGTTTCTTACAACTTGCCGTAATTGGAATAGTTGATAAAGTGGCGGTCGCTTGCGGCTGGCGCGGTGCTGTGCGGTGCCGAGCGGTGCCGCGAGGCGCCGTGCGGTGCGGCGCGGCACATGCCCACAGTCAAATTACGAGAATGTTCATGTAATACATTTATTTATGAAGTTTTCTTCTGTTCTACATTATTACGCAGACGCAGCGCCACCGAGACACAAATAAATCCTCATTAATGTGTAATAATATCTGTGTCACTATAACTTAATTTGTGGCGTGTGTCAGATTTGCTCAGCCATTTGTTTAGCTACAGGGCGCGCGATATCCGCACGTCGACGTGTAAACGCGTTAGTAGGCCCCCGCTGCTTTACGGCCGCAAACATTTGCCCGGACGCGGCGGAAAAAGCCAAACACGGCCGGTGCCAGCCCTAGCGCGGCAGCCTTCACGTCGCCGGAATGGAATCGATATTTGCTTATGATTATGTTTCATACATATTAAATTAGAACGCTAATAGAATTATAGATTTCTATTTAAGAAATACGTGTGTTGGTAAAAGACATAAATTTCACAAAAAAAATAACGTTCAGCGCGAGTTTTCAAAATCTTTATATTTATTTATTTTAATTGAAAACCTCACTTCCAATTAACGGATTGATATGGTACTTTTAATTATGAATCCTACCATGAAGCTGTAAGCTGCAAGCTAACCGCAGCCGGCGGCGTCGCTCGCTGCGGCGCGATCGACCCGGTCGGCTCCGCAACTAATATTTGTCTGTTAAATTAACACTCGCCTTGCATACGCTATTTGTGGTTACGTGCTCCAGCGTTCAGGTTCAACGATCATAAATACTAGCTTTCACAGGCGTAAGGATATAAGCAACTAATATTATTACGAGGAAAATCTTTACTCTATCTCTGCGTGTTATACCCAGTTGCGGCCGAAGCTGCAGCTTTGGATCCCAAGGTACGCTTAGACGATAAACAAGGATTTGGGAAGTCAGATAATTACACTGAAACGACTGCCATCTGACTTTCACAACTCAAGCGAACTAGATCAAAAGAATCATGGTTATACGTTTAACAAACTTATACGGAATAACCGTCGATCAAGATGTAGAGGTATGTAAATATTTTTATAGATTTGGGAAACCCAGGGACTACATGCTCGGATTTGAACCTCCAACCTCCCAGTTAAGATGGCGCTCGTACTTGTCCACTGAGCTACCAACACTCAAAATAATATTATCTACACTACGAGTATTTATAAAGACAGAGACAACTACAAACCTTAACGGCAATCCGGAAATACGAAACATGAGCGCGATGTTATCACCGCCCAGCGCCATCTATTGGTTCAGAATGGAGCTACTGTCCCAAAGCAATATGAGGGTGGGCCACAAGTCTATAAAAAAGTTGCCAAGCGTAAGCACTCAGTGCGGGTCCCGCGTGGACCCTGGAGCTGCTGCTGATTGTGTCTCATGCAAATACGTTTCCGATGCTCGGCGTCCCTTCCGGCCGGCACCCCTCCCCCCTCCCCCCTGCTCCCCCCTCCCGCGTCCACTTTGTGCTCGCTTCACGCTCCGCCGCAACTAGCTATTGTGCCTTGTAAATTATAGAGATTTTCAGCCGAAATGTCAGGAGTTGCCATATTTATTATTTATTGACTATATCCTGCATCAATATACCCCAGGCTCCCCTGACTTAGGCTCCCGGGGTCGTGATTCAACTCTGATTCCTGATGAACAACGTCTAATCAACTTTTTTGACTGTCCTTACTATGTGACATCCCTAAGGTGCTCTAATAGCTATTTATGAAATGAAATGAAAATGAATTTGAAATGAAAATGAATTTATTCAGAGTAACAATTATTTACACGTTCCAAAAAATGGTTTTTAAATACATATTTGTTGGTGCCACAAGAAGGTTCTAGCTTTTTATAACATAAGCATTTGTGCTACTTATTTTCATACATATTAACATAAGTCCACAGATAGAAAACAGCATTATGGACGATCTCAATGCCTCATGCTCAAAGTAGATCAAAGAGTTCGTCAGAAAACATGGTGAGGAAACCTCCACTTTTCGGATAGTCTCTGAAACGTAGCCATAATCCAGTTGGTCTGATTCCCCACGTTTAGGTTTAAGTTGCGAAGGTCAAACAGCAGTCGTATCATTGTAATCACCAGATTCCCCAAATCCTGAATCATGGTCTTTTTTTTTATGTGATAGGTAGCAGACGAGCAGGCGGATCACCTGATGGTAAGCAATTGCCGCCGCCCATGGACACCTGCAACACCAGTGGAGTTACAAATGCGCTGCCAACCTTTTATCCCCTTCCTCCCCGGGAGGGCCTCCGGTACCCTCACCCATTCGGCGAAACACAGCACAAGGGCTGCTTCACGTGTCTAATCATACCCTGGGCTTCGAAGTATTACTCGCTAAGATGATAGAGAGTTGTGTAGTATTGACAGGCCTGGTCAATACCGCCCGGCGTTATTGAGCCATGTTTCAGCTCGGGCCGGCATTGTCTGCGTCGCTAATGGACCGCGATCCGTCTGCGTGGTTTATGGCGGCCTCAAGAACATGCGATACAATTAACGTTATGGCCGGTTCCGGTCCAGTGTACTCATACTAGAACGTAACTGTCTCCGTAGTTTTATGGGCATGGTATGGAGAGGTCTTTCTAATACCTACTATACCTGGAGGTAGTATGTTCGCGTCCCATGGGAAATATATTTTATACTTTGTCTGATAAACTGGCACTAGTGTTTATTTAGGAAGTTGCAGACTTAAATCAATATAATTTTCCACAGAAAAATGATAAAAAATAAACTGTACATACTAATTGCTGTAACAACAATAAAAGAACCAAGAATATATTGTATTTCATCATCATCATCAGCCCGGTAGTGGCCACTGCTGAGTATAGGCTTCCCAATGTACCCGGTCGTGAGCCGCTCGGATACAATGTAGTCCAACCTATTTTACTGATATCGTCCACCCATCATGACACTGGACAACCTTTCGTCTGTTGTTTCTGGAACACCATTCGTATATTTGAATACAAATATTACTTAACCTGTCGTGTTTGCTTGCTGGGAGCTAAATAAGATTTATATCTCATCTAACACTCTATTTCTTGTAGCTAAATGCTGCTTATCTTAAGGAAATATTTTTACACCCTAGTATATTATTTCTGAGTAGCTCGTACCATTTTTGTCGATATTATCTTAACCTTTAGTCCAGATTGTATACATTTCTTTTTTCTCCTAAAACACAGCGTTAGAAGCAAGCCTAGAAATAATAACTAGTATTATTTATCACGTTGCTATAACGTAAAAGTAAATATTTCACCCAAATGTACTCGTACGTAACATTTATCATCCGTATATTGTAGGGAGCGTTCTTCGGAACAAGCCGCAACAACGCGATGACCCAGAAATAACTCGCGTCGGGAAACATTTGCGCTACGTGCTACGCGGCCGCGCTACCGGCTACGAGCTACGAGCTACGACGCCGTAGCAATAAGCGACCGAACAGACATGAGTTGCGGTGTCATTATCGTCTAACAAATTATGTCGCGTTTCTCTTTGAAGAATCGAGCTGATGTTTCGAATACAGATATAAATACTATTATCGCACGAACAGCACTTATGACTGTTGGCCTAATTTATTTTTTTCAAAATAATCTTGACTATCTTTGCTATATGATTGAAAATTGCATCTTTGTAAGCACACTTGTTTTGACGATCACAAAATCGCTGAAATTTAGGAAATGTTACTTTTTTATTATTTTTTTATATCAGGTTTAAGGCTCCCTACTACCTCAGTAAAAACTGTACCGGTATTATTTGACAACACTGGTTAATTCCTCAAAATTACCGTTTTCCACTCCCGTATTAATCATTAAACCAAAAACCATTAATTGAGACTTAGAAAGGGTCTTAACTACGTCAAACAATTTAGATTTTATGAGGTTGTTACCATCACGAGCTCCTCAATAAAGTTCCTAAAGAGAAGCTTTAGCACAGAATTAACTCGGGAAGAGCGAGCGAAAACATTTGCGCTACGTGCCGCAACATCGCTACGAGCCTCGCCTGTGCTACGAAGTAGCTGGCTACGGATAATATGTGTGCTACAACTGTACTACGACGTATAGTATATATTTTTTTGACGATTTGGTTAAGACAGCAATAATAAAAGATAAGTACTCGTATTAGTACAGAAGTAGCTATGCTTATTATATTGAAATTTTTTATTAATTACTATTACAATTTTATATTTTCTATGTACTGATACATAGAAAATAATTATGAAATTTCAACATTTTATCCAAGAGTAAAATCGTAATGTTCATAAATTAAGTAGTTCAGCGAGCAAAAACGGTTTAGGTCGACTACAACAGAACAGATTGTCTGACCAAATCTTTGACCCAATTGGAAATCAGGCCTTATTATAACAAACAGATGGACACTTATTCACTTCAATAGATATCCATTTGAAGTAAACAGAGGATGATTGGGCTGTTTGTTCGATGCCAGTGACTCTTGTAACTATCGATGCCTAATGAATTGAGATAATGCCTATCCGCAAGTCCTCTCGGGTTGGCGCGCCCAGCGTCGGTAACTCGAGGGACTACAATAAAACGGAACCGCGACCGAATTTTTATCTCCGTCGTTTTTACACCCGCTGTGTGTCTCCTTTGTTTGGATGTGACAGGTATACTCTCAATCTTTACGGGACGGTTTCGTTGTAAGCCTTCAAGCGGCCACTCTTTAGCAGTAACAAGGCCAGTCGTGAAAGAACTAGTAAAACATTATATCTTGATTCTCGTTACCTATGTTTTTTCAAAGCGCCTTGCGTGCGAAACAAAAAAACAAGTTTTGTACACTACCATCTGAGTTAGTAAGGCACTTTTGTTTGTTCCAATCTCTTCAAAAGCATGAATAATAAATAATAGTGATACTAGTTACTGAGTAAACTTTAAACAATTTGCATTTTTATATGAGGCACGAGTACGCATATAACATGCCTTACGCATCTGGTGAATCTGTGGGAATATAAGTATTCCAGACTCGTATATTAATTTGTAGTTCCTTCATTGATTAAAAGACAGTATGAGCTTAAGTTCCTTAATTTTTGCTCAGGTATACATGCTGCACATATTTATAGTAATATTATTGAATAAAAGTTATCTAATTTACCAAAATCTGTCTGTCACCCCAAAAACCATCCGAAACTGTTTCTCATTGAATCAAAATGTGGTCGCATCCCTAATCCCCGCGGGCCGCTGCCCAGCGGCTCCCGGCGCGTGAGTGCGCTAATGCGGCGCGTCTTGCCTGCGCGCGGGAGGCCGCCAGCGCTGAGGGACTCCATTGGTTCTGTTAAGAGGTTGTGCTCATTCCACGGCCCGGGCAGGTAGCAGTAGCAGTGTTGCTAACTTAGCAGTCTTGGTGCTAGATATAGCATATTTTTATAAGTCTAGCGCCTTGGCATCATGTGCTTTGATATCAAAACAAGTTTACTTACAAAGAAAATTTACTTCGAAACAAAATCTTATTATTCATGGACCACAGACTACCTAAGGAAATAGAATACGCTAGAATTAAGTTACAAAAATTTTTGCGTTAGCAATAAATCATCCTGTTATGAGATAAAATAAAACCGAATGTTACTATGTTTAATATTGTCGACATAACGTTTAGTTTTCCTCTTCCTTTTGGTATTGACATATTAATTCCAGTTTCCCGGTGCTTAGTGAAAAGCTAAATGATATTGCGCAACCGAAGATTATTTCTCTTTCAGCGCTCAGTTTTATTTACGTTTTTTCTCGGAACCATTGAATATTTATCCTGTTATATTAATAACTAAAATTCTGAATACTACAGTTGTTATAGAAAGAGACAGATTTTTATAGATGGCTGTTCAATGATCCAGAATCCTTTCTTCTTTCATTCAGAGCCTGCCCTTATCGTAAGATCGTTTTTAAATATGACAAAGAGTCCACCTACTTAACCTGGATAAAAAAAATTTTTGAGCGCTACCTAATTTTAAATATACTACGAACCAATCCGTCTGTATGCTTTTCAAAATATCTACCTATTGACATAATAATAAGTTAGTAAGTGACAATAACTTGTATTTAATTTTTATGCAACATTTTAGTAGCTAGTTGTTTATCTTAATACAGGTATTTATCAAAAGATTAGCATAGTATACCTACACCTGCTAATATATTAGCTAACATAAATAAAACAAATTAACATAATTATGTTAAAAATGTGTCGTCGTATCGAAAATAATGTGTTACTGATGTTAGTTTTTACTTATTGGCATAAATAAGATCACTTTGGCAGATACTTACAACTTCCGTAACGCCAGCTAAAAGTATTAGTGAAGTAAATGTCTAACAACACATTATGCTCACAAAAGTTCGTATCCAAAACGGATGTGGCCTGGAATTCGGCTCCGCGCGTTATCGTGTGAATTTACGACGCTGTTTTGTTTTTCATCTTCGGAAGGTAACTGGCTCGCATCACCATCACTCATGTGGGACAACGCCGTGTGTATTGCGGCGGCCGCTGCGCATGCGGCGCGGGCCACACCACTCATCACACATAAAAAATAGGCTCCTGCTAAAATAAACCTACCTACACATATTGAGTGGGCGCGGCACGGGTGAAGCGTCGGAGCATTAGCCCGTTTGAAATCGGTTCTCGCAAACTTAAGCTTCACATACGCCAATTACGATCTTGCGATAAGCCCGCCCAAATTGTACAGTTGTGTCTAAAATACAACAATTTCTGGCAACGGTTTGTGCTATAAATAAGTTTCAGCTTTCCATCTATAATGACGGCATTATTCACCATTCTTGGAATTGAGTCGTATATAGTGGCGAAGGAATATTAATATGCGGAGATTGTAAATTTTATATGTATGTGACATCCGAGTAACAGATACAAGCTACTTTAATTTATGCTAATTGAAACTGCTGGATATTTATGACATACTCGAACAGTAATAACTATAACAGTTGTAATTTATATATAGCACCCATAATATATTGTAGTAATCAATACGTTATAGAGAACATTGTAAGCAGCGATCTACATTGTAAAGGTTTGCATTTTCTCGCTCACAGGATGGTAAAATTACAGATTAACAAGGAACACTATATCTATTGGACGTTACACTTCTACAGTTTAACAGTGTGTACATGTTTTTTATGTCTAAGTCACCTGTCACCTAAGGAAGTGGATCTTTAGTTCAGGGCTGTTCTGGATTTTATAGGAAGCTAAACGATGGCATGCACATCTCTTAACTTCCTTTCTCCTTCGATTGGACCCAACGCAACAACAACAACAACACAAGCGCTGCTCAACGCCGGTTTTCACACTGGAAGAGAACTTTTTTTTGATTTTCAGTTGCTTAATATGAAAGTTGGTGCTGGCACACGCCCCGCGTCCACGTTTATGCAAACGCCGCGGGCCGCTGTTATTAATTGTGACAGTTGTACAAACGCTCCGCGCACGCAACATTAAATAGCCGCAGCCTCCCGACTAATCCAGTTCTTCTCCACTCGGCTCATTCAGTGGGCGCGCACACGCGACCAGGGTTGCCAACCAGCGTCGGTGCTAAATCTAGCACTTTTTTCATTAAATTATTAATGAATTATGATACCGACTGCAAGAAGTTTTTGGCACGAGAACTTCCTTAAAAAACCTAATGATAATTTGGAAAACCTTACTATCAATCTATTTAATGGATGTTATATGATACCGTCTGCCACGAGTCTTTTCGTTTAGGGAACCTAACACCTTTTTTATCACTATTTTGTCAATTGCATACAAGACTTGAATGCTCGGTAAATAGTGTTTTGTGTACAATAGGCGACCGTTTGGAAAGTATAGACCGCTCCCAGCCGTAAGACAAGAAAGTTGGGAGGGGGTCTACTACCACCAAACATAGTTACAAATAAAATATATTTTTATACGATATTTTTGTCTAGTGACCTATTTTTAGGACCTGACACTTAGGTCCTCAAACTTAGTTCATTATTGGCTACCGGCACTATTCTTGATTGACCTCGGCACCCAGCACTAAGCTGCGGCTCGTCGCAGCATGGCAACACTGGTGGCGAGGGCGCCGTAATCCAGTCGAGCGCCAGAACACATGTACACGAACCAGTTTGCATAATGGGGTCATTTATAATTGAGACAGCGCTAATTAAATGAGCTATTTTTAATTAATGTTTCATTCATAAACCGCATTTTCACAGCAGCTTTTCAATTTCCTTTTACCGTAAAGTGAAGAGCCACAAGTCTGCATTAAATATGGATAAGCTTTTACCACAATCGCACCTGATAACAATGAATGTGACGATATTAATGATCTTCATTACTGGCAGGTTACTTTCAGGCGAGTTTTTATCTCTGGATGTCTCTTTCTGCCCTTAGCACATCCGTGAGAGAAACAACGTGAAGAGGAAATCTGCACGTTTCGAATTGTTCCTGTAACCTGAGGCATGGTCTAAGTGTACCCTGGACTCCAAAGCGACAGCTTTGGTCGCAACCGGGAACTCCACGATAAGAGGAGATTATTCAAGATGAGGGCTTATATGAAGCCTGTTTGCTGAAAATATCCAACGTACATTTCATTTCATGGGTCGTGAGCACGCGATGACATTCATAACCTACTAAGTATATAAGTATACTCGCACGGGTATTATAATTATAATATTTGATCTTACGTCGCAGCTGAATTTCTTACACCATGTTATTTTAAGATATAGATCAAGCCGGGGAGTACTTTTCTTCGCGGAAAACTAATCTTATTTATATTCCTTTGACTATAAGAAGTCCCGAGCAAAAGCTGGTTAAAACATTAGAAAAGCCAGCCATACTTCTTGAGTTGACTTTTATTCAAAACCAATAATATCAAATAACTTTTAGACGTTTGCAGAGACGGAGGTCTAGAAAAATTGATATAAGATTTACACACACACGTTTGTCAGTGGCTGACACTAAATGTAATCAAACAGAGTACCTGACGGCATTTGGGATAGGCCTTTGCCCAACAATGGGACAGTTTAGGGTTAAATGAAATACCGTAACCGTATGAGTCATCCTGCAATTTATACCTTGACGGCTGCTCAACAAAAAGAGGAAGAGAGCAGTGAGTGCGGGGTGCCCCGCGGCAGGCGCGGCTCCCGGCGGCGCGGCTGCGCTGGCGCCGCGCCAGGCCGCTGATTGATTGCCTCAGCCTGAAACTAAGCAGATCACTGGGTCACTCTCCCCTGTAAAATTCAGCCTCCGCAATTCTAAATCACACAACTGTTAGTACTTCAACCTACTTCAACTTAAAATTATAAAATGTCTAAGATGTGTACTAGCTTCAACAACCTCAGGTCAGATTTTTTCCTTCACATTATTTTTTTCCTCAAACATTTTGTAAACATCAGGAGCGTAACAGATGTTAGACAACAGATTTCCTCAGTTATTGACGCTTTACCTACCCGAGAAAACAGGTATCTCACAAAGCTGAAAGTATTTGAAAGTAATAGTGGGTAGAATAAATTAATAAGCATCCATTGAAGCGGCAATGATTGCCCTAACAAGCGTGTACAGAGAGCTGGGCTCGGGCAGAAGTTATTGTGCAAGTTGCACGTGAGGCGAGTGCTCGCTGCAACTTCGCCACTTGCATGCGAAGAAGTGATTTAAAAGTTGCTAACTCGCTAGGGCTGGCCGTATTGTTTTGACAAGTCCACTTGCCAACTTCACGGTGAAGACTTTACAACGTTTCTGCTTGATGGAAGTTTCAACAAGTTGTAACTCAAGTAATATAACAAAGAACAACATAAAAATCATGCATCGAAACTACAGTGTAAACGTTGCTTTAAAGTTTGCTTTTCGTCGACCGAAATTGTTTTCTGTTTGTGTTTTTCGGCGTTGTTCCCCGTCGGCTGAGTTCCGCTCATGCTCATTAGGTACGAAAGCTTAACATAAACAGTTTCAAGTAAATAATGTTTACATTTTGTATCCATGCGTAAGTTGAGTAAAAAAATATTCAACTTGGTGACCTGCTTATTAGTATTAGTCTTATCTCTTACATAGAAAAAATAGACTCCAACAAAAGGTACAATGCGGCAGTTTTCTTTTAGCTTCAGCTTTATCTTTATTAGGTTCCGCAGTAACGTGCATAGTAATTTCAATAAGAAAGTCGTTTGTATGCGGGCGGCGGCGCACGCGGCGTATGATGGAGGCCGCGCCTAATGACCTGTGCTTCGCCCACTACGCCGTTTACCTCATATTTATACATACTATTAATTATAGACATAAACAGGTAGTATCGGGGTTCGCTAACAATAAACTCAGCTAACTTATTGTTTTATTCATCCACTTGACGGTATAATTTTTTTGGGACATACAATTTTCTGTATTGAAGGTTATGGCACTCATATGGTCCCGAGATTAAATTATGATTTTATATGATGAATACACATAAAAACATGAACCAATACGTTTATAGGTTTTAGTAGTTTTAAATATAAGAAAACCTTACCCGAAAGCAATATTTTTAAAGAATATTGTATCCTGTCTGAGAGATCTTCTGAAATATTTTATTGCCAGGTTTTATTTGCGATAAACTTAGGATTCGCTCCAGACCCGACGAGGAGCTGGCAAACATGTCTAAGATTAGACTAATCTGGAACTAGATTTCCATTTCGTTCTTAAGATTGCTGTGAAGCCAGTCTAAATGTTTAGTTATTTTTTATGTGTGATTAAATTGTAGACCACTTCAGTGGTAAAAGCACGCATATAAATACCACATCTATGGTTTGCGGCATTGTTGCGTGTATAAGGTGCGATTTGGATGCAAGTACGGTTTAAGTCGGGTGCAAGTTCGCCGGGCGGCGAGGTCTAGGATCCTGTACATAACTCAAGTCGCGCTGCACAGCCGCACCAACCCCGCCGCACCAACCCCGCCGCACCAACCCCGCCGCACCAATCTCGCCGCACCAACGTCCCGCTCCGACGCCCGCCTGGTCTAATGGACCATTATCGGTTTATACCAGCCCTCAGAAGTCCGGGAATTACACTCTTTTCCGAACGGAATCTATATGAAAATTCTCTCGTTCCATAGTTTTTCAAATTGAAATAGTTCTAAACGTTGTTTGAAATACATGGTAGTGCACGTAGCCATCGGAGCAATACAAAATCACAACGGATGATCGGGCTTATAACCAAACCGTACCGTAACGAATGAGAATATACCTGTCGCATCCAAACAAAGGTGACGCACAGCGCTTACGAAGGGGAGGGAAACTCCGATTCAGGTCGTAACGCTTAGTTCATTTTTAGCCCTCAGCTTTCAAAAGTTCCCTAATGAAAGCGGTCGCTCAAAGATGCTCAGATAAAATAGCTTTGTTCTAACTGAAGGTTTGTCTGTAACTGAGAGCGGCGTAACCAAGCGTCAGTCTTTTTGAAAAATGTGCACAAAAGGGCTGACTGTTGCGACTGGCTACTTGGGTTGGTTGTAAGGCCGTGTTTGGACAGGAGCGGGCCGGGCGCGGGCCGCGGGCGTCGCGTGACCGCGGCGATGGCGAGCAAATATTGCAGGGCGCAATCAGGCCAGCTCAAATATCAATACTTGCTTTACATATTGCCGTCATTTCCTCATGTCGCTAACCCACGCTGACGTCCAAATTGAGGAAACTTCAAACCAATTTGCGTTCACGACACGTTAAGCTATTTTGTTGCCAACTTTGTTTCATGCTGTGTTTTAGCTTGACGTTACTAGCAATTTGGTTTAATGCTACTAATTCTTACTTTATAGCTCAACGCTTATTGATTATGAAAGCATGATTTAAACTTTGATACATAAAAGAAACATTTATAATACATAATTTTATCAGAAACAACGAAAAGCTCTAGGATTGTTATTTTAGGACAGTTAAGCCTCAACTTTGTTTGATAATGTTCAAAATAATAACTATAAGGGTAAACATAACACCACTACATCTCACATTCGGGAATCGGAATAAAATACGCTAGTTTATATGAAACTTTCCTATTTTTATAGCCGACGATCTAACATGTATAATAGCCATAAAGCCAGCTCCGCTCGAGGCTCCTCTCGCGAGCTAATTTATAAATCTGTCGGCTCAGTGCGCTTTACTGCCGGCGAAGCGAGTTAATCAAACTTCTGCTTGCGAGACTCATCACAACAATAACTATAGTTTACGAGTTAGCATAAAATGCGAACGCAATACTTTTAACAGTGAACTCGGAAGGGAACGAACCGCGTCGCCCGGGTGACCGCCGCGCGGGGCGTACAATGCGCCGCACAAAAGCCGCCGCAAACGTTTTCATTAGGGAGCCCATCAGCGCAGGGTCTACGACTGTGCCCTACACGAGAATTTAGGTAAAAATATTCCCGTAAATTCTTTCTGACCTTATTTTTTGCGTCGGTATTCTTAGTCCTTCGTAGTTATCAAATGCGGACACTCGTAAATTTATCTTCTCTTGCGGATGCATCCTGGATAAAGATAAATTATCATCAGAAGCGATGGTACCTCAAATATCAACGCCCCTTCCGCACGGGGGGTCGTGGTTTCAATCTGAGCATACACCTCTGGATTTTTATGTGCGTATTTCTACAATCGCTCAGCGTTAAGCGAAAACATCATGAAGAAACCTGTACGTTTCGGTTAGTTTCTTAAACGTGTAATCGTAGGTCAGATGGCATTCATTGTTACTACAAGTCTCCCCACATCCTGAGTTATGGTCTAAGCGGACTCTGGGCTCCAAAGCGACACCTTCGGACGCATCTCATAAATAAATCATCATCGTCCTAGCGGTTTGTCCCGGGTGCGTCCTGTCGCTTTGAACCCCGTGAACACTGGTTTTATTTATTTGTTCAGTTCTTGCGGTATGGTTTTTCCATTGACTACAGAAAAGCGATTGCAATAATAAAGAATTTTCTCAGTAATCATGTGGGAGCTAGCGGAGTAGCGTGCGTGCGCCCGGCGCACCGCGGGCGTCGGCGGAACACCGCTAAAGTGTTTGCCAACTTAAGCACCGAGTGGGAGTAATTGCGGCTTCACTTTCTCACCGCTATAATAAGGATTGTAAAAATTACCCGCTAGTTACTGTTTTTTTTTTCATCGCTAAAATAGGCAGTCGAGCATGTGGCCCAAGTGACGTGCTCATAGACATACTTAAAATGATTTAATTTCAAACCTCGATGAAAAAAAGACATATCGCCATTCCCTAACATCGCGTCGGAACGTCATTCCACTGTTTGCACGTGCGCGGCAAAATGAGCGCTTAGAGCGTAGCGTTCTGGGAGAGAATGGTTCTAGATAGTATGGAGCTTACCGCGGCGTCAAGTCGTGCGATTGTACTTATAATGCTATAGAATGCTCCATGAAACTTTTCATGGAAAGGCCTGTAGAGAATGCAAAGGGAGTCAAAATAGTCTTGACAACTCCAATTACTTTAATTTGTCGTTGATATCGGCAGCACCAACAATTCAGACAGCTCGACTTTGCAAGGCATCAAATGGATGATAATTGAGGGATCTGCATAGAGATAGGAGCAGTGTTTGTACTTTTTGCGAGTACCTATAGTTTAGTTATGCCAGGTAGATAGGTACATAAGTGCGCTCGCCGGCGCGCGGCTCCGCCTGCGGCCCGCGGTCCGCTCGTATTAATCAAACGCGAATCGTACCTATTAAGTTATGTAAATGCACAGTACAAACGACCCACAAACCCATTTAGTTGTGAATCGATAGCACGCGGTTATCGCTGCGGATGCGACGCGATGCGGCGGCGGGGCCCGCGCCCCGGGGCTCTGTGTTAGCCTCTGCAAACTTCTTACCGCGCACGGTAGTAGCTCAGGTAATGGCGCCTTACTCAAATCAAGAGCTTGGTTTCGAGAAAGCATTTCGAGATTTAGAAAATGTGTTTAAATGTTGGGGTTCTGATATCGCGGTCCCGGGTTCGATTCCCGGGTCGAGCAAAAAAGTATGTTTCGAATTTTGTCGGAAATAGCTCATGATTGTGGTCACCAATCTGCATTAGGCAAGTGTGGTGATTAAGCCTAATCCCATCATAGTAGCAAATACTTCATTTCTGTGATGGTTGCCCGCCTTCTTTCTTTAAATACTATATTGAGTTGTAGTTGTATGTGTAAGTCAGCAAGGCAGTAACTCGGCTCGCCTGATCGGGGTTAGCCATTAACACCTGCCCTCGTTATGATTCCATTTCCAACTAATAGCAAACCGCTCCAACTCGAGGGTTAGATTAGATCTTGAAATTTTATTCTGTCGTTAAAAAATATGGTTGTTATGTTTAAATACCTAAACCGTTTTAAAAACGAGGTGAAGGGAATTATTTATAATTTAAACTTGAAGATTACTTTTTTTATACTCAAATTAAAAACGGCATACAATTATTAAATAAATAGTTTTTTTAACGAATAACGCCATGTTTGTCTCTTGGTTTAAGTAAAGTAGAGCAAAAAATGTATGGTGCGCATTTTTTGAGCATTGCTTGAGTTTATGATCCCAATCCACATTAGGCAAGCGTCGTGATTAAGCCTCATCCCATCATAGTAGCGATCATAGTGCCCCTACTGCAAAGTATATAGGTTGATACTTGAATACCTACTATGAAAAATTTAAGAAAGGTTCTGTCTGAAGTTTGGAGATTAAGCGTTGAGGGTCACCACGCCTAAATTCCTGATGCGTTATTGCTGAGGATGCGTATTGCGTAACTACTCTATTTACTTTATTGGCGAGTTCAGTTCGGCTTATTAATTAGAGTCATGGCAGCAAAAAGCCAAATGATTATACTAAAAATAAATCAAATAGTACGATTATTTAAACGGCCAGCAAATGCATATAAAGCCATCGATGCAAATGAGTGCTCGGTGAAAGGAGCCGTGTATTATTCCGGCGGCGATAATTGAATATTAATTTGCGCGCTCAATAGCAACAAATTACCGGTAATGGAACAAACAGTAGCGCCGCTGGCTTGCGCGTTGCGAAGCGGCGCCGGCGCACGAGGGAGCGGACGGCAAACATGGGGGGCGAGCGAATTGAATTTAATGTATCGTCAATATTATAGAATATTTGAATCGATCACGGTAAGATTTGACTTGAGCTTTTCGAACCATTCGTTGTAATTTTGTTAGTGAATCAATCTGAGCAGAAATTTTAATATTGTGCATTAATAAGAGCAGGTCTGAACGCAAGGGTCGTGGATTCTCATTCTCACATTAATACCTACTCTTTATCGATAAAATAGATTTTGACCCAATTTGACCAATCTTCTCATTTGACCAATCAAAAAACCAAATAAATGTAATATGATGTAATGCATTGTCACGTATTATGCATATGACAGCGTTTTAAAGCAGATTTATTCTCTGATAAAAATTATATCGAATCGAGCCATAATGTCAGATCTGGAGATATGTGGACAGAACTTTTGTTGGTTTTGATTTCACACAACATAATAATTTATTAATTTAGATAAGTTGTAAGTAAAATTAACCAGCGATGACGCATATCCGTCATCTGCATAAAATCCTGCATTGTACAAAGCTATAACATGTTTAAAATAGTGGCTGCCGCCAGTGGTATCAGCACACAGACCATAACTGGAATGCGATTTCATATCTTAGTCCCGGAGCATGCGACGCCTGCACGCCAGGCGCCGGGCACGCACGCCGAATTCACTTTCAACAACTGAAGCATAAACATGAGCGGAGGCTGGCGAGGGGCCAAGCGCCGCGGGGGGCGACGGGAGGGGGGCAGGTCAAGGAGTTACATAATCATTAGATCGGAAAGCACTAAGCTAAAACTTTGATTCTCAATATAAGGTTCGTGAACTGTTTGCTCAACTCCGGTTAATCAGCGCAGGGTCAGATGTAAGGGTCTCGAGTGGTGTAATGGTAGGTACTAGTCCTACACCTGTGGCTACTTATTATTTTCTGACTTAGTATAAACTCAGATAGTATATATAAGATAGTAAGTATTGATGCAATAGACTAATATAACTGCCACGGTGGCACAGTGGCATGTGGACCTGTGGACGGCTGGGCTCTAGCCCTATAAGGTGTGGGCCTATAAGTCTCACGCGGACGAGGTTGCGGGCAACAGCTTGTTGAATAAATAATATAGTTTCAATTCAGGCCCTGGACATTTTAATTCTTTCTTTCATTTCAATATGTCGGTTATCTGGAATCAAGACAAATAATACCTGTTTTAAAGACACAAAATGAAGAAAAGATATTACTAGCTATTTGAGAATACAAACGCAGTCTTACTAAATTGAGATCGCTTTAGAAAGAAGCATCAACAACGTGAGTCCGTTACAATTCAAAGTGGTTCTATTCAGAATTATAATGAACAAAGTTTCAGATGTTCTTTAGAATACCTTTGAATACAAAAATCGAGAAAAGAAATTTTGATCACATGGCGTATTCAAATCGATAATTTATTTGTTGGAATAACTATGATTTATGAATGCTACATCAAAAGATGGACAAGTAATAAAAGTAACTCCATCTCTCTATTATACGTCATGACAAATATAGGCAACGAGGGAAATGGAGCCAAAGGACAGCGTGTTAGTTTGTTAGAATGGGAATAAAATGTCTGATGTTATGTTACGTGCGCAGTCGCTTAACACGCGCAAACGAAATTCACTTTCGTGCGAGTATAGAAATGAACGGAGGCTGGCGCGCGGCCAACAACTGGCGGAGGCACAAAAACTCGCGAGCTGTGTGGGGGCGCCGTACGTGAGCGGCCGCGCCTCCACACTCGCGGCGCGCGAACCACGCGCGCCGCGGTACGAGCGAACGTATGCTCGCGTTGCGGAAAGTGATCAAGGTTACTGATGTCATTAAAAGGGGCAAAATGCATCTAAATTTTACAAGACCCCGTGGTAAAAGTACGTACTTAGTTACTTACATTGAATGAGGCCTACCTCTCAAATCGAGAATACGTGAGCTTATTGCGCATAAAAGTTAACTAAGTATTGTTTTGATGTGAAAAGAGTTTGCTCAGAAACAACAAACGTGTGGTGAGTGCTTGTGTGTGCGTGAGTGTGTGTGTGCGGGTGTGTGCGTGTGCGTGTGTATGCCGTGCTGTAGTGTGTGTGTGGAGACGCGCGAGATGCCGCCATTTATCACGCGCTTGCTCCCGCGACTACATCAAACGTCGCGGCTTACGCCCTAATCTACTTATGTACCGGGAACATAATCAATTTTATATCTTTTGTACCCAAGTGGGGCGTGAAATTCACTTCCTTCAGTTTATTCTCTGTCTCAGATACTAGTCGTGTTGTTTTATCTTTATCCGAGAAGGTTCCTTATATGGAACATGTAACATGAATAATTACGTACCTACGAGTTCGAGTAACATTGTGATGTTTACTCGTGTACCTCATCAAAGACGATGCAGACGCTCGTTCAGGAAGGGTTGGAAAGGTGAAAGAGACGTACAAACTTTTACAACTATTAGATTTAGATTAAGACTAATTGCCTTGATTAACCAAGTTCAAAGCCAGAAAAAAGGGACCGTGACCTTAAATCATAAAATTTTATTCGTGTTCCACAACTCCGCGTTCCATGATTCCGGTTTAGGAATTGTCAAAACTGATAAATAGAATCGGCCAACAAGCGGAACCGGGCGAGGCGGGCGCGGGGCGGCCGGAGTGAGGGGGGGAGGGGGTGTCGTGTGCTCGCCCCATAAATCTCGTTTTTATTGAGCCTCGCCGGAAATCGAGGATGGAAATGAAGGTTCCCGCGCCGGACGCTGCGCTCGTGCCCGCCTTTATTTCATCAACTCCACCTAAACACGTACAAAGGAAAACATTGTGGACTTGTGCTTTTCACTTTACTTTGAAAATGTGTGCTGTCCTACTTTCCCTGCCGATTAAACATAAACTATGTTCATAATACTTTTTATAATGCGCGCCGGCACGCTGTTATAGACAACGAGCGTTATTTCTACTAACTTTTTGATTAAGAAACTTGACAACAATCTTCATTTAGGTTATAAGTAGTATTACTACTCATCTGTATCTACTTAATTGTCTCCAGATGTCTGGTTGTAAATTCAAGCGCATTCAGTTATATTTTAATTAAAAAGCTCGTAATTTGGTTCCTTTTAATTAAAGCAATGTGCCTTCTTGAATCACTTTAAATATTTCCAAGACTGCTGAAACTCTTGAGGTAGTTGCAAATGTTACCTTAATAATTTAAGTTTTACCACGTTTTTATTATTTTATTTGAAATCGCATCGACCATTTTACCTTTGTATCAAACGACGGCGCATTCATACACCGTGTGATAAAGCGATGAAGGCCCGCCCCCCGGCGCCGCTTGCCAAAACTTGTCAGTGCAGTTTGCGTTTTAAATCAATAGTCAAGTGGCGGTGAGCCGCCGTAAAGCCGGCGTGTATTTTCAATAAGTGCTGCGCGACCCCCGGCGTCGCTCGGCTTATCGCGATGATACTTTGAGCAAACGGCGATATTAAACCGACACGACGTCTTCCGCCCACTTTCAATTTGCAACTCGAAGTGAGTCTCTCTACTCGCAAAGCATTCACAATCTGCACGAGAACACGTTTTGATGAATCGATATCAATCGATGCGGCCTTAATTGACAAGAAAATCTCTAACAGTAATTATTAATCCAGATGCTTCCTATAAGCAAATCCACTCTATTCCGTTCAATCACCCAATACCAGTTGGGTCTTATTACCGATAATTCATTTATATCACATGTTAATAGGTAATCAGATCAACTTCCATTAATACGAGTATAGTACATACTTATGTAGGTACAATACAAAATCAATATGTACGTTTCTGATATCAGTAGGTATCTGATGGCAGTAAGACCTTATTGTACAATTAGTATAACAATAAATAGTAGCAATGTTAAATGTTGTGTGTTGTTGCAGTGCTGTCGTGCGGCGAGGTGGGCGGCGGCGCGCGCGCCAAGCGCTACGTGGGGCTGTACACGGGGCCCTACTTCGACCCCTCCGCGCCCAACAACATCACCACGCAGCTCGGCACCCACGCCTACCTGCCCTGCAAGGTGAGCCTCGATTGCTTCTGCATGCGTAGTCAGACGAGCGTACTCCTTCCTAAAAGGCCGGAACGCATTACTTATTGGCGACTCTTCTGATCTAAATGGGCCGCAGTACAATCAAATCAAAACAATCTAATTGCCCGCTTTCTCGTCTGCCGTGTCTCACTTGTATTCACCCTAAAGAAAATTAGTTCAGTTACTTCCATTAATCTACTGGGTGGGTTACATTCATCGACAATAATGCTATTAAATAAAAAAATATAAGATAAGCAGGTTAGGAAGGGATCAGACTATATTCCCGACTTTTTTTCGAATAGCTAACTAGGTATACCGCGGTATGATTTCCCCCGCGGCGCTTGCTGTGCTAGTATTCTTTGTTTTTTATCCCAATCTTATTCTGCTGAGGCATGCTCCATATCCTCGGCTTACGAATGTTCCGGAAACCATCACTCAGTTATCAAATAAAATAGCAAACTACATGTTTTCATGTCTACTATAAATTGGATCTGTTCCCGAGCCTAAAACATTCATCCCTTCACGTCATGCGTAAGTCAGTTTATGTTATTGTCCTGGATATGGGATATGAACATAAAAATCTTTATTCCAATACAAAACCAATTTCCTGAGAGGCGCATCAATTTGCCGGCGAGTCGTATCGGAACTTATTACTTTTAGACGCGGCTGCCGCAGATGTTATTTTATTAATATTTATCCACTTACATTTTATTCCAAACCATTATTGGCGCTAGTAAACCATATTGCAAATATTATATTCCTTTTTAAATTGAGCACTAAAATATGCTCGCTTAATAAATGTTATGAAAAAATTTGTGATGTTAAACAAGCCTTCAAAGTTTGAATTGTATTCTGAGCGAATAATAACAAACATTGCATCGAAGTAATCAGCAACTAATCAAACCGTTTGGGCGGGTGTTAGCGCGCGAACTCTGCTCGTTGCCTTCGCCTCCCCGCGACGGTTACACAACGTCCGTTCCGAACTAACAATAATAAATCAAATGATAAACCATACACACATTAAGTACTTAACAATTAACGTCTCGTTAATCCCCGTTCTAATATTTGAAAGTTAATAAACCATGCCAGAAAATACTATTAATAATCAGAATATTCGATTCTGATAACGGGATTTGTGCCATCTCATACCTACATAGTATGTTAGGGGATGTAGTACATACCCTAACTTATCCTCAATTTTAGTTACCTTGAACAGAAGACATAAACAGATATTTTTTCATTCTTTGTAAAGCTAATATTGGAAATTTATAGACAGAAATAGGTAAATCACACTGTTTTATTCCTAGGTTTTACTTATTTGCAATGAGCTCAGGTTTTGGTCCCGGACCCAGCCTGGGTAAGCAAATATTATGTCTAAGATCAAGCTAAGCTAAAAATAGATTTCCATTTCGTTCTACCGAAGATTTTCCTTTACGCATAAATCATCATTAGGGTTAGTCTAGAAAAGTTTTTCTGGAACACGTCTGTTCCATTTCCGACCTCATGTTTAACTAACAAGTATGATTACTACTCCTTTTCTAGAATTATCTAAAAAAACTTGAGGAAATACGAATTACATATACCTACGGATAAATGAAATTGACTGCCTCGGAGTCTCAGTGACTTATTGGTCTCATTTTTAAGTAGCGGCCACGTTTGGGGTCCCGGGTTCGATTCCCAGATCGGACCAAAAACCTTTGTGCTAGCGGTACTGCAATCTTCGGCAGCAATCGTATCGATCCTATTGCTAATATTGATAGTGCATTGGAAATTAAACTTTGGTACAATAGTATACTAGGTATTGTTATGACTGGCGATAGTATTTGGGCTATGGTTATCGATGCTACTTACTCAACTCATCGATAGTGTAGTAACGAGCAGCAATGCTAGTAGTGGTGTAGACTGACCGGTGGGCGTGTGGGCGCAGGTGCGGCAGCTGAGCAACAAGTCGGTGTCGTGGATCCGGCGCCGCGACGCGCACATCCTCACCGTCGACCGCTTCACCTTCATCGCCGACGAGCGCTTCCAGGCCTTCCTCGTCGAGGCCACCGACACATGGACCCTGCAGGTAACTACTTTCATCTGCTAGTGTACGCGGCGTTACGTCGAGTTACTCTTTCTGAACTTATATCCTTATGTCTGCGACGAAACTGCTACGAATGTCAACTGGTGTGCATGGGAGGCTGTGGAAGCATACCATGAAACGATTGTTTGCTTGATTTGCCTTCCTTTCTTTATATAAAAATGTGAGAAAAGTATAACATGCAAAAATCTGATCTCGCAGACCTTACCATCAGGTGATCCGCTAGCTCGTTTGACGTCTCTAGCATAAAAAAGATATAATAGTTGATTTAGATGCTGTAAAAACTCTGGCTAAAGTAAAAACTCGGCATCACAAAGTGTCGCTTCCACCACCGGGTTAAAACCACAGAACAAGAACAAACTCTTGGCTGAGTGTCAAAAGCCTCAACACGAATTAGGGCGAGTACAGACGTTGGTTGACTGGATGCGTCGTTGCAGGTGAAGTACGTGCAGGCGCGCGACGCCGGCGTGTACGAGTGCCAGGTCGGCACCGAGCCCAAGATGAGCCACTTCGTGCAGCTCAACGTCGTCGGTACGTACCACTCGCTGCCACCCGCGGGCAGGGACACTATGCGGGGCCCTTACTACGCCAGCAGGGGCGTAGTAAGAGTCAGTTTCGCAGAACTCGAGTTAAGTAATAAGTAGACAATATGAAAAATTATTACCTCTAAATACATTTACCATCCGATGGGCCGTATGCTCTTCTGCTTTATAAGCAACAGATAAAAACCTTTAAATTGAGTGAACGATTGAATCAATGAAGTCAAGCCACTAATCATTGATACACGAGTACTCGGCGATTCGTTTGATCCGTGAAATTGAATAAAAATTATCTATTGTCAGTTTTACTTACTGATTTTAATGAATAATTAGATAATAACCAATTGGTTCTTTAATCGGAGATAGGGAACAAGTTTCTGACAATAAAATTTTTTCATCACGACTTAAGGTTTTGGTGCATGTTTAGTTACAATAAGCTTTGTTGAAGCCTTAAACAAGTCCGAAAAATTGTATTTTTTTTTTAAATATGAAAAAAAGTTATATTTACTTCCTTTCGTCTAATATTTTTATGTTTTTATGGGATAACTTCCATTCTCGACTCTCGACTCGACTCGACTTACGAGTCCGTCCATAATACTGATAAAATACCGGAACGCGCAAGATTTAGCTTGCTATTTTCCAAGTTCTTGCGATTGGGTATAAGAGGGTCAACCTCTCTAATACTCGAGGCATTTCTGCAGCCAGTCGTTGGAAATGGCATCCCTGCTAATATTGAACTCGATTTATGTTTGTGGAGCATGGGCACGACGTAGCCGAAGTACAGGCGCGCGTGAATGTCCAATTACACCCACTCGCGATAATTATTGTGTAGTCGCGACATTTGTTCCTGCTTATTTCCATAGTAATCAAACTGCATTAGAGTATTCATGAGGTCTTGTTGTTCGACCTGAAAAAATAATCAACGCAATCGACCCACATTACAAATTAGATTTTCCCGTCAGGGGTAACATTGTAGTTTTTACTTTTGGCGCAGAAATTGAATTTCGTTATCGCATCAGCAGAATTAGATTTTAATCTCAGGCTATTTAAGAGGTTTAGTAAATATTTTTAAGAAGCAATAAATCTGATAAACCTTATGCTTCATAAACAACAACCTTCCTATTTCTATAGATTTAGTCAAGCAAATAAGTATAAAGATTAATTCGTATTGTCATCTTAAAGGATTCGCAAAGGTAAGACGTATTCATGAATGTGTAACAACATTCTCGAAATTCGCACCTTTCAAGGACTCCATATCGATATCATAGTGACACTTAATTATACTAATAAAAACAAAGTGGTTTATTTGAATAAAATGTTTTCCGCACAATACACAAACCAATCGAATTATTTTAAAGTGTATCAAAGCCGACGTGCCCCGCGCCCGGCAAGTGTTATGGATCATGTTTTTTCTGTTTTTACAGCGCGTTTTATCAGATTGTGTCCCAGTTCCAGCTCGCGGGAAGTGGGTTTATTGCTACTTTTACTCTGATTAAATTCGTTTCGTGGGCACCGCGCGGGGGCACTCGCGCGCCTCCCGGGGACACCTAAGCCGCGGCGCTCGGGTTGCACTGGTTAACGGTTTGCGTAAAAAAACACATTCACATAATGAGTCTCGAAATTAGGAAAGTAGATAGATGATCTTACAAGATAGGCAAATGTATTGTATTGTTTAAGTTTTGTTTAGAAGTCATACGTATATTAACCTCAAGCCTGAAAGTTAAGATACGAAATCCTAGAATTGTGTACGGACCAGAGTCTTGTTGAAGAAGTTGACTCTCGTCAGTATGGTTAGTTTCCAAAGATTCGAGAGACGCCTTCGACTATCAGCAACTAGAAAATTAGTACAGGAAAGTTTAAGACTGAGTGATCGGTGTGAATTGTTGAATTAATTGGCTTCATTAATGTACGTTCCAGTGCCAAAAATCGAGATCGTGGGCGAGTCGGACATCTACGTGAAGGCGGGCACGACGGTGAGCCTGAAGTGCGTGATCACGCAGGCGCTGGAGGAGCCGGCGTACATCTTCTGGTACCACAACGACGAGCGCGTGCTCAACTACGACAAGAGCCTCGTCGAGATCCGCATGGAGCGCGTCGCGCCCGACACCACGGTCAGTGCGCAGCCACTGCGCTTGCTAGTTATATCTTGAAATTTATGCGTTGCATTATAACTAGTATAGAGGGAAATTAACGCGACATAATTATGTAGGTACTTACTGCTTGACGTTTCGGCTGGATTACAGCAGCCGAGGTCACAAGCGAACTGTAACGCATCCGAAACGTTTAGTGCTCACGTCAGTGCTCTACTACCTACGAGTACACTATGGTACGTCAGGGTAGGTCCCCGTGACTCATGGGGCCTTCACAGAATGACCAGGCTGGTAGTAAATGGCCCAAGCTAACACAAAATTCATAAAACCTATAACATAATATTCCGTGATTAAAACACAAAGACCTCTTACGAGACATACGGCATCAATAACTATAACAGCGTGTCTTTCCCGGTAGTATCTAAAGCCGCTTGATCTAGGATTTTGTACATCTGGTAATCAAAAAGAAGTTATTGTCGTCTGCCCTGTGCGATCTTTAGACAGGGAAACCAGACCAACAGGATCGTGGGTTCACGATTTTTCAGAAACATTATTTCACTAATGAATTTCAAGAGAAACAAACACTATTTTAAAACTTAAGCTTCCACAGATATTATTATTTAGAATAATTGTGTAACAAGTGAACATAACTAATAGCCAATAGTACCATAATAGTGAACGCTGTAATAAATTAGATTAATTATCTCAATAAATATGGGTAATTATCCGTACTTTGAGAAACTCATAGAAGCATGCAGGTTTCCAGCAATGCCGTTAAATGGAATCGTATCTATCCTGTACAGTATTACAGCATATAAAATATGTTGTTCCCATTGTATCAGTAACATTGACGCGGTGTGTCCGTGGTTGCAGGTGGGCAACCTCATCATCTACAGCCCGCGGCGCGAGGACTCGGGCAACTACTCGTGCTCGCCCTCCAACCTCGACTCCGCCTCCGTCGTGCTGCACGTGCTCAGCGGTACGCACTCACTGCTTCTGCTGTAGATACTGTGTAGCTCGATGAGAGGGGCTAGCACGAACATTCGAAAAAGTAACCTAAAGTGTCCACGCTACGATTACGCTAGAACTCAGCGTGAAGCACTTCTTCGACATAATTCATATTGTACCCAGAGCTTTAAATCTCAGGTTGAGTTTGCCAATCTTTTGTGCCTCCGTCGTGCTCTTGTTGTATTTGGGGCTTTCACTTCAAGACGTCAACCAAACAAGTTTGTGACGTCACAAAAATAAGGACCCCTCCCCTCCCACATCCTTGTCACACAACGTAACATCCCAACTTGTACTTTATGATCAATTGAAAATATATTATGGTAAATACACTGAAATAGTTATTTAAAACTTTATTTATATATTTGTAACTAGTGGCCACCCGCAACTTCGTTATGATTACGATTACTTAAAGATGATTATTTAAATAGGTAGTAGAAAGTAGATAGGGCCAAGGAATCACGTAGTCCCATCACCAAACTTGGAACCCCCTTTAAGTTCGAAATATCCTTCCTTATCGGATCTCATCCAAAAATGCTCATCACATTTGACAATTTTGCATTCCATTTCATCCCATATTGTGTAGCTGGGCTCTTAGAGTTCCACATTAGGTGTTCCATGATCTTTGATTTTGTTCATGTCATCAAATAATGCTAATCAATCTAAACAACTTTTGTGAAGGTGCCATTGACCTACCTCTTATAGTTTAGCTGGGCTATTGTGGTTAGTACATACAACAACCACATCAAGTAGCCTGGTCTTCAAAATAAAATATATCCTATAAGTTGCCCTGATATTACAGCTATACAATAAAAAAAGTTTCATTCGAATTGGTTAAGTAGTTTCCGAGATTAGCGCGAACAAACAGACAAAAATCATTGATTCATGTTCTGTTACTGTAGTCATTCTAAGTTATTTTGAGATAAATATCTTCATTGTACAGACACAACTTTTTTACAATGCAGAAACAATAATAAGCTACTACTTAAGCTAAATCAGCTATTTCATACATTCTCCTATACTCATATTTTGGCAGTGAACGGTATATGTTTGCACCCTTAAGTATTATCGCTATTTTTTACGCCTTGTATAAAGCGTTGGGAGGCCCTTGCCCTTCAGTAGGACACTCGGGGCTCATAATAAATATAAGATCTTTTAAACTCTTGTAAGGTAAATGATGTAGTATAGTTTGGAACCAGGACGCACGTAATCACGTTACAAACTATACACGAGCAGTACGCAAAATTCGTGTATACTTTGTAATCGCACATTTAAAAAACATTACTACAATATCGCCGAATGTATGTTGCCTGGACAAGCGCCTAGGTTACGATACCTAATTATCCTTTCTGACGTTTGTGCTGTCAATTTAAGTTATGTTTGCGTACGATATCTGCCTAGTGGCTTAAGTACCGGACAATGATCGTGGGTTCCGGGTTCGATTCCTGGGTCGAGTAAAAATTACGTTACGAATTTTTCGAATGTAGGTATCTCGGGTTTGCCAAATTAGGCAAGCGTCATGATTTAGCCTAATACTCGTACCGATGACTCGATTTCTATGATGGAGGCTGTTGCCCTGCAGTGGAACAGTATATAGGCTGTTACTATTTTACTCTATTTTGATCGTTATGTGGTGTACATTGCAGGCGAGCAGCCCGCGGCCATGCAGCACGGCAACGCGGCGGCGCGCGCGGGCGGCGGGCGCGCGCTGTGCGCCGGCGCGCTGCTGGCCGCGCTGCCGCGCCCCGCGCTGCCCGCGCCGTCCGCGCGCGCGCTGCTCAGGCTACTCGCGCTGGTGCTGCTCGCTACGCTGTTCCCGTTAGTATCTCATGTTCTACTTCAGCGTCCACTCAGTTATTACCGGCTGCATCCAAAGCCATCGCTTACATTGCCGTTGACACTAAACATTTATTATCAAGTGGTTACACAGTTTAAAGCAATAAACGATTCTGACTTTGATCCACCGCGTTTCAGTATTCGTTGACTAATATTTAACAATAGGGAGCGAAACGCGAAACCCTTTATCAGAGGAATGACACCAAGTGAGTCATACTTACGAGTTTGGTAGCGTTTGGCAGTGGCTAATCTTGCGTAAAAGTTGTTTATTAAGCCTCGATTTATCCTTATCCATTTTTTCTTTTGTATAAGTAACCATATCTAAATGAACAAAATAAACAAACTCAAGCAACATCTCTTAGTAGGTAGGTATAACAATTTAAATAATTTGGTCTTACTAACGTTCTCGATACACTGAGCAGTCTAATGTGTCCTTAAGCAGCGTGCACGATGAGACTGACAATACTGACATCACTATTATATAGTAGAGCATCTTGTAGTTTAACGCCATTATGTAACATTATATTACAGTGTGCTGTGTCACGATGAAGACGTCCTGGTGGAGCGGAAATAGCGGAACGCCTGGTCGGGCCCGCCCCCCGCGCGTTGACCGCCGCCCGCCGCCTCGGCCGCGCGGCCCCGGCGTCCCGCGCCGGCGTCGCCGCGCCGGCGTGCCCGCGCCGGTCCCGTCCGCCCGGAGCCGCCGCGCGCCGGCGCCCTGCGCACGTCCAGCACTACGCATTCGATGCCTAGTGAATTAAATTTAAATGTATTGTAAAAATTTCAAATACTATATTGATTAGGTAAGGACAATCTGTCGTACGCGATGTGATATGAACGATGTGAGAATTCGATTGACGAGTTACGAGATGATTTGTATCGGTACTAAAGTTTATATTATTATGGGAAACAAACTATGTACATAGAGGGCGCGCGGTGCGACGGACGCGTTGCTCCCGGCGCCCGCGTCCTGCGAGCATTTGTAAAGTTGTACATATTACTAATATTAATAATAAATTAAATTTACTAATACGATTTATAAATCGCCGAAGGCCGCGCAACTTCGTGTTCAGGAGCCGAGGCGCGCGGCCGCGGTCATACTCATAGAGACATCGAAGTCGCTCGGCGTCCGCGTCCCGAGAACGCTCGTTTTGGAATTCGTTACAGTACAAACGTCACGTGGAATTGTGTACCGTACCGACGTAATATTATGTAAATGATTTTACACGCGACGCAGCGTCGCCGGAGCCGCGCCCGCGCCGTCCCGATACTTCGTTGTTTTGTATTTTATCGAAGAGACTCTGTTGTAAATAACTAATTTGGTGTAAGTTACTATATTGTATTGCCGGGCAGACGCAAGCGCGGCTTCTTATTTTTAACGTTTTCTTTACTTCATAAACGCCGTTTACGTTTCGCCATCTACTTACTTCTTGCTACATTCGAATTTCAATTGACTTTAGATCTAACTAAGTAAATGGCGTTTATAGGTAAAACTTATAGATTTATAGTGGTCGCCACTCGTGAAGAGGTAACAGTTTCGGTTGCGCGAGCGGTGGCGGCCACGGCCGGCCCTGCGCGGCGGCGACGGTCGCGCGGCGCCGCGCCGCCGGCGGCCGCGGCCGGACGCGACACGAGGCGCGTCGGCGTTTGTTATTTTTAGTCTATAAATTAATTGTCAAACAGTGGTTTCGAGTTAAGTAAGTTTGGTTCGTTGACACTGTTACTGCCTCACTTGTAAATAATAAATGTAAGTAATACAAATAAAGATGAAATCGTTGAAACATTCGTTCCTTGTTTTATTATAACAAAACACGCAGATAATTACAGTCGAAAACGGTGTTTTAATGTATATTTCTAGAGAAAACATTATTTTGTCAAAAACTATTATTCAAACAACGGCACACATCATCAATATGAAATTAGAAATATACTTATTTAACTTATGAATATTTACACTATCAGAATATAATAAAATTAATTAAAATCGCTAAAGCATAAAAGAAATTTCACGTTGATATTGATGAGATTTTTCCAAATAAAAAAACTAAGTCGACTTACGTCGCCAAATATTATTGTAATAATTAAAAAAGTCAGCTCACTACTACATTTGACATAATTCAAAAACAGATCTAAATCAGAGCTAAGCAAAAATTAAACCAAAACTTAAACAGCTATTTTCTCAACTCCGTTGACACGGCAGTATGACTCGCACATTTGTGGTATCATTTATGAACGAATATATTATTATTTACAGTTAATTTACATTAAATTATACAGTCCAAGTTTCAATTAAAATTACTAAATAATTATGTAGGTAGCTTAATTTTAAAGAGGTCCAAATATGTGCTCTATAATTGAATATAGGATATAAGACTTATATCAGTCATGCTAATAATAAATGTGTGTAGGAAAGAACAACAGTTCGGTCGGCAAGGAGATAATAAAGCATGTCGTCAACCTTTAAGTTAACGGGTAGGACCCTCTTATTGTGTTTTTATTATAAATTATGACCAAAACTAGTAAACAATATTGTATAAAATTAAATCTTTGGATTTATACCGTAAATAAAGCAAATGCAAGCAGCTTAACCACTCACTCGTTCAAGGCTACGATTCTCTAATTATTCACAATCGATTAATCAACAAATCCCTCTCGCTCATCCTAGCGAAGGCAAGAACTGCATCATAGTATAGTCAATATACTGTAGATACTATTGGTCCAATAGCTATTATTGATAACATCGTGAAATTACGTCGACATAATCGACATTATCAACATAGTATAGTCAATATACTGTAGATACTATTGGTCCAATGACTATTATTAATAACATCGTGAAATTACGTCGTCATAATCGACATTATCAACAGTATGGTGCGTTCGTTTACTAGTTTATCATTATCTCAGCATGGCGATTCAAGTTTAGTCCAAATTCATCCTTTAGGAGACCAGGTTACGCTTAGACCATGATAAGTCTGATAACAAAAATAAAGCGCCTGTGGTTTGACCTCTAGGCTCTAATGATATAAGATCAAAGTACGGCTGTCCATACAATTCTCGCTACGGATAGTAGATGTGGGATTTGGGGCTATGGATGGAGTAATCGTCCGGTGCGCGAACCTAGTCGGGCTCGGGTTGCGAGTCGTGGTCCCTCAGGAACTGGCGCAGGTGGTCCTGCAGCGCGTGGTTGGGGTGCAGGCGCAGGTTGCGCAGGCGGCGGCCGGACAGCGGCGAGGCGGCGCCGCCCGCGTCGCGCAGCAGCCACTCGCGCAGCGCGCGCCGCGAGTACGTGAACCCGTCCGCCGCGCGCGCCGGCTCCTCCAGCACGCGGTGCGACAGCGGGCACAGCAGCGAGTGCGGCGCCACCAGAGCCTGCCCACACGACACTCATTAACGATATAAGTACTAGGTCTAAAGGACCTTAAGTCACGAAACATAAAATTTTTATGTGGGATATTTAATACCATGGTTCATGTGGGATAATACCTCATGAGAAATCTTAATTTCTTAGGGATCTTACTCATGTGTCAGATTTTCTCCATTTTCTCTAGATTTTAACCGCAAAAGTATTTTGTGTTTAAATTCTTTTTCTATAGTATTTCGTACATCACTGCCATCAGGTGATCCATTGGCTCGTTTGCCTATGAAATAAAGAAATATTATGGCAATGGATAGTGATCTCCGGCTAGTGTAGTACGCACCAGCGCGGGCGGCGGGGGGTCGCGGCGCAGCCAGCCGAGCTCGTCCTGCAGGCGCGCGCGCAGCGCCGCCCGCCCCGCGCGCGCCTCCTCCTCCTCCTTAGTGTCCTCTTCTGGGTCGTCGTCAGCATCTAACACGATATGCACTTTTAATAATTAATTGATACAGGCCGGCTCGATGCACGATGGTGCGTTTGGTTATGTCACTATCGCTTACGTCAAAGGTCGTGGCCACTTGTATTTAATCAGTGTCTGAATGTAATATTTGTGATCCCTTTGTTATCTTTTACACAAGCGCTTGTGTGAAAGATAACAGACTCCGTAGTCAGGCTTACCTATGTATGAGATGTTGTCTGTGTTATTTCAATGTATGAAAAAGATTAGACTGCCGTATGAGCATGTATATGTGCCGTATATGTGTCTGAGCATGTTTCAGTAAGCAGTATAGAAAAAATACCTAGATACGATACGGCAACAGCGTGCCGATCCGAGCAGCTCAGGACCGGGAACTTTGGCGGAAAAGAAAAGAGGCCTATACTCAACAGTGGGTACTGCTGGGCTGATGATGATGATGATGTACAGCATAGCTTACCTACCTAATTAAGAAAGCTACCTAATTAAAAAGCTAGGACCTAAATCAAAAAAGTTTTGATGGTGAAATTAGTGACAATTGATGTAAATACCGTATCCGAAGACAGCGAGCAGCAAGTCGGGCACGGGCTCGTCGAGCAGGCGCGCGCCCGTCAGCCGCGCCGCGCGCGCGCGCTCCTCCGCCTCCACCGCCAGCTCCAGCGACGCGCCCACGCCTGCAACACATGTGCAAACATTGAACCATTGTATGCACATACCTATACAACCTAGTCAAACGTAAAAAAGATCTTTTATTTTAACATAACTGTCCATTCACAACATATTTTAATTCGTATTATTAAATACGTCGTTCTGGCCAAACGTGGCAGGTGGACGTGATCAACTCAGTATGCAGGAAAGGTGGTGTTACCGGGCGCGCGCGTGACGTACTCGCGCAGCCAGCGCACGACGCCGGCGTCGTCCCAGAAGCGCGGCGGCTCGCCGTCGTCGTCGGGCGCCGCCGCGCTGCGCCGGCAGCCGCCACAGCGCCAGCTCGCCGCGCAGCGTGCCCACGCACACCAGCGCACTCTCCTCGCCATCTGCCCGACAACATCAGAACAATGACATGCAACAACATTAAAAGCTTCCGCGAACATCGACCGGCTTCCCCTTGCCACGGAAAATCTGATACCGTTTGAACAGAATCGACGGTAGTCACTTCAAGTGCAGTTATTTAGGGCACAAATGTTAATATACACACAGCCACAGAGGCAACCCATGCAGCCAGTTGAAACTGAATCGAAAAGTGTGATTTTAGCGGTACAGACCAGCCCCCGGATCCTAGGTTTCCGACCGCGATTGCGCTGAGTTGTAAACTTTAAGTTACAGTCTCGCCACATCACCTTGTTCTCCAGTGCCCGCATTTGATGATCATCATAGTTTCATCAAAGCTTCAAATTGAGCAGAATGAATTTTTTGAACATGAAATTATGTAGCGATAGTACCGGGGTGTATGAGCGCGACGGCGGGCGCGCCGCCGGCCCCCCCGGCGGGCACGGCGGCCACGGCGTGCAGCTCGGCGCCGCCGGCGTCGGCGCGCCACACGCGCGCCCAGCAGTCGCCGCCGGCCGACGCCAGCAGCGCGCCGCCGCCGAGCGCCCAGCGCACGCACGCCGCGCCGCCGCCGTGCGCGCGCACCGACCGCGTCATGCACACCACCGCGCTTGTGACGTCCTGACGACACGGCTATCTTTTAGAATAAACACAACCGCAAATACAAAAACCATATGAACTCTAAATTTTTATGTGGTGGTGCGCCGACAAGGAGGTTGCTCGTACTAATTTGAACACGTATCTCAATGGTGAGACCATGAACCATGAAACAATTTGTCAGTCATTATACGATTGCCTGATAGAGCTTCTCCTGGGAAGAGGGCAAGTGGGTGACGATTGTCATGTACGATTCTAAAGATATTGAATTAACCTCGTCGACGTCGACCCGCCACAGCTTGACGAGCGAGTCGGCGCCGGCGGTGGCGAGCAGGTAGCTACCCTCCTCTGGCAGCCCCGGCACGCTGCCCGCCGGCGCGAAGTCGCAGCTCTGCACTCCTGGTAATCACAATGCAACAATTACTTCGCTCGTTCAGGGAGCGTTTGAGCGAAAGCGCCTTCCACATGAGGAGGTTCGGGTCCGAGCGTGCACCTCAAGATTGTTCAAGTCTATTTCTAGTATTAGCTCGGCGCGGTGAAAGAAATCTTCATAAGGAAACACATTTTTCTGATTGTTTTAAAAACGTGCACCCATGATTCAGTAGGTCTAGTTCACCTGTTAAAGGTTTACGAAGGTCAGACGGGAGTTGCTTCATTTTATTCCATCTAGGTGAGGATAGAACGCAAATCGCTTGCATGCGGTTCGATTTAAGAATTCGGCCGCAGTTAACTAGAAAGATGCATTAAAGAATCTTAAGGAAAGCTATCGTGTTGTGACCTGAAGGACAAGGTAGGGTTTGACCGATAACTCTTTTATGCTTAAGGGTGATTTTTTTTATGTGATAGGTAGCAAGCGAGCAGGCGGATCACCTGATGGTAAGCAATTGCCGCCGCCTATGGACACCTGCAACACCAGTGGAGTCACAAGTGCGATGCCAACCTTTGATCCCCTTCCCCCCGGTTGGGCCTCCGGTACCCTCACTCACTCGGCGAAACACAGCACAGGGGCTGCTTCACGCCGGTTTTCTGTGAGGCAGTGGTATCTCTCCTGTCGAGCCGACCCATTCATGCCGAAGCGTGGCTTTCCCACAATTGCTAAGATAAATGGTAAGCATAGTCTCGCCCTCGTCGTGCGCCTGCAGCTCGTGGTGCAGCGTGGCGGCGCGCGGCGGCGCGGCGTGCAGCATGAGGTCCCCGCCCGCGGCGCCCGTGGCCACCACGCGCCCGTCGCCGGCCCACGCGCAGCACGCGCAGGCCTCCGCGTGCGCCGCGAACACGTGCTGCGGCCGCGGCTCCGCGTCGCCCAGCGCCCACAGCGGCGCCAGCCCGTCGTCCGTGGCCTGGCGGCGCAATCATACCAGTAAATACGAGTACACGGTACTTTTATACGGATCGAATCGCCTGATGATAAGTGATTGGTACCAGAGAAATCATAAGAGCGCTACATACGTTTTCCCCTTCCCCCATTATGGGCGTTTTCCTTACTTATTGGGTGAAATAGCACAAGCGCTGGCGTCGATTATTTTACATTTAAGCTTTTGAATGCCTATATTTCGTCGTCTTTGGCATCGTCTCAGTTCGCTTCGTGACTTATGTTTGTTAATCATTTAATTGGCAGGTGTAAAAACATACTTTGTTACATACATAGAATTTTCTAAAAACGATGCAATACAAATAAACATTAATACATAATAAGGATACAATATACGATGCCTCAATGAGTTACCAGTAAGATGCGCGGGGGGCGCGGCGAGAGGCGAGCGCCGCGCACGCCGCCGCCCCCCGCGTCCCCGCCCGCCTCGCCGCCCGCGCTCGGCACCGCCAGCAGCCGGAGGAGGTACCCCGTCTGCGGATATACCAAGGGATGTTCAATACTCTACTACCATACTGGGCATTCCTAAAGTCAATAAATTTTGGATCTTACCGGAAAATGCTAACGTAACACGCATCGGCAAGTACATGGAACTTGTACAGATCATTAAAATAAGAAAAACCACCTATGCGTAACCATCGAGGGAAACTCCAAATTCAGACAAAAACAGCTGGACATAGATCATCCGCTGCAGATGCAGCGTTGAAGATCCTCAAACTTAAGATATAGAGGAATTAGAACGATAGGAACAAGAATCATAGGTACGCGTGGCATTATCACCTGCACGTCCCAGAGCGCGGCGCTGGAGTCGAGGCCGGCGGTGAGCAGCAGCGCGCCGCCCGCGCCCAGGTCGCACGCCAGCGCGGGGTACTGGTGCGCCGGGATCGCGTGCAGCGCCGCCACCGCGCCCTCCGCGCCCTCCGCGCCCTCCCACCGGAACACGCGCACCAGCCCGTCGCTGCCACACAGGAACATCAACACTAGGGCATTCTGTTTAGCAGTTACCAGCAGAAAAGTTCATCAGACATCCCTGGAGTAAACATTGTTTCACGTTTCAACGAACGCAATCGAGACAGGTACTTAATTTTTGACATATCAGATACAGGAAGTTCTGATGGATGGTAGCCTTCCAATGAGCGTACTTTGAGCCACCGGTGTCAGTCTCTAAGCGCGACTTTAGTAAGTCGACCAAGCCACTGGACGCCACCAAGCGTCACAGATTATAATTATAATGACCTAGTACCGCTTTTTTGTAAAATTGGATGTATTTGTTTGAGTGAGTTCTCATGAGTTTCAGTGGACGAGTGTGCACTAGATGCTAGCAATACTGCGAGACTAACGCTAAAGACATAGGTGGTTACCTTGAGGCGGTGGCGAAGAGGTTCCCGTAGACAGCGATGCAGTTGATGGGCCCGGAGTGCGCGCGCTCGCTCCACACGCGCCGCGCGCCGTTCTCGTCCGCCTCTGCCTCACTCTCCTCCTCCGCCATCTCATCCTCGTCTACCGGACCGATGCCCTACAACGTTAATACACAAGTCAAAATATATCCAAGCTTTGCAAGTAGTCACCAAAAAAGAAAATATGGAGGAAGATTTTGGAACTTTCACAGACACTGGATAGGGAGGAAAAACCAGTGAGCTAAAAGATCAACGTTGGGTCTAACTAACATCATAATTAGCGAGACAAAATCGCATCAACTACGCAGGTCGTTACCCCGACAGATTGGAAAATTATCAGAGGCTAAGTCCATTTTAGGTCGTTGAGCAAACCTGGTGTGTCAAGAACAAGGCTCACCTCGAGGTCGCCGAGCGCGAAGTGCGCGAGCGCGGCGCACGGGGGCTCCAGCTCGTCGTCTATGCTGAGTGCGCCCAGCGCCCACATGCGCACCGTCTTGTCATTTGAACCTGAAATATGCAGTCTTTAACCGTCTTGAAAACTTTTCTAGGCATTATACTCGTAGTATCAGGCATTGTTCCATTTTATTAGTTCCATAATAAACATTTGAACAAAAGGCCAATTTGAAAAAGAAGGCTAATTTGATGTTATTTACACGTAGACAGAATTACTACTATTAAACGCTTTGCTATGTACATATTGGATTGCTTGATACGGTAACATCTAACATACAGGACTCTCCTCTTTTGGGTTGCTTTTCGGCAAGTAATAAGAACGGTCAAGTCCTGGCGGGGAGTTGCTGATGGTATTCAACTGGAGTTCTCAATGCGAGTTGAGATGGACACTCCTAGAGGTTCAAGTTTAGATTAGAGTCCCGCATATCAGAATAACGTGACGCCCAAGTTTACTTCCCCCTGGAACTGAAAGAATGTTGACGGCTTTGGATAAGAATTGAAAGCATCTCACCAGTAATCATGTACCGCAGCTGGTAGTCGAGCGCGACGGTGGTGAGGTACCGCGGGTGCGCGTGCAGCACGTGCAGGCAGGCGCGCTGCGGCGCGTCCCACAGGCGCGCCGTGCGGTCCAGCGCCGCCGACGCCAGCAGCGCGCCGCCGCCGGCCCAGCGCAGCGCCGTCACCGTCGCCGCGTGCCCCGCCAGCGCGCCGGCCGCGCCCAGCGCCCAGCGGCCCGTGTCGGGGTTCAGCTCCGCGCGCCACAGCTGAACGACTCAACGATCACTAAAAACGCTTAAAGATGTGCGATAGTTACCAGCGATAATAGCTCTTGACCTTCGAGCGTCGCCTACCGTAGGGGGTATAATCATATTTGGAGCTATTGAGTCAGTTTTGTTCACCATGTCCAAATATGTACTGTATGGTTCTCTGGAGGTCCAGACAGAGAGACGGTGGAAAGGAGACCCATTTGAATACCTTGCGTTTAAGTTGAGCTAATTTTGAACAACTGAACCTAGGCAGGCGGCTTGAGTTCATCATTTTGTTACCATCTGCCACAAGAAGATGGTCAGACCTGTATGAGCGCGTCGTGGCCGCCGGTGGCGGCGAGGCGGCCGGCGTCGGCGGCGTCGGCGCACATGGCGCCCAGGTCGTGCGCGCCGTCCACCCACGTCAGCGGCGCCGGCGCCGCGCCCTCCACCCCCGCCGCGCACACCTCTGAAACATGTGCGAATGAAAATTAATTAAACACTATGCATAACTTCATTCCACTACGCCAACGAAACAACTGCGACAAGTGAAGGGAGATCTTCTCTGTATTCTAATTCTATGCAATAAAGAATGTCCTGTAAAGGATGATACGGCAGTGTTTGATTCGCACTCGACTTGACGGGGGCACTACCGTGCCCTCTGATCTATCTAGTTACCTCTCTACATATTATAATAGTATCTGATTGTATCAAGGAACATAATAAATAAAAAGAATTTAATAAATACATCGTTTTATTGTAATTACCAAACTTGCCAAATACAGGATCGTAGTCGAAGCTTAGATACTACGATAAGCTGAGATACCTTTTACCTTATGTTGAAAATAAATTATTGTTAAAAAAAATACACTATTAAATTCCCTCAATAGTTCCCGCTTCCAATGCAACGCCTATCTACTGTCATAAATATACCTACTCATAAAATATAACTACATCTAGTTTTACTTTTGACAATTACAGCGTTTTCTACCCTGTCTTCTGCTGTTGATTGATTGCTTTGGCCTTGTCCATCCATTCAACATAATAAACTGTGCACCATTAAAAACAATGTATGTAATTTAATTGCTGTAATTTATTGCCGACATTTACTTATTTACGGACATGCAACAAATAACTGACAGATGAGTATCTTCCACTACGTTTTACTACAGACACAGTCATAAAGCACAGTAAGCACAAATAACAGTTACCAACACACCTATAATTAGGGCGGTCCTTGGCCGGTGTGTCGCTTAGGCACATACGTAATAATGTCATACATTATGGAGGTGTCGCCGCCAAATAGACATAGCTTTTGCACATTATTGATTTGTCGATTTTGTGTGGCAACTCTCATATAATAATTGTAAGTCTGCTGCGTCTATATAAGTTCGTCTCGTCAAGACAGGTCAAAAGTATTTAGCAGGGTCAGAAAGCGAACTAAGTTCATACAACGTTCGTCTAACCGCTTACAGTTACCGCTTTTAAGCAAACGCTTTTTGTCTCCCTTCGTGACGCGCATTGCCAAGGAGTGGAACACACTTCCTAGGTCTGTTTTTCCGAATAAGTACAATCTCATTTTTTAATGCTAGAGTGAGTAGGCTACTTCTGGGTAGGTTATTTCCGTATGCTACTCTTCAACTCTAGGGTTCAGCATGATGCCATGCGTAAGCCCATCATAATTAAAGAACATACCCAGCAAGTCGAACACCTTGAGCACGCCCTCGGTGCAGGCGGTGAGCAGCAGCGCGCCCTGCGCCGGCGCCGCCACCGCGTGCAGCGCGCCGCCGTGCGCCGCCACGCGCGCCAGCAGCGCCGCGCGCCCCACGTGCCACACCTACACGCATACACATAATAACAAATCATTTATTCAATCAAATATACACAAACTAAAATTTCTAGTGTCGTAGTGTTCAAGAAACATAACGATTCTGATCTTCCGTGACGCTGCTACTAAGTAATTAGATTAATGCAATGCAGACTCCACTGTGATCTTTCGATTGAGACATTTTGGAAGAATATAAGTTCGTGTTTTACTGACACAGTTTTCAGCAACGTTTTCTGTTGTTTTTTTATACGATTTTCACGAGTTTCTTGTCGTCCCAGAAGAACCCGTCATAGCCTAACCCCAATATGTGGGGAACTAAGTGCAACCTTAATCTTAAAACTCCTGGGTATCAATATCATTTAGCTGGACGATAGATAAAGGGTTATAAGAAAGATTGGTAGAGCATTTGTGATTTGTGAGTATTGTGGGTGTCTAAGGCGGACAACAGACAAACACACGCACACACCGTGCAGACGCCGTCGTCGTGGCCGGCCAGGAGGCGCGCGCCGCCGGCCCAGCACAGCGCGCGCGCGGCGGCGGCGTCGGGCGCGGCCAGCGTGCGCCGCGCGCCCAGCGCCCGCGCGCCCCACACGCGCAGCGCGCCGTCCACGCCGCCCGACGCCACCAGCGCGCCGCCCGGCGACCAGCGCAGGCACGTCACGCCGTATCTAACGTGCAACCCACTCATAACACGTAATCCATACTAATATTATAAATGGGGAAGTCTGTCTGTCTGTCTGTATGTCTTTCTTTCACGGCAAAACGGAGCGACGAATTGACGTGATTTTTTAAGTGGAGAAAGGGATGGAGAGTAACATAGGCTACTTTTTGCCTTTTTGTAACCACCCATTTTAGGGAAGTGGGGGGCGCGAGCGAAGTCGCGGGGAAAATTTAATAAAAAATAAAATAAAATAAACTTTATTGAAAAAATCGTAAGAACATCAATGACTTATAATCTACTTATTAAACTAAGAGAGCATATTTGGTTCGCCAGTCCTCCTAATTCGGACTGGCCCGTTGGGCGATGGCGTATTCGGATTCGGTAGTAACTCTGGGTCACACGCCCAAGGTCGTGGGTTCAATCCCCCTCGTGGATAAACCCTCGTGTTCTAAACACTTGTTTGTTGGGTGTCTAAGATACCATAAGTAATATAAGAAAATGTTCAATTGAAAACCATAACGTCCTTATTTTTTGAATTCCGTTAAAAGCACCACCACGTCCAGTGTTTATGCTTTTAACTTAACTACTACTAATTGTACGCCAATCAATGGAGCTTCCATATTTCATTAAGTACTCACATAATAAAGTTGATAACATATCATTAATATAACTCAATAAAAAATGTCTCTACTTTCAAATAAAGTTGCTTCGATATTCGACCTTCACCAGAATTAACCTTCAAACAGAATTCTTAATGAATCCTACAACTTGTGGATTGTAACAAACAAATTTGGGCGACAACCAGAACAGCTTCAGAGAACTATAGCAACAGGAATATTTGCTCCTATTATGCAAAATAATGTTAGGTTTTTTATGCGATATCAGAAGACGAGCACAGATCACATAGTAAGGATTAACGATGCCCATAGATACCCGTAACATCAATGGAGCAACGAGTGCTTTTTACTACCTTCCTCTAGAGGATTGGCCTCCGGTACCTTCAGTCAACGGACGCAAAACAGCGCAGGCTCTTCTTTACGATTTTCTTTCTTTCTTTTTATGGGGCCGTGGTATCAGTCTGATCGAACTGGTCCATTCATGCCGAAATGTGACTTCGCAAACCAAGAGGAATTGGTTCAAATACAAGATTTGATTATGTTAGTAATTTTGAAGTATAAACCGGCTGACCTGTGTGCCTGTTTGGCGGCGGCCTCCTCGGCCCAGCCCGTGCCGCCGCTCCAGCGCCACAGGCGCAGCGTGCGGTCGCCGCCGCCCGAGGCCAGCCGCGCGCCGCACGCGTCCGCGCACGTCACCTCGCCGCGGTGCGCGCCCAGCGCCTGCAGCAGCCGCGGCTCCCCTACGCGCTCCATGCCGCCCTCCTCGACAGCGCGACGCTGCCCGCTGCAACAACAAACATCAAATATAACACACACACGGGGCGGCTCGAACGGACTCATACCACGGTCTCGCGAAAGACCGGCGTGATGTTTGCTGTGTTTTGTCAAGTGAGTGACGGTACCGGAGGGCTAATTGGGGGGAAAGGGGGTAAAGGTTGGCAGCGCACATTGTTGAAGGTGACTAGATATGGGCGGATATTTATAGTGCTCAAGTGTGTGGGTACAAACAGGTGCAGTTTCTATTCCCTTACCATTAAAAACAACCTATATGTATTTACGTTGAAATTCACTATGTGATACTACGACAACATTGTTACCGTGAGCATGAGCAGAAATCACTTGTAGCACTTTATCTGAAATATTTTTTTGTATCTAGGTACTCGTAAGTATTACATGTAAGACAATAAGGATGACAAACAGCTGATCCTATAAATTATCAAGATCACACTATATATCTCAGGTTCCATATCTGTTGCGCGTGCGTCCAAGTTCAAGTTTGTTAGTTGAAACAGTAACATCACTCGTACGCGCAGCCGGAAAATAATAGTCACGAACGCTACGGCATCCATTCCGTTAAACCATTGTCCATTAATCGCAGAGTGCAACACAACTATTAAGAAGGAAATTTGTATGTTTTCCACTCACAATATACCGGATCCCTTTGCCTCCTGCAACGCTTTGCCCCGCTGCGGTGGGTCCGGCGGCGGCAGCAGCGGCGCGCGGGCGTGTGCGGGCGGCCGCGGCGCTGGCCAGTGCTGACGTGGCCTCCCGCGCCCGGACACCACGTATCGATTACCCGCTTCGACGCGCCTAATAACTCACACGCGAGACCTCAATTATTAATTTATTACCTGTGTTTGTCAATCGCCCGCAAATGAAAGTCATTGAGTGCTGAATAGAACGGGTTATTTTTCGTAATTAAGGTATAATTCAGTAGTCTTTGTTACAGACTATGGTTTTAAATTACGTTTCCAATCAGGTCGATAAAGGAACAATGCCTGGCATATAAGGTATCAAACATTTCGACGATCGATCCTTACAAAAATTTTGGTACAGATTTAATAAATTATGAGAAGGCAGATACAGCTTTACAAATCAGTGGAAGCATTATTAAGGTTTTACGTTTGAAACGAAAGTACCCAGATATATTTTTTTTCGATTGGTGGCAGACAAGTAGATGGATCACCATAAACACCTGCAATACCAGTAGGGTCATAAGTTTGCTGCCAAACTTTGATCCTTTTTCCTCCAACTGTTCTTTGTCCTTCTCCCTCACTCACACGACGACACACAACGCAGCTGCAGCTTCACACCAGGAAGGACTACTTTGGAGTTCAATTCTCGCACCATTTTTTTTTGGTCTGTTATGGCTGGGTGGTTACCGTCCTGAAGAGGGGGAGTAACACGGAACGAAGACGAACACGAAGTTAACTATGGGAAATAGGTAGCAGCACACGGAAGTAGCGAGTGTGTGTAGGCAGCGGCCATCGGTTGCCGTAGGGTGACCCATCATCACGATTTCCACCACAAAAAAATACACCGTTCACACGACACATTCCTGATTTTGCTGCGTAGGTATGTCGTTAAATTCTCAAGGCGAAGTAGTTAGGCGACGTAAGTTATTTCCGGCTTACACTCTCCCAATTTCCTATTTCCCATCGTGTGCGTACACCATCGCGATAAGCCGGTGATCACGCTTGCTGATTGCCGGCTCCGCGCTACACAATAACATGTTTGTGTCGTTGTGTCTGCGACGTGTTGGAAGGATGATTTATTAAGTACTATAGTATTGCCACTGGGACAATAATAAAAAGGCGAATCTTCGTATTCTGGAAATAATATATTAATAGTGACTATCTACAACACTGGCTTTATCACTTGTATACTGTTATGAGGCTTCGGCCCTCTTGGCCCGCTTAGTCGTACGTCTCGCGATAGAATGCGCTCCAGCGAGCGTGTTTGTTTATTTTTCAAAGTATGACAGATTCCCATTACAAACTCGGCCATAAACGGCGGCCAGTACTCAAAGAGTTTACCATCGTTACATCACTCCCCCCCTTAATGAAAAAAAAATTTTGAAAAAAATTTTTTGTCAAAGTTCGGACTAGTGACCAAAGGTTGAGGACCCCTGGTCATAAGTGAAGTAAGACTTGGCGGGCTTACAATCTTTATCAAAAGCTAACTAATCCTACCTAACGGAGGAGAAGTAAAAAATATACAATTCAGTAAAAAAAAATTGAAGGTAGGATTGGATCCAGGACCCGCAGAAGGTCTAACAAGTGGGAGTGTGAGTCCCATTTGCTTGAAGATGAAAAAACCTCCGAAAAATTCACCTCCCAGGACCTTATCCTAACCTTGCTACATCCCTGGCTAAGTCCCTGCCTACGGTACATGCTAAGTCCTAAGTAGCTAAAGCTGGATGTCCTGTTCCAGGCATGTCCCTACTTCAAATGAACACAAAGGGAATAAACTTTAATTAATGATGTTAGTTTAAGTAAGTTTCAATCAAACGTTAAGTTATAACTTCTTGTTAGATTATCCCTTTTGATCGTACATGACGTCGATTAAACTGAAGTTAATGAATGAGTTAAGTTAATGAACCTTTTGAGAAATTTAAGTTAATAAAAATTTCGAATAATCAGGATAATCTAATACCTTGCATGGAATAGACATCAACCTACTCCCATACTAAACAAAGCTACTCCCAACTTATATCTAGGATTTTACCCTGAATAATGGTGATCACATTATATGATTACTGTAAGCATCATTAAACAGCGGCGTAAAGCAGCGCCTGCGCTGTGTTTAGTTGAGTGAGTGAGGGTACCGAAGGCCCAATTGGGGGGGAAAGGGGGTTAGAGGTTGGCAGCGCACTTTAGATTCTACTGGTGCTGTAGTTGTCTAAGGGCGGCAATCGCTTACCATCAGGCGATTCGTCTACATGTCTGCCAACTGTGATCACATAAAAAAAATTTAAAAGTTTTGCAAAGAATTCTATTTTACTAAAGAGAGGTAAAAATAATTTGTTTTACTTACTTACCGATAAGTAGACGGATCACCTAATGGTAAGCGCCACCGGTACCATCATTCTCTCTGCGAACGAAACTCAGCGAAAGCAATGCAAAAAATAACACCAAATTACCCTAAAAATGCAATTACCCTAATAATTTAAAACCTTTGAAGTCCAATAACGAAACCGTTTATACACGATAGAATCAACCCCATGTTATGTTATTTCCCAAAAATCGTACTTCACAAAGCAAACTACCCTCTTCGGCCAAAACAGACTTGTCGCCCTTCATACATGTGCACCAAACCAACTTCGCTTGGCTTTGTTCCATTATCTTTACCTATTTACATTACAAATTTCATTTCAATATTTGAAATTAGAACAGTTTTTTGTGTTGACCGCGTTGGCTGTATGGCGTGGGCTGTATAAGTTTTGATGTCATGGACATTTTCTAGAAAGAAAAAAGTAAACTGGCGCGAAAAAAAGTTTATCTTTTAACAAATTAATTGAGTAAGTAGGAGTGTATGTACATAATTTAATTAATTACTATTGTTTATAATTACTTACCCAACGTAGGAACGATTTTTTAATCTGAAAAATATTATGGTAACAGTTTATTGTAATTATTGTGAAATTATACAGGTAAGCTGACAATTATCTTATATTATGTTAATTTGACTACCAAAACAAGTGGTTAAACTGAACAATGGGGACATTCATAAATAATTTATCTTTTTAGCAAAGGTTGTCCATTTCTCCAATCATTAAATACATAATGACACTAAATATATTTAAAATAGAATCCTATTTTTCTTGCTAAAGGTGCTTACTTAGAAGAGATATAATTATTATAAGTGCATTTATACGTTCTATAATATTTATTTGGACAACCAACTAGACTAAAATAAGCAAACAAAAGACCACAGACAAACTACTTATTAAATCTAAGCGCTATCTTACTTACTTATTGTTTTGTATTAGGTATAATATGGTCAGACACGCAGCCGTGTTGGCTGCCGGTCACCCGGTCTCCGCCGCCCGCCGCCGCCGCGCGGCGCGCACCAGGCACCGGGCATCGACGCAGGCCGGGGTTGCAGTCGTGTCTACTACTGATCTATAGAGTACGTATTTTAGTTACCTTACTAAACTTATCACAAGTTCCATTATATCCAAGTACACATTATATACATAGTACTTTTAAACTCCTTTCGTTTGCTATAAAGCCAGAAGTACAAGTCCAGTATTTTTACACCTTAGGGCTGATTTTTCAATCGTCTGATAACCAGTTAACAGACCCGATAAATGTTCATCCTACTTTGATAGTAACTGTCACTCTATGTTTTATACCAATTTATAGTAAGGAGTGAAGTACCAACTTTAATTCGCCGGTGTCACTCTTTATTTTGTCTGTAAAATTTTTATCCGGACAATGGAGAAAATCGGCCCTTATGATTGTAATGTTCATAAATATTTAAATTCATCAAGGCACTTTCCAAAATAATGAATTGGACTAGGCTTCTCGGTCACCAAGTAGTTTCGTTTGGAGTTGCGTTTTTCAAAAGTGTGAAATGAACCATTGCGGTCTTGCTCAGCCGGAAAATAATAGTCACGAAGCTACGGCATCCATTCCGTTAAACCATTGTCCATTAGTCGCGAAGTGCAACACAACTATTAAGAAGGAATTTGTATGTTTTGCCACTCACAATATACCGGATCCCTTTGCCTCCTGCAACGCTTTGCCCCGCAGTGGTGGGTCCGGCGGCGGCAGCAGCGGCGCGCGGGCGTGTGCGGGCGGCCGCGGCGCCGGCGAGTGCTGACGTGGCCCACCGCGCCCGGACACCACGTATCGATTACCCGCTTCGACGCGCCTAATAGCTCACACGCGAGACCTCAATTATTAATTTATTACCTGTGTTTGTCAATCGCCCGCAAATGAAAGTCATTGAGTGCTGAATAGAACGGGTTATTTTTCGTAATTAAGGTATAATTCAGTGGTCTTTGTTACTATGGTTTTAAATTACGTTTCCAATCAGGTCGATAAAGGAACAATACCTGGCATATAAGGTATCAAACATTTCGACGATCGATCCTTACAAAAATTTTGGTACAGATTTAATAAATTATGAGAAGGCAGATACAGCTTTACAAATCAGTGGAAGGTTTTACGTTTGAAACGAAAGTACCCGGATATATTTTTTTTATTCGATTGGTAGCAGACAAGTAGATGGATCACCATAAACACCTACAATACCAGTAGGGTCACAAGTTCGCTGCCAAACATTGATCCTTCTTCCTCCAACTGTGCTTTGTCCTTCTCCCTCACTCACGCGACGGCACACACCAGCAGCTACGCAGCTGCAGCTTCACACCAGGAAGGACTACTTGGGAGTTCAATTCTCGCACCATTTTTTTTTGTCTGTTATGACTGGGTGGCTCCCCAAATTCCGTTACAATCCCCCCTGGGGAGGGGGAGTAACACGGAACGAAGACGAACACGAAGTTGACTATGGGAAATAGGTAGCAGCACACGGAAGTAGCGAGTGTCTGTAGGCAGCGGCCATCGGTTGCCGTCGGGTGACCCATCTTCACGATTTCCACCACAAAAAAATACACCGTTCACACGACACATTCCTGATTTTGCTGTGTAGGTATGTCGTTAAATATTCTCAAGGTGCAGTAGTTAGGCGACGTAAGTTATTTCCGGCTTACACTCCCAATTTCCTATTTCCCATCGTGTGCGTACACCATCGCGATAAGCCGGTGATCACGCTTGTTGATTGCCGGCTCCGCGCTACACAATAACATGTTTGTGTCGTTGTGTCTGCGACGTGTGTTGGATGGATGATTTATTAAGTACTTACCCTGAATAATGTTGATCACATTAGGTATATGATTACTGTAAGCATCATTAAACAGCGGCGTGAAGCAGCGCCTGCGCTGTGTTTCGTCGAGTGAGTGAGGGTACCGGAGGCCCAATTGGGGGGGTAAGGGGTTAGAGGTTGGCAGCGCACTTATAATTCTATTGGTGCTATAGTTGTCTATGGTCGTCGGGAATCGCTTACCATCAGGTGATTCGTCTAGTTGTCTGCCAACTGTGATCACATTAAAAAAAATTAACAATTTTTGCAAAGAATTCTATTTTACTAAAGTGAGGTAAAAATAATTTGTTTTACTTACTTACCGATAAGTAGACGGATCACCTAATGGTAAGCGCCGCACCGGTACCATCATTCTCTCTTGCGAACGAAACTCAGCGAAAGCAATGCAAAAAAATAACACCAAATTACCCTAAAAATGCAATTACCCTAATAATTTAAAACCTTTGAAGTCCAACAACGAAACCGTTTATACACGATAGAATCAACCCCATGTTATGTTATTTCCCAAGAAGATAGTAAAATCGCACTTCACATAGCAAACTACCCTCTCAAATACATCGGCCAAAACAGACTTGTCGCCCTTCATACATCTGCACCAAACCAACTTCGCTTGGCTCTGTTCCATTATCTTTACCTATTTACATTACAAATTTCATTTCAATATTTGAAATTAGAACAGTTTTTTGTGTTGACCGCGTTGGCTGTATGGCATGGGCTGTATAAGTTTTGATGTCATGGGCATTTTCTAGAAAGAAAAAAGTTAACTGGCGCGAAAAAAAGTTTATCTTTTGACAAATTAATTTGAGTAAGTAGAAGTGTATGTGTACATACTGGCATAATTTAATTAATCACTATTGTTTATAATTACTTACCCAACGTAGGAGCGACTTTTTTAATCTGAAAAATATTATGGTAACAGTTTATTGTAATTATTGTGAAATTATACAGGTAAGCTGACAATTATCTTATATTATGTTAATTTGACTACCAAAACAAGTGGTTAAACTGACCTATGGGGTCATTCATGAATAAATTTATGTTTATAGTAAAGGTTTTAAATTTCTCCAATCATTAATGACACTAAATATATTTAAATTAGAATCCTACTTTTCTTCCTAAAAGGTGCTTACTTAGAAGTGAACGTTCTTATTATTATACTAGTGGCCGCCCGCAACTTCGTTTGCGTGAACTTTATGACTCTTGACTTAAAGGTGATTATTTAAATAGTAGATTGGGCCAAGGAATCACGTAGTCCCATCACCTAACTTGGAACCCCCTTTAAGTTCGAAATATCCTTCCTTATCGGATCTCATCCAAAAATGCTCATCACATTTGACAATTTTGCATTCCATTTCATTCCATATTTGTTATGTTGACACTCAATGAAATACAATGGCAACACTGGTTGCTTTATGTCTGTTCTTCCGTTTCCTTTTTATATAGTCTGTATTCTCCTTGATATATCTGCGCGTTGGTTGTGTGAGCTATACGAAATAATTACGTTAATTGAGAATACCTTTGTTTTATTTATTCTCTTCAGGTTATGGGCCCAGGCACATAATCCTGACATAAGTAAAACATAGGGTCGGACACTGCTTCGTCGTAAAAGTAAATTTATCTGTCGGCGTTTTTTCGGCGGCTGCATATGCCGCGAAGTAAGGTTAGGCGGACAGACTCGGCGCGAAAATTACTTGTTGCTACAAGGACGGGACGAGCAGGAAAGAAACAGAAATGGAAGAAAACAAAACGGCTACTTCCCATATCCAATTAGAAGGAGCATCCAACTGGAATGTTTGGAAATTCCAATCCATGATTTTACTACGGAGTCAAGATCTTCTTAAAGTAGTGCAAGGGATAAGTGTGAAGCCAGAGGACGAAATTGAAAGGGCAAAATGGGAGAAGCTGGATGCCAAAGCTCAAACTTGGCTTGTGACAAGGATGTCCGAAAGTGCAATGATGCATATTTTAACATGTACATCGTCCGCCGAGATGTGGAAGAAACTGGCTAGTGTTTATGAACAAACATCAGAAACCAGCATTCATATCGTCCAACAACGATTCTTTCAGTATAAATATGAGGAAGGAACAGAAATGTCTACATTTTTGTCAAAAATTGAAGAATTGAAGAATCAGCTTAAACAGATGGGAGAAAACGTCTCAGAAAAATTCGTTATAACTAAAGTGTTAATGTCCCTTCCAGTAAGCTACAAACACTTTGTATCTGCTTGGGAATCGGCACCAGACAACAAGCAAACATATGATAACCTTGTTTCGAGATTACTGATAGAAGAAGAGCGATTAAAAGACAGAGAAGACGTGCCACAGCCATCGGCAGCTTTCGTCGCAAAGAAAGTAGAAAAGAAAAACGTTAAGTGTTATAAGTGTGGCAAATTGGGACATTTTCAAAGCGAGTGTATGAGCAGACGTAATAATAACAGTTCGAATACTAGTGATAGACAGTCTAAAAGATGTTTTTATTGCAAAAAAGTGGGTCATCTGAAAAGCGAGTGTTGGTTTAAAAAAGGAAAGGACAAGGACAGTGCTACTGGTAATGCATTCGTGATCATGAACTCAAGTGGACATTTTGAAAAATCGCAGTGGTTAGTGGACACTGGGGCAAGTCAACACATGTGCCGTGATCGCAACCTATTTACAACATATCACCCGATAACAAATAAATCGGTGATAGTCGGAAACGGCATTGCGATTAGTGTACATGGAAGTGGAAAGGTGGCGCTGCAAGCGTTTGACGGACGTCGCTGGATAGACACAACCATAGACAATGTTTTATACGTACCGGAACTAAAGACAAACTTGTTTGCTGTCAATTGTGTGACAGATAGAGGTTATGAAATAAGTATAAACAATAACACTTGTAAATTGTTGAAACAGAACAAAGTGTGTGCGGTGGCTCATCGAAGCGGTGATATGTACTTTATGGATGTACGCTATAAATGCGAAGTGGCAAACGTGACTAATACACAACCTAGTCTCAAAGAGTGGCATGAAAGACTTGCACACCAAAACATAAATCATGTGAAAGCGGTACTTAAGAACAATAACATTCCAGTGTCAGACGATACTCAAATAAACTGTGAAAGCTGTTTACATGGCAAGATACATCGCTTACCGTTTGGTAACAGTGAAACCAAAACGAGTAGGCCCTGCGAACTTATTCATGCTGATACTTGCGGGCCTATGGAAGTACCATCTGTGGGAGGCTCGAGATACTTCATAGTTTTGAAAGACGATTACTCCAATTTCCGAATGGTGTACTGTGTTAAAGGAAAAGATGAAGCGAAAGTGTGTATTGAGAACTACATAAACAAAGCCGAAAATATTACCAGGAATAAAATACAATATTTCAGAAGTGACAATGGATTGGAGTTTATTAACAAAGAAATGCGAGATCTTTTCGCGACACGAGGTATTGTACATCAAACAACAGTACCATACACACCAGAGCAAAATGGCAAGGCGGAGAGGGAAAATCGGACTCTGGTTGAGGCAGCTAGAACCATGCTGTGTGCTAAAGGATTGCCAAAGAAGTTATGGGCTGAAGCAGTTCAAACGGCAGTATTTGTTTTAAACAGAACTGGAAAAAGCAATGAGCCCGGAAAAACACCGTTTGAGACATGGACCGGCAAGCAATATAACTTAAATGAATTGAGAACATTCGGCACCCCGGTTTTTGTCCATATCCCTAAAGAAAAGAGAAGAAAATGGGACTCAAAAGGAGAAAAGGGAATCATGGTGGGCTATGGGCAAGATGTTAAAGGCTATAGGATATTCTTTCAAAACAAAAACAGAGTAGATGTGAAGAGAGATATTGTTTTCCTAGAAGAAGAGAGGGAGAACAACACGAAGTGTGTTGTTATGGAATGTGAAAAAATTACAGAAGAAAAGGAAAAAGAAGATAAACTGTTGAATGAAAGTCTAGGACAGGTGATATCCAATGAATGTGAACAGAATTCGGGACAGTCGGATGAAACATTATGTGCATCTACAGATAGTGACATAAGTATGTATGCACCATGTACCAGTGATGAGGGCTCCAGTCACGAAGAAGATGGAAGCCCATCTCCACAGCAGAGAAGCACCCGTGTTAGGAAACAGACGTCATTCTACAAGTGTAATTTGGTTTCTACTGAAGAAAGTGAACCCCAGACATACCAAGAAGCAATGAAAAGGCAAGATGCCAGTAAATGGCAAGAAGCCATAGACAGAGAGCTGGAAACGCTCAATGAAAACAACACCTGGGAAGTTTGTGAAAAACCGGGGGACACGAAAACTGTGAGTAGTAAGTGGGTGTTCAAAATTAAAAGGTCAGATGATAATATTTGTCAATATAAAGCAAGACTAGTAGCTAGGGGTTTTGAGCAAAGTGATGTGTTAGATTCATATGAGATTTATGCTCCTGTGGCAAATTTGTCTACCTTTAGATTATTTGTGTCAGTTGCAACAATGCTAAATTTACCCATCCATCAGATGGATGTGACAGGGGCTTTTCTATATGGGAATATTGATGAAACAGTTTATTTACAATTACCTGAAGGTGCCTATAGTGGGGATAAAAATATTGTAAAATTAAATAGATCATTATATGGCTTGAAAAAATCACCGAAATATTGGAATGATAAATTTAATGAGGTAATAATGGCACAAGGTTTTATAAGATCTCAAAGTGATACTTGCTTATACACAAAACATAATGGGCATACGAAAACATATGTATTATTATATGTTGACGATGTATTATTTTTTAGTAACAATAACGATGAAATATTTGCATTGAAGTCATTGTTAAATAAAGAATTTAAGATGAAAGATCTGGGATTAGTGTCTAACTTTCTAGGTATAAAAGTAAGCCAGGATTTTGAAAATAAAGTCACCAAACTGTGTCAAAAAGATTATCTTAAAAATGTGTTAAGAAAATTTGATATGCAGGATTGTAAAATGATGTCTACCCCTATGGATCTAAACTTTAATGTCAAAATACTAAATGATAGTAGTGATTTAGTAATAGATAAAAATATTGAAAAGATATGTAGAAAAATAATAGGTTGTTTGTCCTATGCTGCATTAGGTACACGGCCTGATATCTGTGTAGCTGTGTCAATTTTAAGCAGATACCAAAACAGAGCAAATAATATATTGTTGGCAGCCCTGAAAAGAGTTCTTAGATATATTAAGTGCACTATTGATTACAAACTGATATATAAATGTGATAATAGTAAGTTAGTGGGATACTGTGATGCTGACTGGGGGGGAGACTTGAGAGAGAGAAGATCAACAACTGGCTATTGTTTCATGTTTGCAAATTGTTTAATTTTATGGAGTTCTAAAAAACAAGCTAGTGTCAGTCTTTCCTCTACAGAGTCTGAGTATGTGGCAATTAGTACAGCTGCAACTGATGCTTGTTGGCTCATACATCTACTAAAAGATTTTAATATTGAAAATGTTTGTCCGGTTGTAATGTTTAGCGATAATCAGAGTGCCATTATGGTTACTAATACTGATAGTGTTAAGAGACTTAAACATATAGATATAAGATTTCATTATATAAAAGAGTTAGTTAAAAAAGGTAAACTAATGTTGAAATATATAAAAACAGAAGATCAGACTGCAGATTTGTTTACTAAAGCCCTTAGTAAAGTTCAGTTATGTAAATTTATAAATAAGTTGGGCATGTATGATGAGTTGATGTAAGTTTGTTTATGTTTAGGTATTACATTGAGGGGGGGTGTTGACACTCAATGAAATACAATGGCAACACTGGTTGCTTTATGTCTGTTCTTCCGTTTCCTTTTTATATAGTCTGTATTCTCCTTGATATATCTGCGCGTTGGTTGTGTGAGCTATACGAAATAATTACGTTAATTGAGAATACCTTTGTTTTATTTATTCTCTTCAGTTATGGCGTAGCTGGGCTCTTAGAGTTCTTCACCAGGTGTTCCATGATCTTTGATTTTTTCATGGCATCATAAAATGCTCATCAATCTGAACAACTTTTGTTAAGGTGCCATTGACCTACCTCTTATAGTTTAGCTGGGCTGTTGTGGTTCTACATCAAGGAGCCTGGTCTTCAAAATAAAATATACCCTATAAGTTGCCCTGATGCTACAGCTATACAATAAAAAAAGTTTTATTCGAATCGGTTCAGTAGTTTCCGAGATTAGCGCGAACAAACAGACAAACAGACAAACAGACAGACAGACAAAAATTTTAAAAATCATTGATTCATGTTCTGTTACTGTTTTTTAGTCGTCCTAAGTTATTTTGAGATAAATATCTTCAATGTACAGACACAGCTTTTTTACATTTTTATTATATGTATAGATTTCTTTGGACAACCAATTAGATATAAGCTAACAAAAGAGCACAGATAATCTTAAGAGTTAAGTATCTTACTTACTTATTGTTTTGTATAAGGTATATGAGTCAGACACGCAGCGCCGTGTTGGCTGCCGGTCTCCCGGTCTCCGCCGCCCGCCGCCGCCGCGCGGCGCGCACCAGGCACCGGGCGTCGACGCAGGCCGGGATTGCAGACGTGTCTACTACTGATCTATTGAGTACGTATTTTGGTTACCTTACTAAACTTATCACAAGTTCCATTATATCCAAGTACACATTATATACATAGTACTTTTAAATCCTTTCGTTGGCTATAACGCACTAAGTACAAGTCCAGTATTACACTTATTGTTGTAAATGTTCATAATATTAAATTCATCAAGGCACTTTCCAAAAATAATGAAGGGGTCACAATTAGTTTCGTTTGGAGTTCGTTTTCAAAAGTGAAATGACCATTGCGGTCTTGCTCAGCAGTATATCGACTACGACAGGGGGTTCCAGGTCGTAAAAAGTGGCTCGGCGGGCCGCATTTGGCCCGCGGTCCGCCAATTTTGGTGTCTCCTGTTCTAAACTTATCAACAACTCATGCGTTGTGAAGATAAATTACTTTTTAGTAATACAATTTTATGTGTTAGATTCAACAGTTGGGAAGACGGAGTGTTGGAATGGCTGCAGTTGTACTGATCCCGCCCTACACCTGGAATGCAAGATGAGTTAAGTTTTTAACATTTCATTTAATATTTTGATACCGATTTTTGCTTATATTGAGAAACCTGATAAGACAATCATTATAATTACGATAATGATATGCATATTGAAACGAACTTCTAGAACTATGTGTTATAGTAGTTATTTAAAACAATCTTTAATATTTAACGCCTCTTTGATCTATTATTGGTTTAAGTACCTACCTGGCTGTGATCTTGGGGTTCTGGGTTTAATTCCCGGGTGTTTCTAATTTCTCGAGCATAGCTCGGGTTTGTGATCACCAACCCGCATTAGACGATGGGTGATTAAGCCTAATCCCATCATAGTATCGATGAACTGATTTCTATAACGGAGGCCTATGAAACACCTTTGCTCTGCAGTGGGACATTATTATAGGCTGATATATTTAGTATTTAAACTGATGAGTACTTTGCACCTATTTTAACTATCAATCCTTGTGAGCGACGTTCTTTGATTAATCTTATTCAGTATGAAAACGTAGCAGTCATCACATTATTAGTGAATATGAAAAGTACGGATACATTAGACGAAAGAAATAACTATAGAAGGGCAGCAGCGCCCTTGCAACTCCACCGGTATTGCGAGTGTAAATTGGCGGCGGCAATCGCTTACCATCAGGTGATCCGTCTTCTCGTCTGCCCCCCGTAATGCATTACAATTTTGTTTGTATATCGTACTATGGCTATTTTATATTTTTAATAATCCGTTTAGTATCAGAGAGAGAGACAGAGAGATATCGTCCTCAATAATTTACTAGTATATTACGGTGTATTATTCCGGTATTATTTCTCACATGAGTTGAATGCGTATTTCAGGTTTCTGGCGCCGGGACTGGCGGCGCGTGCGCGACGGCGGCGACGCGCTCTTATTCAACGAAATCTGGCGTCTTCCCTGTTAGTAGGTGATATGAAATATTCTACTAGAAATAATTTTTAAATAGTCATCCTAAAGACAAGATCATATTTACTCATATGATACAATTGGAGTAGGTATCTAAAGTTATCATATTACTGTGTTAGTGGACCTGAGTAAATTATAAGTACGTGCTCGTTCGTAGTGGCGAATACAGGGGAGGCCTGCACCCTGCGGGGGATCCAGTTACAGGGTAATGATGAATGAATAAATATACTTGGTGATGCGGATACGAACTATAGGTATTTTAAATAAATAATGCACCTAAAAAATATCGGGTTCAAATGAGTCAGGATTTATTGTTGTCACAAGCTTGTGACACAAAAAAAAACATTATCGACGCGAAAATCTTTTACGTAGTAACTTAATATTAAACCCAATCAAGTCAAATGCAAAGCCCGATAGATGGCGTTACGTTGACGGCAGGTCCAAGTGGATTGGGTTACATTTGGCGTATCATGTCAAAATTATGAAGTTATGTCACGTTATG